>JAPEIP010000010.1:191884185-191909229 GCA_026120095.1 Capsicum chinense
AAAACATATAAAGATTCTATCTTGGGAATCACCCAATATCAACAACATGATCATCAACACCCAACAATATAGAAATCATACTTTATAATGAAAAAGAGGAAAACAAACAAGCATCAATATGGGTATGATCATATCACCATAATCAACCAAGCTTTTGTATTTTAAAGACTGATTCTTGAACTCTATGAACGAATTGAATCCATAGATGAACACTACGCATATCTTAGAAGGAAGATTCTTGATGATTGATGGAGAAATTTCCTTGAAATCGGATCTTCAAGATTACTTATGCAAACCTAGTTGTTTTTCTCCTTTAGCGCTCTTGGATGATGAACTTTGAGATGATAATAGGGATGCAGTATGTTTAGAAGATATAAATTTTGCAGGGTTAAGTTTAGGGACGTATAAGAAGTATTTAAAGACTTAATTACCTTTAAAATAACTCAATACGGAGTGTTTTTGACATCTGGAATTTGCTTAGGTGGCGCCCAAGTGATCGCCTATGCCTAGGTTGGGTGGCGCCTAACCAATCGCCTATGCTTACTGTCTCTCACGAAAATGGGCATAACTTTTCGCTCGGGTATTGGATTAAGGCGAAATTGGTATCGTTGGAAAGATAATTTGATTCTTTACAATTTGGTGGGTCTAAATCAGCCAAAATATCATATTAACATCGAGTTATACTCATTCAAATATGACCCTTGGAAAATCAAACACTAAAACTTGATTGATTCAAAAACTCTTAGCTTGTATTACCTTAAGTGACTCATATGAACATGTTTAATGGATCATAAGCTATCCTATCACTAGGATATTCATTGTAAGTCATGTACTCAAGTATGAATCACAGAATTAGAAACATGCGGGGTATTACATGCACGTAATAACAAATCGCGTCGATTATCAATTGCTCCACATTATATGTATAAACTTCACTAAATTAAGTCGTGACAACGAATTTTTGAATAATGAATGTGCGTAATAATAAATTACATCGATTCTCAAATGGTCAACATTATATGAAATAACTTTATTACATTAACTCGTGACTACGAATTGTCAAATAATGAATGTGCGTAATAATGAATTGCGTCGATTATCAATTGGTCAACATTATATGAAATAACTTTATTACATTAACTCGTGACAATGGATTGTCAATAATGAATTGCACCGATTCTTAATTGGTCAATATTATATGAAATAACTTTATTGAATTTACTCGTGACAATGAATTGTCGACTAATGAATATGCGTAATAATGAATTGTGTCAGTTCTCAATTGGTCAACATTATATGAAATAACTTTATTACATTAACTCGTGACAATGGATTGTGTGTAATAATGAATTGCGTCAATTCTCAATTGGTCAACATTATAAGAAATAACTTTATTACATTAACTCGGAACAACGGATTTTCAAATAATGAATTGCGTCAATTCTCAATTGGTCGACATTATATGAAATAACTTTATTGAATTTACTCGTGACAATGGATTGTCGAATAATGCATGTGCGTAATAATGAATTGCATCGATTCTCAATTGGTCAACATTATATGAAATAACTTGATTACATTAACTCGTGACAACGAATTTTCAAATAATGAATGTGCGTAATAATAAACTGCGTTGATTCTCAATGTGTCAATAGTATATGAAATAACTTTATTGAATTTACTGGTGACAATGGATTGTTGAATAATGAATGTGTGTAATGAGGAATTGTGTCGATTCTCAATTGGTCATCATTATATGAAATAACTTTATTGAATTTACTCGTGGCATCAGATTGTCAAATAATGAATGTGCGTAATAATGAATTACGTCGATTGTCAATTGGTCAACATTATATAAAATAACTTTATTACATTAGCTCCTGACAACGGATTATCGAATAATGACTGTGCGTAAAAATAAATTGTGTCAATTCTCAATTGGTCAGCATTATATGAAATAACTTTATTACATTAACTCGTGACAACAGATTATCGAATAATGAATGTGTGTAATAATGAATTGCGTTGATTCTCAATTGATCAAAATTATATGAAATAACTTTATTGAATTTACTCGTAACAACGGATTGTCGAATAATGAATGCCCGTAATAATGAATTGCGTCGATTCTCAATTAGTCAACATTATATGAAATAATTTTATTACATTAACGCGTGACAGTGGATTTTTGAATAATGAATGTGCGTAATAATGAATTGCGTCAATTCTCAATTGGTCAACATTTATGAAATAACTTTATTACATTAACTCGTGACAACGAATTGTTAACTAATAAATTGCGTCGATTTTCAATTAGTCAATATTATATGAAATAACTTTATTGAATTTACTCATGACATCGGATTGTCTTATAATGAATGTGCATAATAATGAATTACATCGATTCTCAATTGGTCAACGTTATATGGAATAACTTCATTACATTAACTCATGACAATGGATTGTCGAATAATGAATGTGTGTAATAATGAATTGCGTCGATTCTCAATAGGTCAACATTATATGAAATAACTTTATTGAATTTACTCGTGACAATGGATTATCGAATAATTAATATACGTAATAATGAATTGTGTCGATTCTCAATTGGTCAACATTATATGAAATAACTTTATTACATTAACTCGTGACAACAGATTTTTGAATAATGAATTGCATCGATTCTCAATTGGTCAACATTAAATGAAATAACTTTATTACATTGACTTTTAATTTATATAAGAAAAAAATCCAAAATAATATTGACTTTTGACTTTAGTAATGTAATGACCGTCGTTAATATCCAATGGGGAAGGAGATGTATGTAACCTTTATCTAAACCCTAGGTAGGCTAAGCAAGGCTAATCTATAAAGGGGTCAAATTGTTCACACTATTACATACATTTGATGAGAGAAATCAAATCGGATAGTGGACAAATAGTTGTCGTTTTTTACTACTCAATTTTTCATTCTTTTAATTGTAATGTTAATCGAAAGTCCTCGCATCAAATATAATTTCCCTAATCGAAATAAGGAAATTCAACTTGAAATCTAATTCTTTTACAACTCAACCAATATATGAAAGGTATAGCTGAAACTTTTAACTTGAACGTTCTAAAAAATAAAACGGAAAAAGCATGAATTTATACTGGCCATAACATTTGTTGGTTTAAGACCTGTGATCTAACAATGGTTCGACATAAGACATGTTTCACATACTTGCTTTAAAAAAAAAAAGCTATGAAATGAAATCCTGCACACCTACTATTTCAATCATGCATTATATGGGGTGGAGTGACGACTGCATACTGAGGGGATTGATCAGTGCAACCATGCTATCAACGTTGTCTATTGACTATTCCAAAAATTTTGAAGTTGGTTTTTATTGATGAAAAAAAATCAATGAAGCCAGTGGTGGACCCATAATTTAAGCATAATGGATGCTTTTAAAATTTAAAAACTGTAAAATGTAAAAAATCACCTCAATGAGGTTCAAACCCGGGGCCTTATTCAGATGAAGCACCTTAAGATCAACCTTAATGTCAATGTACCCAACCAAATTTTTGTTATTTTAGGTTCTTTTATATGTTTTGTACCTTTTTATATGAGTTTGCTATGTAATTATACTTATTTTGCGTTGATTTTAGTGGGTCCCAGAGCACCCCAAAATTCTACATAGGCCCGCCCCTGAATGCAGCTAACTCACGTCATTTTGTGGTTTTTTAACTCTGTGTTTTCTTATTCAGTTTGTAGTCATTCACAATGTCTCAGGCCTCTCAAACATCCAATGCAACCAACAAGCCTCGTTTTTTTGGTTATTCCGGGCTTCTAGCTTTCCTGAGGAAGTCACACACCGATTCAAACCCTGGTCGACTGTTCTTTAACTATTCGGTTGGCCAGGTTGGTAGTCTTATTACAGTTTATTAATTATAATATATAGTATATTATTTTATTTTGTTAACATGCAATATAATTCTTAATTTTGTATAGTATAATAGAGATTGCTCTTTTTTAGAATGGAATAAAGAGGTTGCACCAGCAACCAACCCTTTCACGTGTAATTTGCAAGGACTTACCAAGTTTGAAGCCCTTCAAAAGCTTCTTGAATTCAAAGAAAATAGGGAGCTTCTGAAGTCACTGTTGTTTGAAGCCAAAGAGTGAAGGGACCACTTAAAAGGATTGCTAAAAGAATCCGAACAGGAGAGGATAAACTGAAACAAAAGTTTATTTTCGCCGAAGAAAAAAAGAATACCCTTAAAATTTTGTTATATGTTATGTTGTTTGCATTTTTTTTTGGAAATTTGTAATGGGTGTGTAATAGAATTGAACATTACTTAATGTATGTTCCCCTATTCTTTAATGATTATGTCAGCTTATTATTACTAATCAAATATGGGATCGGCGTACAATTTCAAGAGGTTTCTCAATAAATCTTTTACAGGCTAATCGGTTAGCACTCTAAAAATAAATCTATTACTATTCAATATTAATAAATTAAAAGGTATATTATTAATCATTCCAAGTAACCAATCGACACAAACCAATAAATGTAAGAAGATGTCAAAGTGTGACTGATTCATTAAGGGAGGGAAAGTTGCGGCAAATTGTTTAATTTTTTCATGATGAATTGAGAATTTTTCGTTCTCCAATTGTAAATGATTTTAAATTTTGATCAAAATTGGGAAACTCTCCAAAGTTTTTACGATTATAGTGAAATTTTGGCAATTAAATCTTGGAGGGAAAATCACTAACTTTTAAAATTTTTATTGACCAACTAAAAAGGGTTAACTTGTTAATACTATATAAAGGCGTCGTTGATTTTGATAGTGTTTAACTTGTTACTAATATCCAAAGTTATGATAGTCTTTACTTACTTGAAAATGGTATGAGTTGGCATAATTCTGGTTTTAGGCTTCTTGTGTTATCTTTCTTTATATTAACGATATTAACTCGTTTGATTTTCTATTTATGCAGTCTTAAAATGGAGATTGAACAGATATGTTTTTGAGTTGAATCTTTAAAGCTAAGAATTGAAAGTCTGCCAGATTGTGAAGAATTTGAAAAAAAAATATCCATATTGTTCAACCAAATTCAGACTTTGGATAGAATGCTAAGGGGTTTGGCATAGGCTGCGATGCTGATGAATGACTTACTCTTCCATCATCACCCCCTCCTCAATGAATAATGAATGGTAAGAGCTAAGTCTATTTTGATTAGCTTCGACTGCTACGGATGTAATTTTGATTTATCGAAGCATTGTTCAAGGCGAATTGAATTATTTTTGTCCCGATATATTAACTGTGATTTGTGCTAACCAAATTATTTGAATCAAAAGTATGTTGATTAGAACAAAGTAGCATAAGATTGGAAGCATTTTCTACTAGCTGTATTCAATCTCATAAAATACTTATGCCATAACCCTGGCAAAATTTAAACATACATAAAAAATAGATGAAAAAAAACTAAGATAACTAAACAAAACGTTAAAATTCACCACAATTGTCTTAGGTATCCCCGCTGTCGATTTCACCCATGTGCCAAAATAAATCCTACCTCAGGTATCACAATCGCCGTAGAAGTTCATCATTTTCTACTCTGAGAGCATTCACTATTCTCCTCAGAAGTTCCATGTCTCTTATAAGATTTAGTGCAAACTCACGGACCCGGACTGGATGATGGTTATGTGGTTGGCCGATTGCATGACCTATTAGGTGCCCGTTACCATAATTGCTGACGCCAAAATTGTCCATTGTTTTCAAAGTTAATTTATGTTCTTGAAAAGTATTTTTTCTTGATGATGAAGATTGAAGATTTAGGGTTGTGTTATATAGCATCAAACACACAAAACCCAAAGGACATCATCTGAAAGTTGCATTCATTGAATGTGACACTTTATTTTTCTCTACAACGTCTTTGACAAGTAGTGAACGTGACTTTTCATTTTTTTGAAAACAAAATTGAACTGTCTGTGGCAATTATTGAACATGACGTTTATTAGTGTTAAGTAATTTGAAAGACCGATAATTTTTGTTGTTTATTCGTTACTAGTTCACGTACTCGCGCGATGCGCGGATGTTATGAAAGAATTTTAATAGTTTGAAAATTAAATAATTTCGATTTTCTTAGAATATAATCATTATCTTATTTTTCGATGCAAAAGGTACATAATAACACATATATTTTATCAAATATAAATACATATGAGCAATCATTAAATAACTTTTAAATTTTATTTGTTGTAAATTTAAAATTATTGTAAGATTTGGTATTACGTGAGATAAAATTTAGAGTTTGCTTATGAATTCAAAAAATTAATTAACATGATAAGAAATAAAGTTCAATCATATTGTAGAAAGATTTTAATGAATATTTATTACTTAATTACATATTCTCTATCCACTTCTTGCTGTTGATCTTTCCCTAATGTTGGTCATAAAAAAAATCTTCTTGCATTAGTTTTCTACATTGAATTACAATCACACGCCACATTTAAAAGATGTGCACATTATTTTCCATATCCATATATTTGATGATGTTTGAATCTTGAGAATTAATTGAGTTAACATTTTATTATATTTTATTATATGTATGCTAATTGATTTTAATATGTAGTGACTTAAAATGTTAAAACAAAATCAACAACAGGGATATAACCAAAACATAAAATCTCCCACTACTAAATCTAGGACATATGTTCATGACTTTCGATTTATAGACAAAGTAGTGATTGCTCTGATTATGTAATAAGCCGATTGTTTACATGAGATTGAAGTAATAGAATACAGAATAATTGATTACACTGTCAGTGGATTATGTTAAACTCAAAATCATATAATAATCAAAATACAAATATTACACATTCTTTGCTGCTGAATAAAAAAAATGACTTTTAGTCAACATAACAAAATTTAAACAAACCAAAAAAAAAAAAATGAGCAAAATTAGGATAACTAAACTAAATATGACATATCACCACAGGCCGTCGTTCCTATCCCTGTTGTCTATTTCACCCATGTGCTGAAATAACCTCTGCCTGATGTAACACATTTTCTGTCGAATTTCATTATTTTCTCAACTGAGAGTATCCACAAGTCACCTTAGAAATTTGACGTCTTTTCTAAGATCAGCAGCTTCAAGGTTCATCTATGATACCCTGACAACAACAAATTCTGCGATCATTGGTCGATGATGGTTATGATGTTGGCAATCTGCATGACTATTTACATGATTGTTTGTGCTTGAATAGTCTAATTTTTTCCAATAATTAGTGAAGTTCTTGAAAAATTTTATTGAATGATAAGAAAAAAATTGATGATTCTGGCTTGTATTATATATCATCCAACCCATGAAACTAAAGGTCACCTTGTGAAAGTTGCATCCAATGAACATGACTCTTCGATTTGCTGAATTAAATTTAAAATGTATTTTCTAATTATGATTGCGACTCTTCATTTTTTCAAAAAAAAAAAATTTGAAACGTCAGCGACAATTAGTGATCATGCCGCTTCATTTTGCCGAATGAACTTGAAGCGTCTTTGACAATTATTGAAGATAAGTCTATATTTTGGTTACCATTTTGTATGAATGCATATCTTGTTAATACAATTCGTAAATACTTAAAATTGTACATTTTTCCATTGATTCGTCAAGAAACGTTACACTAGAGAAGCTTCTACACTGACCACACTTAACTTTATTTGGGTTCGAAGGGTGGGACGGAACAACTACCATGCTTCTTTTGTTGCACTATTTTCTCAATTCTACATGCAACTGCTTCAATATGCCTGAACATTGCTTCTTGCTTGTTGCCAAAGTTGTTCACGCAGTGCATTAATGTTGTCACCTCCACTCACATTTTATGGACCTGACTGTACAACGATTGAAGTGAATTCATCGTAAAATACCTATATTGAGTAGGGCATGCAAAGGGCGAGATCCATGTGGGTTGTTGGGTAGGTTACTCATTTTCACTTGCAATGTCATAACAAAATTAAAAACTAAGAAAAAAGATAGTAATAGAAAAAATAAAAGGACACGTGTTCTGTTCTAACCTTATGTTATGTTCTATTGCACGAAGCTGCTAAGATTATGCCTATGTTGTTTTATATCCTAATACAAACTCTAAATTTATAGAAAGAATTATCACAGGAAAGTAACCTTTGCCTTTTGCTGACAATATTGACAGTCAACTTGTATAAACATCGCACTTAAAAATTCTTTGTAATATTTGAAGTGTAAATAAATTTTATCTCTAAACTAAACTTACAGTGGAAATTAATGACAAATATTTAAAATTTAAATAAATTTCTTATGCATTCATTTGTTACACTATAGTTGTTGATCAAAACATGAGTTAGTTCCACATTTTATCACTTCAAATATTAACTATGCAGCAAAAGTAACATGACACTAACATAACTTGCTACAATGATCGTCGCTGAACTACACATATAGTTCTACCATTTGAAAAACAAACGAAGATGGTTAGATCTATATAAGGGTTTTATTTTCGAACAAACGTATTCCCTCGGTCCCATTTTATTTGTCTAAAATTTGCATTTGTTTTAATTGATACTTGTCATTTTACCAAATTAATATGGGACCAGTACAATGGGGTAGCCGGAGTAATAGAGAATAGGAGAATTTTAATCGATTTTATTCTTCTTTGACCATTTCTCTAATAAATGGGAGATATATTACTACGGTATAACTAAGTAATTAGTATTTGAAATTGAAAATTTAAATTATAGTGGTGTATGTTTGGTGCACCGTCGATATATTTACAACTTGCACCATTAGGTGCCTTTTATTTGTTGTCGTAGGTTTTTCATTTTTTTTTAGCAAATAAATTAATAAACTGCTACAACAGGTAAAAGTTACGTGATTGTTGTAGGGAAAAAAATACACAAATCGTGCACAAAAATAAAATTCATAAAATTATTGCATAAATGCACAGTGGGGTAGAGATTAGATTAAGCATCCCGAATGTTATAATTATGTTATATATTATTATATTATTTAGCTAAGCATAATTTTTTATTTAAAAAATTTACTACTGACCTCTTAAACACCAAACCATTTGTAATTGCAAACTTCTATTCTGTTAATTACTACTCTACCATGCTATGCGAAGAGAGGCTATTATTACATGGGGATCCGTATGACATGGAAGATTTTGGATAGATTTAGAAGGACTTGGAATAGTGACTCGAAATGATGGTTGCAGTGCTATTGCATTAGGCATGCGTGACACTCTCTAATGCTGTCTTGGCAAATGGCATAGTTTCCTATCCAAAGCAAAAGCAATCATGCCATAGTCATTGGTTGAAAAAGATTCCCTTCATTTAAGTCATGCATCCACCTCTATTAAAAACCCTAACCTAATTTTATTGAGTTGTTTGGTTGGAAAAAGAAATTAATGGTTGGACTTGGAATTGGAGTCACTATTCATAGATATAGATATGAATATAAATTGAAGTTGTTTTTTAATTTCAGTGTAAAAAATGTAACTGCTATAAGTGAATCATAAATTACATTTGTTTATAAAAAGAATTAATTTCCAAATAGTGAAGTTGTATTCTTGGTGAAAAAACCTATTTTTCACTCACTAAAGTGGAAGTAATAATTTTGGTTCATCAATCATTTCCAATGTTTCAAAGGGTTACAACCCAACACATGGATGCAACTATTCATAAATGATCTTTTACTCAGACAAAGAACTATTTAAATGACATTAACATTAGCACAAAATTAATCTTTACACATTTCAGAACACCCTAACTTATATTTTACGTTTAGTGTAATATTGGTGAATTAGGAAAGAATTGAAAAGGTTAATTGTTCAACTACCAAACACTTATATTCTATCCATTATGTGTTGATGTTAAATATTTATTTTGGATTATTATTTATCTTCATCAACAATGTGACTTTTTTTTTGGTTCATACAGAAATAAAAGAAAGATTCTGCGAGAAGTATGTAAATGCACCGATGGATAAGATGATGAAGGATCGTTTAGTTGATCTGCATTTTCTTTGCATCGACCTTGTCTCTAAGATAGATGTCATACTGGCACAGCAAGATCAACTTCATCAAAAAGTAGATAGTTTGGAGGCGTTGTTGAGGGCAACAACTCGTACTTCAGGCTTTGATGACAATGATATCACCCCCTTCACTCCCTTAGTAAAGTGGGTATCTTAGCACCCTACGCCCATCATGGAAAAGTTAGTAGTTTTTTTGTGGTTTTCTTTTGACAAGTTAATGATTAATAAAATTGTTGTGTTATAGTTGCAATGTTATGGTTGTTTAATTTCATTTTGTTTGACAAGTACATTTGGAATGTAGTAAAATTTTTTATTATACTCACGTTAATGCTTAACTATATGGTTTAGTTAAGTAAATTCATAATACTATGAAATCAAAAATCGAACAAGAAATACTTTTCAAAGCCTTGGCCAGAGAAAATGAGGCAGAATATACATGTGTCCGTATTAAGATGATTGACAAGTCTATAATTTAGGGTCTATGAATGTGACCTTATTAAGTCATAGGAGGGAAATGGTGATATTTTTAAACTGTTTGGGTGAAACCAATACTTTACAATGTGGAGTATAGTGGTCATAAAAATTTGAATAGAAATCTAATTTGCTTGCGCTATTTAAAGGAAATGTTGCTTTCATTTCAGATGTACCAGTCCATTTTTTTATCATCTTCTGAAGGAACTTTACCTAAGATATGTATTAATATTAATATATTCTATTTTCCCCATATTTGCTTCCCTGTCACAATAACGCATCGTCAAATTTGCTTACTTACTAGTTTGGAAATGGACGTTGTTGATCCGATATTATGAGCCTAGAAGAATTAGAGGAAAGAGTTGAAGCTCTACCAAATTATGAAGAAATTGAAGAAAAATTATCAGATCTATCCGATCGAATTCACGCATTAGACTGTTTTGTTCATTGTTTACTTGTGCGTTTGGTCATTGATATTGTTCTATACATTCATACCCCACCTTCGCCCCCTAGATAATGGAAGATTGTTGTAATTTGAAGATTAATGAAGCTATTACGTTCATCTTATTAGAATGTGTTCTTTACTTTTTCCCACTGCATTTCCAAACATCAAATCGCACTGTTAGAAACAAAAGGTCCAGTAGGTTGGGTACAGCCAGTCAGGCGCCATATTTCCCTACTAACCCTTAATCTTCCATTGAAATCTGATTTAGTACTATAGTTAATTAATTCAGTCATCTCTATCAACAACCATTTAGCTTAGGTAATAAATACTTGCAATTTACCCAAGCCATGCGTGATATAGGGGCACCTTATATATAATGCAATGTCAATATTTGTTTGTTCAGCAAAATAAATTGTCTACTGAAATATTAAACACAAATGGTTGTGACTTTAATATGATCTTTTGGTGTTTTGAAATTATTTGATTATATAAAGCATCAATTTCCTATGTTAGTGGTTGGGTATGATAAATTTACAAATTCTTTACTTCATCTTCATGTACCCTAAATTTACATTAGTTTATCACAATAACTTTAAAACAACTCTAATTTATATGCATGAACAAACACAATTGCAACTTCAAATATATCCCCAACTTCTAAGTTATCCCTGCTATCCCTTATCTACTATATAAATATGGATCACCATTGCACTAAACCACTTACCTTCTCCTCAACAATTGTAGAGAACTCTTTCTCATAAAAAAAATTCTTTCCAACAAACATAACCCTATATATGAGGAAAAATTAAGCGTGTTTCTTTTAAATATAATATGACTTTATATAGTACTTTTTATCTAGTAGTTTTCATTGCATGTAGTATTGTATAAGGATTAGTTTTCGTTGGCTGTAGTCTAGGTACCCAGTTTTACTTTTATTAATGAAGAATATCTATATTTGCTTCTACTGATTCTTGTTTAATTAATAACTCACCTATGTACAGCAGTACTACTTTGCTTCCGCAAAATCACTAAAGTATGAAAAACCACGGTATAAATTAGGTTCTAATATTATGAGCGTTAGTTTATGTTGTATTAATCTAGTCTTTTAAAGTAACGCAATTTGTAGTCTTCAGAGTGGCACTAGCTATTTTTTAGTCGAACGATGTTTAAAATTACAAATGTCGTATTTTAATGAATAACTCGTCAATTAATTTGCTAACATAACTTAAAAATATTTTCCTTAGTGGCACATGTAGAGACACAACAGAATTATGATTGAAATGAAAATAAGGAGAACATTCAAAAAATTTGCATTGGAAAGATAAGAATGTAATTCAAAATAAATAAGGATTCATAGAATTTGCATTGAAAAGATAACAATATAATTAAACCTAGGTCATTCAAATGGCTTCATCATTATTGAATATCAATTTCAAGTGGGCGAGTTCTATTTAAAGGTTCTCTTGTGTTAAATAATACGTAAGCGTTGCTTAACTAATTTATAAGTTCAATGGTAAAAATAAATCTCAAAGTTAGTTATTCATTCAATACTTGTTAACATGTTGCAGCACTAACCTATTATTTTTCTTATCTCCAGGATAAAATCGATAGGATTTATGTGAAACTAATGGACATTGATGGAAAGTTGGATGGTCTTCGCCAACAATTGTCTGCATGCATCGATGTGATTCAAGAGAAGCTTGGATTACTGGAAAGCTACCATGTGGCGTTGGATGTACAAGTCGATGCTTTGCATACTAGGATGAGTGCTATATTTGTAGGATTTGTCATTGATCCCAGTGTTCCATTTTCCCCACCTTCATTGGCTCCTTCAACGGCTGCTTCATCACCCTCTCCATTACCAACGGCACCACACAACTCCCCTCTCATATTTCCCTACCTCAGGGATGTATTGGTTGTTTTTCATTCATAGTTGTTGTTTAAATGATTGAAATCCTTTATGTAGCCAATTTTCGAATGTATTTCTAACATTTTATTATTATGATGTTCTTTTCTACGCTATTGTTGGACGTATTCCTTAACAAAATAAAGCACCTAGGTTTCAAATCTAACTTTAAAAGCAAAATCGTTTCATGCAAAGACTTCACGTAATTGTACAAACGTGTGTAATATGATCGGGACGATAAAATATCATGAACATTGAGATCCTCACTTTATATTAGGAACTATATATATATATATAAAGAGGTTGCCTACAATATCTATATCTCTTCTTATCTTATCCTAATCCATTTGTGATACAGCATCTCTAAGCATCTCTAAAAATTCTTGGACATTTCTCGCACATCTAACTCCGTCTGCAACTATAATGGAAAGAACACCCTCAAGTTCCATGAGAAAAACTCTATAGCTAACCACATCTCCTAAAGTCCTGGAGAAGCTATACTCCAAAAAAAAAGGTGTCTTTGAAGATGAGATGACCAAAATCTTCAAACTCCTCGTGGACATGGAGAAATATGAATAGGTCGAGTTTTTCCTGGTTTATGAACTGAGGCCCTTAACAAAGGCGTTTGAAATCTACCAAAAGGTCCTGAAGGAAGACCGCCTACAGTGTGTATGGGTGGGGTAGGGTAGGGTAGGGGTTGGGGTTCTTGGGGTGGTTAGGTTTGTGTGTGGGGTTAATTTTCTTCCTAGTGGGTGAATAATTAATAGCTGGTTTAATTTATTAAGTGTGATATTTCTTCTCTTTAAGTTGTTAAATGTTGATTATTTGTGTAATTGATGATCCTGCCTCTGAACGTTCCTTTATTTTCACTCTTTGGCTTATAGTCGAGCTAACTTTGGTTAAAGTTATGCATTGAACATTATGTCTTGATTTATTTTGAACTACTCATTAACCTAGGAAGCATAGTTGAGACCTAATTTATGAGACGTTTGAGTGTTAAGTAATAATCAAACAATAGCATGTAACATTTAATTTAATTAAAAAAATATAAACATTTTTGTTACATACGTGTCAATAATCCTAGAACACACAAAGCCACGACTCCTCAACATTACAACTATTAATAAATTGAGAAGTATTAGTCATATACATTGTCATTTACCAAAAAACAACTTGCAATTTCTATTTGGTTGAAAAGATGCATACTATTAGTTTTCATTAATACCGATTTCTTCCATTGCAATTGGAAAATGCGTAATGGTGTGGTATATTATATGATCATTTTCTTCTACGCAGTCATTTACCATGTTGATTTTCGAGTGATTTGACTTTATGTAAGCTCCTTGCTCAAACATGAGAAGAACAACTTGGACGGGTCTATTTGTCACATCCATCGTGATGGCCTTACAAAGTGATGACTTTTGACAAGCAACATATAGGTTATCATTATGACTTACTAAGTTAATTGTATCCAACTACTCTTTTAACTACTACCTCTTTAACACTTTTGAGTTACTTTATGCATTTTAATTCAGGACCAATAGAACATTGGAAATGATGTACTATATTTATATGATCATTTTAATTTGTTGCATAGTGAAAGATTATGACATTAACTCATCACATCTTTGTTTATATGGAAAATACAATAATATTGGTTATTGATGAATTGTTAAGCACCACAAAAGTAAAATGGTTGTTCGGAGCTTTGGCTTTGGTTTGAAAGCTAAGAACCTTTATGATCCCTCGAGGGATGTGGGTTCAAATCACACTTGTAAGAAACTTTTTTTCCTAAACTAAGTGAGCACCCACAACCTCCCTCGTTCCTGAGGAAACTATTTCACACCAAACTAAGACGAGATGGTTGGAAGATTGATTTATTTTCGGCCACTTCAACATTAATGCAATGCCATTTTCATAGTTACAATTATGACAATAATTCATTCTCCTTTATAGGGTAGGCATCATGATATAGGTTAGTCAATACTTCCAATTACTCACCCAACGATTTGTAATTTTAAGTCAGGATAACGTTTTCGTAATTTTTATTATGCTGATATCGTTCGATTCCAATCAAATTTTGTTTGTTATAGTGGGTGCATTATCCGTATACTATATACATACTTTTGTATATCTAATTTTCCCTTTTATCTATTCCGCATCGACTTTACTAGGTGCCGGAGCAGCAAGTATCACACAAATTGGGCATGTCCCGCACCTGACAAAGATGAGATAGTTGGAAGATTTAGTTGTTTTCGGTCACTTTAACATTAATGCAATTCAATTTGCATAGTTAAAATTATGACAAGAAGTTATTCTCATTTATAGGGTAGGCATCATGATATAGGTTCTTCAATACTTTCAACTACTCACCCAACGATTTGCGATTTCAAGTCATGATAACGTTTTCATAATTTTTATTGTGCCGATATCATTCAATTCCAATTATATTTTATTTGTTATAGTGGGTTCATTATCCATATATTATATACATACTTTCGTATACCTAATTTTACCTATTCTGCGTCGACTTTACTGGGTGTCGGAGCAGCAAGCACCACACAAATTGGACGTGGCCCGCACCTGACTAAGACGAGATGGTTGGAAGATTGAGTTTTTTTCAGTCACATCAACATTGATGCAATGCCATTTTCATAGTTAAAATTATGACAACAAGTCATTCTCATTTATAGGGTAGGCATCATGAAATAGGCTCATCAATCCCTCCAACTCACTCAACGATTTGCGATTTCAAGTAATTTTATATTTTTAAAGGTTAATTTTTGTTGTGTCAATATCGTTCAATTCCAATAGAAAATACGTTATGATGTGACCCATATTTTTGTATCATCTTTACTACAAAATCATTTAGCAAGCGGATTTACGTTTCAAAAATTTCCAAGGTCATAAGATGTATTTTGTGTCATTCATGCAACAGTGAATTTCAGAAAAGGAAGCCTCAAAATGCAGGATTTAAGGATAGCAGGTGCTTACAAGTTTTTTAAACTGACAAAATATTAAATTAACCTCAATGAGGTTCGAACCCTGGATATTCCTACAAGTGGATTACCCTAGAGTCAACCTAAATGCCAATGCAACCAACCAGCTTTTGTTATAGTGGTCATTTTTTATATATATATTATATTATATAGCTATATTTCATATTTTTTGTACTTACCTAATACCCGTTGACTTAACTAGTGCCGAAGAAGTGAGCACCACACAAATTGAACGTAGGTCTGCACCTGACTAATAAGAGATGGTTGGAAGATTGAGTTGTTTTAACTCACTTCAACAATTGCATAGTTAAAATTGTGACAACAAATCATTCTCATTTATAGGGCAGGCATCATGAAATAGGATCTTCAATCCTTCCAATTACTCACTCAACGATTTGCAATTTCAGGTCACTATATTGTTAAAGGTTAATTTTCATTGTGCCGATATTGTTTCATTCCAATAGAAAATCTATGAAGTTGTGATCTGTATTTGTATATAAAATCCGATACATGATTTATTAAGTTTAACAACTACAATTACACCATATTATCAATCGTAGATCTCAATTATACCGTGTGATTCATATATTTACTGTCAAACATATGAACAAACCACTCAAATAAAGCACATTCACTAACTATAATAAATGTACACTTGTTTAAATGGTTGGTAATGCATGCCAAGCTGTCTATATATACGTGTTCAACATCACATTCCAAAGCATTCGTTTGTAATCCTCAAATAATAACAAAGGTAAATTAATTCACAACATGGACAGAACACCCGTTAGAGGATCGACTTTCCTAGGTGGTTGTGATTCCCCCTAGTGTTCTAGAGAAACTTTATGAAGAATGCAAAGGGAAATGCGAAGTACTTGTGGATGAGCTCACTAAGCTCATTAAGTATTTTTCTTACATGGAAAGGAGGCCCGTATGATGAAAAGCTCCTACTTAACGAACAAGACCCCTTGACTAAATATTTTGACATCTATTATAAGATAGTTCGTGAATACCGCCTTGCTTGCTCCCTTAGAAGAGACATTGATGCTGCTGAATCACAACATTCAGGGGGAGCCAACGAAGGAGAGACAAGCGATGCAGCTTCATGAACTAGACCAACAAAGAGGTCCTGTTCTAGGGTTCTACTTCTTTAGGTAGTTTAGCTGCATCATTTTGTATTTTTTGAAGTATTGCGAATCTAAGCTTTTTTTAATTGAAATGTTAATGCAATGTGCAATCGCCTTACTGATACTAATATTTCAAAAAAACAAATGATTTTTAATTACTAATGCTCGTAAGAGATTACAAAATACATCGTTCAAATACCTAGGCTTTGGTAATTATAATGCATGAAAATAAAATAAAACAGACATACTTAAAACAGTGTTAGTTTAGCTTCCCAACTAGTTGCTTCTATTACACCTAATCCCTTGGCAAATTTTTCAATTTCAACATTTACTATTTCAAAGTAAGAAAGATTTATAATAAAACCACCAAATACTGCACTATGATATTCATTCAAAATCCAACACATAATAGTAACACCGAAAAAAGATATGAAAATGCTTCAAACCAAATTTTTATAAAAGTAATGATTAACATGCATAGAGGAGGTTTCAACTACATAGAATATGTCGGTGCTTCTTAAGTTGAAGGACGAAGGAAGTTATCTTGATCCTTGCGATATAGATCAAAAATTTTCTTTTGTATCACCTCAAAACTCTCTTCCATAGCATTTACCCGAATCATCATGAACTCTAGACGTTTCTTCGACCTTCTCATTTATTCATCTAGATCAGCCATTTCTTTGAATACTTGTTCGGTATCACATTGAACGCCATCGAAGATTTCTTTGGTAGGATGGACGTAAATACATAAAATAAATGGTAGGGTTAAACATACATGTAAAAAATGATAGGAATACAACAATGTATGGTCGTTTCAACTTATACCTTCATATCTTCAACAACTCCAACTATAATAAATTTCTTCTTCAAATTGATATGGTTAACTAAATGATTCCTATGTGGTCACACAGCTTAAATAAAGAGGAAAGATGTAAACTATCAATGTTGGAATTAAAGTGCAAGACAAGCCAAACATTACTTTATAAGTTAGCATTAACTTCAATTTTTTCCGGAAAGTAAATGTTTACATACCAAATATGATTTAAGTTACCTAACGTATGTTTAATGTTCTAACTTTTCACTCGTTAGGTAATCTTTCTTAATACTTCAATCGTAAACGGAAAATATTAATTGTCTTAATAATCATTCAGACTTTCAAATTCGAATAGAGGGCAAGAATTTTATTTTACTGTTAAAAAACAAAGTATAAAAATTATATCATTCTATGACATCGTGAATAAGATCTACGGGTAGGTTAGGGTCCAAATGCGTAGGGTTCATTGAGGTTAGATGAGTAACATTTTTCAAAGAGTGTGAGAAAACAATATGATTTAAGATTGGAAATTAGTCAAAGTCATTTTCAAAATTTCAATCTTATAGTCATCTTAAAATAGCTCAAACATTAGCATTAATTTCATTCCGTTCTTTCAAATTAAAAAATAAATATTAATTAATTGACATGGAGTAATCAAATCACATGTATAAATATGGACAACCATTGAAGCAACCATTCATTATACAAGTAAAGGTAAACGAACTATATAACATGTCACAAATTCCTACAATTTCCAACATTCAAAGCTCACCAAAAATGTCTTCCTACCAATTGGCCTCTTCCAATGCCCGAGTATCTTCC
The DNA here is from genome assembly GCA_026120095.1 of Capsicum chinense. Lineage (NCBI taxonomy): Eukaryota > Viridiplantae > Streptophyta > Magnoliopsida > Solanales > Solanaceae > Capsicum > Capsicum chinense. The sequence continues at coordinate 191,902,814 of JAPEIP010000010.1, forward strand.
AACCCTCAACAAAGTTTTGAGGAACTTCGCCTACTTCTTGAATTGTACTCTCAGCTTCATTACATCAAAATAGAGCTTGATGCCTTAACTCGATGCATGTAGAGTTTTGAGCATAAGCAGGATGCCATGATCAAGATCATTGGGAAAATATTGGACAGAATTATGATGTCGCCTCCAAGATCCTCCCATCCACCTCCAACTTCCTCCGACATACCAAGCAGCGTAAAGAGAAAATAGAAATGTTGTAAAGAAAATATCAATGCTTTAATGTTAATTTTACTTTCTAATCTTAATAAAAAATGTATGCTTATGTTTCAGCTTTATTGACTTATTCTATAAATACACGATAAGTCATTTATCCCATCCATAGATAAATATCATGTAACTTCAAATATAAATATTGACAAATACAATCCAAAATATCTCTAAAATGCATGAATTTGCAAAGAAAAATGAAAATGAAAACCAAATGTTTCTAAAAGGAATGAATTCAAAATGCAGCACACGATTTAAAACATGAACGAATAATGTTTTTGGTTTGCCCAAGCACGCCTATCCGATGATATTATGAAATTTTTTTTTGTTAAACCAACAGTCATCTATAGTGATTACTAAGAAGAAAACGAAATGAGGAGTCATTAAACTATAAGTTTCTGATGAATATCCTCAAATATATATCCATTTCCTTGAGAAAAAATATTTGAATTATCAACAAATTAACTAGAGCAAATTGCTTAAATTTTCTAACGTATTTTATTCCAAAAAGCTTTTCCATATTAGTAATCCTTTAAAATAACTACAAAGAGTAACTACACAAAAGAATAACTATTATTAACTGAAAATTTTGAGTTTTTGATTTCGATTTATTGAATGTTGAATGTTGGAAATTGTTCAAAGTTGAGATATTTTTGACCTTCTAACTGCATTCCTTGGAAATATAATAATTTCTTCGACCTTCCATCTACCACATTTGTTACCTTAACTTTCACTTATTTTTGAAGCCTTCAATGCCTTTCTATTTAAATGTGAATATAAGATCATCTACAGAATAAAAAAACAAGAATTCATACTTAAAATGAGCTCCCAAGAAAATAATCCCACAACTTCTAATCCCGAAGCCCCTTTTACCACCAAAAACTTTTCGGCTCCCCATAATCAACTGTTGTCGCTGTGTTCTCAGATGACCAAGGTCATAGAACAGGTTGATGCAATGAGTATAGGTATGGAGAGTTTGGGCCAAAAACAAGAGTTTCTTATAAGTTACATGGAAACAGTGGTGGATAAAATGACGAAGCCACTGCAACCAACCTCCGACCCATGAATAACATAAAATAGATAATTGTTAACTTTCTTTGTTCATATGTTTTTACTTTGTTTATGTTCCAATATTACTCTTTACAAGCAGTTTTTCCATTCAATGTTGCGCAACATTATTAGTTTAATTTTTTCTGAGATGTAAGTGATAATTAAAATCTTCTTAATGATGCTAATCATTCAAAGATCAAAGGATTTTTAATACAGCCAGCAATAGATTTGGAAATAAAACTTCAAATTGACAAGGCATTGATGAATACTATCAAAAAGTAAAATAAAATAGACATGCTTAAACATATATGGTTTAGTGTTGAAAATCATTGAAGTAGGTAACTTCATGTTTAGAGACTATTTTCAATTTCAATAAGACTACGTTGCCTGTATTATGATACCAATAAATTTCTACATTAATTGCTAGGGAAATATTAGAAGAGTAATTCTACAAAAGTCTCATCAGCGCAAATTACCAACAATGCGTGATTTTCACTTAATGTCTGTGGATCAAATTTGAAGAGGTTAGAAGATCCCAAATCAACAAAAATAATGATATGCAAGCTAGTAGATAAATCAATCGTTAGATAATTCAAATCAATCGACTTTAAAATAATCGAAAACCACTACGTCAGAACTAGAAAGGCAAAAATTAGACAAATAAAGATTGGTAAAAATATTTGTAGCGACATATATGGAATGTTATCGAACTCTACAGTAGTATAACTAGAATCGTTCTTTTATCTCCAATTTATTAGCATCACATTGTATTTCTTCATCCCATTGATTCTTGGCCACTTCTCTTAACGAATAGGTTGTCTTTCACCAGTCACCACGCAAACACCTACAAACCGGACCCTCACTATAACTGCTTCCTCTTCTAAAACCACCTCTGTTTACGTTGTTCGACCGACAAAAAGGGTAGTGGGAGTATGATGTTTTTTACGGCTAGAAAACGTAAACAGAGTTGGTTTTCAAAGAGGAAGTAGCTCCAGTGCGGGATCAGTTTGGAGGACTTAAGTTTGCGTGGCGACTGAAGAAACATGACCTATTCGTTAATAAAAGTGACCAAGGATCAATGGGATGAGGAAACCCGACCTGATGCCTATAAATTGGACATATAAGAATGATTCTAGTTATACTACTGTAGCATTCAATAATAATCCATATATGTCGATACAAATTTTTTTACCAATCTTTATTTGTCTAATTTTTGTCTTTCTAATTCCGGTGTAGTGGTTCTTGATTATTTTAAAGTTGATTGCTCTGAATTATTTAACGATCATTTTGTCTACTAGCTTGCATATCATTGATTGCTTTGTCTAACCCCTTCAAATTTGATGGGGAATGACAAGAATCGCCTTGTCAGTCATCATGTAACAAAACAATTAAGCAAGCAAATTGAATAAAATTTTGCCATCTATTACGGTGTTTTAAAAAATTTACAACAGCACCAACATATTTCTTTCCTTATGATGCATGATGAGGCTGAAAATTCTTAATCCCGTGCAATAAAGTGGACTATAATTTGATTAAATGGGATACACCTAGTTAAGATAACATATTCATAATATTAATCAAGTTCAACACCTACACATCAGTAGAGAAGTATTTATAAGTATCATACAATGTCGTAGAATCAAATATAATACAGATTAAGGAAAGAAAAGGCACACCGTACTACAAAAACATATGTACTGTGGGATGAAAACTTATGTTTGCATCCTCTACCTCCTCTACTACCACACATCACACTTTTTATACTACCTCTACAGCCCCGTCTCCCGCCGCCACTCCTACCTTGAATACTTTGTCCCTCCTCGTATACATCATAGTATCTAGATCCCCATCTCCTAGCATCTCCGTGGAATGCGTATTGATGTGAAGATCTATTTCTGTTGATCTGGGGCCTTCCACGTGAATGGACCTCCCTCGGATTTCTTACGATTATTGAATCAGTATCGGAGTTTGAATCAGGAACCTTAGGGACAACCATGTCATTTTTCTAGGCCATGTACGTTTTGAAATGAGCTTTTAAAATATTCTTCAGGTCCCTGTGCCTAATGGGACACTCCAATACGAGGTCGCAGTTTCTATCCAGCCATTTCTTGATCCTACTGTATACTCGGTACTCATCCGTCATTGTTGGGTACCCTCCTAGAAAGAATTTACTCATATATGGGCAGACTATGTCTCTCCTCCATCGGCGAAGTATATATCTATCGTCAAACAGATGAATCTTTTTGAAAGTCATCATCCTCATAATGTGGTAGCACGCAATCCCTTCACTTTTGAAGGTCTTGCAATTGCATTCAATATATTAATTGGCGGGATGGTACTCTACGATGAAAACAAAATTATCACCGTGATAATTAATTTATATTGAATAGTCTGACACGTTATATATCTCAACTCCCTCCACCGCATCAAAATTAACATGCCTTTTAATTTCACAGTGTGGTGTCCTTACAACATCCACCCTAAAGAAATCGTAAATAGCGCAGGTGTAGTGGCCATATATCTAAATATCCCAGTCGAATGCGATGGTAGGTCATACAAGCTATTTTCTTTCGCTGGCTTGGCTCTCCAATTCCTTCTCATATTTAGACCTGAGGGCAATCTCATATTGCTCAACAAACTATTTTAGAGAGCTTCGACACTGATATAGCTATTAAAGAAGGCATGCATTAACTCAAACCTTTGCGTGGACATCATACCAGCCCAAAAAATGCTTGAGATATAAGGGAACCTATTTGGACCACTTCGAGTAGAGACTTTGGAACCACATCCGTCAACCCAGGTCGTATTCTTCAACGAAGGCCTTCCATTTATCCTCAAATTCAGAAACTTTAATGCTATCAAAGATGATCGCTTTGAAGCGAGCCTTGGCAGGCTTATAATTGGTCAACCCCCTAAGCATTGCGAGTAGCTTGGTAAAGATGTGCCAAATGCAATACCTATGGACGGTATTTGGCATAACCTCATGAATGGCTGCCTTAATACTCTCACATTGGTCTGTGAGGATAGTCGTTAGAGGGATTTCTCCCATGGCCATAAGCCAAGTTCTGAATATAAAAGAATATATTTCGATGTCCTCGCTCGTGAGCAAAGAACATCCCAGAAGTATGAACTGGTTATGGTGATTAACACCGATGAAGAAAGCAAATGGCATGCATCACTGATTCACGAGGTAGGTTGTATCAAAGTATATGTTGTCGCTGAAGTCACAGTAGGTAGCCTTGTAGTATGTGTGCACCCACATAACATTCCGAAGTCTGTCAGTATTGTTGGAGTCTATTGAATAAAAAAATCATCCTTGGACTGTATATCCACAAAAAATTAGTGTAACACGGCAGTATTGCTGGAAAGCGTTCGGAGCCTCCGTTGCTGAAGAATATAGTTACGACAGTCCTTGGGAGTGCACCTCATTATTTCAAGGCCTCCTGCTTCTACCTCCAAGAGTCTTATGCTCTTTGAAGGCCTTAGACTTGTAATGTCGTGCGTTACTAGACTCCTCTTTACAGTCTTGCTCAATTCCCTGTGGGAGGGACAAAAATGCGACATTGCAGGTTCCAACTCATGATTGTGCTCTAAGATAACCTTTATTACTATGCACGAACCATCATTCATCATTTGACAGTTCACCCTAGCTATACAATCAATCCTCTTGCTTTGATTCCTAGCTGTTATTTTTTGACACTTATCACACCCAAATGTCACATACTTTAATTAACCAGCCAGTTTTTTTGTACTTTTCTTAACAACTCCAAAACCAATCTAACGACTGTGTTCTTTATAAAATGTGAAGTCTGTTTGTACATAACAAAAAGACATACCTTTAACAGGGCCTGCTGTATAGTGCTCTTCGGTGTAGCTATCATCATGCATTGGGCCTTTCTCTTCTTCAACATCATCCTCCCAATAATGATCTTCTTTGCTGTCGAAAACACTTAAATCTTCATCTTCAGTCGATTGATGAGATCTATTCATCTCCTCACCATCCAGGTTTTGAAGGTCTTTATCATCGGTGTCCAAATATCGATCTGGACCCTCAGTATATCCACCATATGAATCTTCATTACCATGTAAACTATCACTGTCCTCTAAGCCAAAAAGGCCATATAATGTTGCTCTTAATTGGGTATTACATTCATTATGATCCATTATGCCCAAAATAAATGAAAGAGGATAGAATAATTAATGACCAAGTGCAATGAAATGGTTAGGGGAATTTAATTGAGTAAAGTAGAATGATTAGTGAACACAAATTGTAAAAGAGGAAAGTTAAAAGAGTAGAAGAGAAGTTTGGTCTAATAAAACAAATTAAAAAGTGGTTTTGCAATATTGGAGGGAAGGATAGGCAGTTTGGAGTCAAAGGGCAAAACAGTCAATTTACACAATTTGAGTAAATCGAGTCCATTTCCCTCGAGTCATTTAGTAAAATTATACCTTCAATACCGTCGTTCACCATCGCCGTCAGCACTCCACCATTGCCAATTTTTTAGAGAGCCCTAGCTTAGCTAGAAAGAAACGACTTAGAGAGTGAGAGAGAGAATTGGGAAAGTAGATGTGGTGTGTTTAGGTTATATTAAATATAAATTTCTGACTACTTTAGTCGGGTAGTAATTTAATATATTTAATTATTTAAATTCTCTGACTACAATGGTCGGTTAGATATATATAATATATTTAATTATTTATATTTTCGACTACAGTAGTCAAAAATACATATTTAATAATTTATTTAAATAATTATTTGATTTCCCTATGAGGGTCTGATTATATATTTAGTAATATATTTATTTAATTATTTTTATTTTTGACTACAGTAGTCTAATACATATTTAATAATTTATTTAAATAATTATTTAATTTTTATACAGGAGTCTGATTATATATTTAGTAATATATTTATTTAATTATTTTTATTTCCATCAAAAGTAATCGAAAAACATATTTAATAATTTATTTAAATAAGTATTTAATTTTTGTATAAGGGTCTAATTATATATTTAATAATACCTTTATTTAATTATTTATTTTTTCGACTACAGTAGTCGAAAATAAATATTTTAATCTTATTTAGATAATTATTTAATTTTCGTATAAGG
>JAPEIP010000010.1:191947493-191977293 GCA_026120095.1 Capsicum chinense
ATGAAATAAGTACAATAACACATGTGAGTCATCATATAATTTGTCAGTCACTTTCAGTTCATCAAGAATATCAATTCTCATAATGTAAATATCATTTAAATCTTTGAAAGAATAACTTTCATAATTCCACTTTTAAATCATTCACCATTCACCATAGACACAAGAAAACACATACACACTGGGAGATCCTATAACCGAAATAAACCATGTGAGTTACATGGAGTCTAATGTACAATCCACGTTGGGGAGAGCCATCCTATCCTTGCCATTAGAGTAGGACTATCGATATCAAATCTACAAAAACTAGTGATCACTATATAAATCAGCCTCAGACTCACTCCTATAGGGGCGCACGTAGTTCTAGAAAAGTAAGGTTACTTTATACCTCCTACTCGGTGCTAAAGATTTCTCTCGAACTTAGCTCAGATCATTTCAAAGAAATCCACAATAAAATAATTTTAGTAATATACAAATACACCTCGGGAGCCATCATACTTCCCATCTATCAAAATCAACCACATTGTGGATTTCTTTCACTTTCAAGTTCAAAACAACTCCAATAAGTCCAAAAGGTCAAATCATTCAAAATATCTCAAATATTCAACATCAATGTGCTTATAACACACACTTTCTTAAAAAACACAATTTTCAATGGGGATTCAAGACCCAAATATTAAAATCATAATAAGTATCGTTCAAGATTTATGCTTTATATCTCCACACATGTAAATTCATCTTTCAAAATTATAAACATCATGATTTCATAATAATCATCATAAGATATGGGTTCATGCTTCAAATTCATAAAAATCAAATAAAAATCATGCCTTTGTAAAGAAAATTACTTTTGGGCATAAAAATGAAAGAGAGTTCTTGTTGAAAAACTGCACATACCTTGAATGATGAACTTTAGATCGATACTTATTTTTGAGATGTTAATCTTGTCTTTGAATGATGGTTCTTGGAGTTTTTGAACTAGGAACTTGGAATCTTGAATAAATTTGTAGAATTAATGGTGAACTTTGGAGGTTCTTAAATTTCTTGAACTAGGAACTTGGCATCTTGAATAAGTTTGCAGAATTAATGGTGAACTTTAGAGGTTCTTGAAGTTGTATGTAGGAACTTAGGGTTTTATTTTTGAGGGAATTTTAAGAAATATAACATATAATGCTTCTAATAGGCTTTAATATAGGGTTTGGATGGATTTTGGGTGAGGGAGAATGACCAAAACGCCCTTAAAAATTAAATAATTCTCGAATCTGTCCTTTGGTGGACTGTTTTGATAGTCTAAAGTACATCAACCATAACGTTTTAGTTCGATATCCAAATTGGATAAAACCAATTTCATTAGAAAGAGAACTCTCATATCTTTCTATTGATATATAGTATCTCACCTAGATCATTGTGTAGGGAGTTATTATCATTTGAAGTTGACCCAAAAATTTGCTTTTGCTAGGCTGAAGTAGATCGACCATAACTTTTTGTTCCGATAGAAAAATTGGATAAAACTAATTTCATTGGAAAGAGGACTCGCAGAGCTTTCCGTTGATATATAGTAGATCACCTAGATCATCATGTACAAGTAGTTATGATCATTTAAATTTGAAGAAAAAATATACCAGGCCTTAGTACTTTCTCCTGCACGTTTTACTGTTCACTACTATTCATGGTTCGATAGGAATGTTCATAACTCATCGTCGAGTGTTCGTTTTGGATGATCCACTTATCGTTGGAAAGTTTATTCGATACTCTACGCAATGGTGGGTCGTAATCTAAGACATTCCAGATGGAAAAATTTATAATTTATTCTAGAATATAGAACCCAACACGTTTACGCACAAAATTTCAATGAAGAATTTTCTGGGGTATTACATTATTTAATGAGTGAACATATTGAAGGATTGCTCCTAGAGTTTGGTAGTTTGACATTTGATATTTTCTCATGTGCGATTAAGCAATGTTCTTATAAGACTTGCCCTGATACCAATTGATAATCAAGAGGGGGTGAATTGAAACTCTTCTACTTTGAGTTGACTAGAGCAATCAGTAGTCGACTTTCCTGCACAACAATGTTAGTACAAAAAGAGATAATAAAAAAAATTAAAATAAAGTAAATATATAATGGACACAAAAACTTTATCCTAATTTGGAACACCCTTGTGATGACATGAAAAACATTATCTTGATTTGGAACACCCATGTGGTGCTTACTTCCAGTCCCCTTGGGTTACAAGAGTTTCCTTGAAGAGAAACTTGAATAATGACAATGATTTTCTTTGAAAGCTTTATAAAATATCTTTAAGAGAAAGGTAGTAACCTATATTTGTATAGCTCCTAGCTTGTTCTCTCTTTTGTTTTCACTATAGTGTATAGCAATGGTTTGAACAAGAGTAGAGATGTAACTAGGATTTTTCTCAAGTGAAGATGTACAATTGAAAGACTAAGCTGATAGTTCCATTTGTAGAATTTTGATCGATATCTTCTCTTAATATAAAAATGATTTACCTTAGTGCGAGGAATTAGAATTTCCTTTCTTCCTATACCATTCTCTTTAAATTTAGGGAACCCATGGGATATTTTAAGGTTATCTAGGATGAATAATAAATGTACATATTATGCCATTTGTTCGTATTAGATACGTCTAGATTTTTTCTTTAATATTGCATCTATATTTGTGCGGAGTATATTCTTCTCTAATGAATAAATATATTCTTTCCTTTGTGTTGTCCTGTGTAGTTGTATTGGTGCATTCCTTCCTTTTGTGAGAAGGTTTTATTTTTGGGTATATGCTTATCCAATCTCTTTTATTTTATCCTACACATAAATAGGATTAGTTTTGTCATCATTGAAACTAGGTGTGGGGCTAACAAGTTCTTTTGTTTGAGTTCATAGAAATAACAGAGATTTGGGGTAGTAAATAAATAATTATGGTGACTGAATAAGAAGGGAGTTAGTAAGTAAAATAGATTCAGACTTAATAATTAGTTGTGGTAACAGAATATGCATAGGTATTGAGGAATAGTATTTTGGGGTGAGGATTGAATATTTGTCTAAAATAAAAGAGTTCATGAGAAATTATGGGCATCTCGGTGTGTTGCGTAAGTAGGAGTTCAACCTAAATCGATCATGCGTCTGCTAATTTATTATATATTGTTTGTCCCTCAGGCATTAATGGCTACTAAGTTGGTTGTCAAATTAGAGTTAAGAATCAAGTTGATTGTATGTATGCATGTTTAACTGATTGTTTATTATTTAGTTGCAATACATGCTAATAATATGATGTACTTGTTGAATCTTAAATATAAATGCATGATTGAATAACTTGTAACGTGATTGATTAAAGGACTTGGTTGTTAGGCAAGTGTCGTTTATTTGAACTCACTATGTTGTGGTACTTGTATATAGTATTGTTTGTTTGTTATGAGTTGATTTGATGAAGGTTTTATGATTGAATTGCTGTATTTAAGAGAGGATAAGAGTGGGATGTAGAGATATGGGTGGTATAGCACTTGGTTTGGGATAAGGGTGGAAAGAAACTAGTTGTCTGGTATATTTGGTACATAGACCAAGTTCATCACATGCAAGTAATAACTAGTGGGAAAATAGAAGACCCTTAGCAATGTGTACACCGTGAAGAATAAGAAGTGATTCTTATCTCCAGAAATCATTTGGTGCATGTACTTTATACATAGTGGATCCTTAAATGTGATAGGTAATGGGTTGGAGGTATTCTAGATAATTCCAAATAGTAGATTATAGAGACAAGTTATGAATTGCTCTTAATAATAATAAGGAAGATTATGACAACATTCTTGCAGGTACTAAGTTGCCTCAAGGGCTAGGTTCTAATTTCATTCAGATTACATATGATTCTCAATTGGTTGTGAACCAAGTGCATGGAATTTACAAAGCAATAGATGAGATAACGATGAGGTACTTAGACAAAGTTAGGGTCTTTTTCTCTATTCAAGAGGATGATGACACAAATATCAAGAGAAAAGAATATAAAAGTAGACATTCTAGGATATCCTGGGTCTTCCGCAAAGACAAATAACTCTGCAAATGTTTCGATAGTACAATTACTACATTAGGTGTTGGATGCACCAAGTCATGCAGAAGTAACTTTGAGAAGCTTGATCTAGGATTGGCGCAGTGACTTCCTCAAATACTTGAAAGATGAAGAGTTGTCAAATAATCCTAAAGCTTTACGAGAACTTAGGACTAGGTCTACAAAATTTTCCTTGGAGGGTGGAATCTTGAACTAAAATAATCCTATCATGACTATGACAAGATATCTCAAGCAAGGGGAACCTACTATGTGATAAAAGAAATATATGAATTAGCATACGACAATCATTCTAGTGCTAACTCTATGGCCCTTATTATATAAGGCAGGGATTTTATCAGACCAAAATAGAACAAGATTCAAAGACATTTATTAGAAAAGTGGCAAATACACTATGAAATAGGGTAACTCCTACATTCAATGAGTTCTCCTTAGTTGTTTATTAAGTATGGAATGGACATCACTAGAGCAGCTACCCATTAGGTGCAATTTTTACTTATAATGACTGATTAGATTTTCCAAATGAAATGAAGCAAGAGCCTACAATATATATAAAATCAAGAAGTGAGACCACATAATGTGTCATTTCTAGATACTATATGAAATTACATGTCACAATGATCCCTAATTCGTTGGGGCAGTGGTGACCAATTTTCTTGAGAGATTACAAATATAGAGGATTACTTCATCACCTTATCACCCGAATGCCAATGTACATGCTATTCCACAAAATAGATAGTGATGATGAGCTTCAAAAAGAAGTTAGTAGGCACCAAAGGAAATTAGATTGAAGAATTACCTAGAATGTATGGATACATCGAACAACTACAAGTTTGGCATTGGGGAAACCTACTTTTCATTAGTTATGACACAGAGACCTGTATACGAGTAAAAGTTGGGGAGTCGGGTATCTGGTTCAACTAAATGGATGTGGCACAAAATATAGAAGCTATATTGATCCGTCTTGATTTAGTATATGAATACTAAAAAATAGATCATGTATGCATAATGGCAAGAAAAAAAGGGTTGAAAGGTATTAGAACTAGAGGACAAAGCTTAGATATTTTAGGATAAAAAAAATGGTCCTCCAGAAGGTAATTCTAAATACCCAAATCCAAATATGGAAAAACTATTCCAAAAAGAAAAGGTCTATAAAAATGATCGACATAGTCAAAAAGGGGTGCTTATCAACTAGTGATATGAACGATAAGCAGTTATAAAGTAGCTAGAACAACAACCATTTTAAAATATTATTATTGAATGCCAATTCAATAAACACAAAAATTCTATAATGATTGTATGTTGAACTCTCTTTCTCATTGAACATTTATCGTCCCAATTAGGCTTTTCCTGGCAAGGTTTTTAATAAGGTAGAAAAAAACACATTGATGAACTGATGGGAGTTCTAAAATAACTTCATGTTCAAACCGTCATACTTCAGGATCAAACATCAGATAGAATAGGATAAACTGGCCACACACCTAAAGATGTAGAAAGAAGTAGGGACTATAAACGAAGGAAAGATTAAAAGAACTTAGAGTCACATCGAACACAAGACTAGGGACTGTAGAAAAAGTATCATAGACAAATAATATGATGGGAAAGACCCCCAACATTATTATTTTCATTATTTACATTTTTGCATTATAAAGGTGACACGACCCGACTGGGGGCCTTGTCGTAATGGATATCCTAAGTTCGATCGGGATCGAAGATCACCCCTGTTACCTAACCTAACCTCCAGCCGCCTGCCCTGAGTTGGCTAAATTTCGAGCATATAACAAGGAAGTGTAATAGCTCACATGAAGGCTGGCATAGGATCATAACCTTGACTAGCTGAACCGAGTCCAACCATCCCATACCAACCATCCAACCATACAAAACCAAACCAATACCAAAACAAGGGCCATGAATAAGACCACATCCCAATAAGTTCCAAATCATATTATGATTAATCCCAAAATGAAATACGATAGAATAGTGTGAAATTATGTCCAATGATGTTAGCCTCAATTCCAATGCAATATCAAGGCCAACACAAATATTGATCCCGCCCATTCCAACCCATAGCAGTACCACAAATCCTCTAATAAAAGAAGTAAGAATAATCGATTAGGACATGGCCCCAACTATATCTAAAAATAAATCAGAATGTCTAAAAATATTCATAACATGAAAGGGAGCCTTTCAGAAAGATGGAAGCTCTCCACTAACAGTTGTCCTCAAGTTAATCACTATGTAGGAGGAGTAAAACGGCCGGTACCTATATAATATCAGTATACAGCTGCCCGAAGATGGGTTAGAAAGTGATCGCTAGCATGAACTTAGGATAAGGATGAAATAATACCATTTATAAAACCAAGTAAAACCATCCATATACACACAACCATACATATATATTTATATAACCATGCCAGGAAAGGGAACCGGGTTTAGCATGCCATTAAAACCTTTACCCAGGCTATATAGCTTTGCCGTCCTAAACCACCCATGGGATATATGGGTTCAATTCCCCCCGCTGAAAAGGCCCAGTTCATGAAACCGTATGACCTGGGAATAAAACCTAGGATGACTAGTATATCCCCTAAATATAAAGTGTGACATCGTGCACACAATCACCAAGACCAAACCTCACATCGACAAATATAAGGTTCAAGTTTTGGACCCCCAGGACCTCAACCTTCCATTGCTTTGATACATACCCTGCTATTATTGACCAATTAAAACCATCAAGCTAACCATTATTCCATTATTATTGACCGAGGCTATTAGTAGTGGAATTGTCATACCAATAATAACTTGTACGCATTATCCTTAGCCAAACCTTAGGGGATTCTATGTACCCCATATGATTTCCAATTAACCAAAACCATGGCCACCAAGGCCTTTTCAATAAATTTAAAACCATTTAAACCATTCATACCATTTAGGGTTCTATTACCAAGTATAAACCATACATAAGTTCCTTTGAAAAACAAACGTAATAGCGAAAACATTTTTAAAGGCATTTTATCAAACACATTGGGGCCATATTATTTCGAAAGCAAAAGTCCATTACCAAAGAACCATCCCATGCAACCAATTACCCAAACCCACCATTAATACATATAAAATATAATTAAAAAATGGGAAAACCATAACCAAGAATTTATAACCAAAACCCCCAAATCATAGTGGAAAACCAAAAATCATACAATATTCAAATCATAAAAACATTGTATAAAACCATGTCTTTAGTTGGAGCTAACAATGAGGGAACAAAATATGCCTTAATTGAAAAGGTAGATAGAGAGAAACCACCAATAAGATTCCAAAATTAGTCCTCTAGTTGAAACCCTAGCTTTCTTTCCCAAAAGCTTTTGAGATAAATATAAAGTATTTAGAAAGAGTTTCTAAGTGTTAATGAATAGACTAATAAGGTAAATAACCTCCCAATAGGAATATAAGTTGTGGGACCTTATTAGGAAAGGTGGGGAAATGTCTAGATTACCCCCACTTAAGTTGCACAAAATCTCATCTTAGGGGTATGACTGACCCTCACGAGTCGTACCATTCGATAAGAGTGGTACCTTCCACTCGTATACTAAGCCTTAACCTTTGGAACCAACATTATCCAGTGTATGACTCATCTGACCCAAGTCGTATTGACATCATACGATTCACTCCCTTCACCCATATCCCTAGCAAGATAGAATCACAGAAGGTTTGAACACTATCTACCATACAAGTATTGGGTACTGTAATGCCCCGAGTTTTTACCCCAGATGATACACGGTGCTTATGACCCCAAAGAACCACAAGCTAACCCATGACTAATATCTACTATGAGCACTGAATAATAATATTGAAATAAATACAGAAAAATAGGTTGAAATACCATAAGGTTCAAAATCGAAAATACAAATAAAATATAACATCCGATAAAGAATCAGAATCTGAAATACTGTCTATAAATCTAGTCTGAAAAGCCTCTAATCTGAACTTTCTGAAGGTGGAGTTGATGGGACAATCCCCCAACTAACTCCATCTACTAAAATACTTATTTTACTAAAATACTGAAATAAAAGAATATCCTCGATAGATGAGGACTCACTGCTAATCTATTGGTGCTATCTAAATCTAAATTTGTCTACATGCGGTTGGGAACCTGAGCACCCAAACCTATGATATGAGGCATCATAGCGCAAAGAAAGAGTATGCGTCAGTATGTGGAATGTACTGGTATACTAGACGAGGTAAGGCTGAATGCAAGGGTTCATATGCATAAACACTGACTGAATGTTATAGAATAACTAAATATGAGAGTACATAGATAACTGAAACTGCTGTGAATACTGAGTATGCAATTCTGCACATATACATGAATATATACTATAACTGAGATTATCTGAAGCTAAGTACTGAGTTCTAACATTGAGTAACTGATAATATAAAATTACTAATAACAGAGTTACTGATACTGATTGACTGTGTCTTACAGTCCTAATTCTGTAGAATTAAACTGAGTTCTATCCTAAAGACTAAAACTAAAACTGTGGAAGGTAATCATCTAACCGACATGCCCCAAATAAGATAAGATAGCTGAGTTGGGGTCCAATTTGTAACACCAATTAGAAGGGTGTCAGTACCGTGCAACGGGTGAAGACAACTGAAGAGATACCCTTATTTGGCAGGTACTCTAATGAGAAAGGTGGAACCCTCATCCAGCAGGTTAAAACACCTTATCAACCCTCAGCTGGAAGGTTGATGTCTCAACCTACGTTGGCTATGTAGTTCTGGAATGCAAGACTTATTTCTAAGGATCACACCTTGTACTGGTATGTGAGTTCCCATCCTTGGGTTCACTCAGGACTGAGTATACTGAATTGAACTAGACTGATACTGAGTTTATTGAGTTTTCCTGAGTTTTGTAATTGACTGAGTTTTGTAATGGACTGAATTCTATTGATCGTGACATAACTGATACTATTCTATAACAGATAATGGCTCTAGGTAAACAACTAGATTGTCGAGTATTAAATACCCCCAGGACTCAATAGCATGAGAAGTAAAGCATAGCATAGTCTTCAATAACATAACAATGTTCACTGGTTCATAATTTATCCACAGAGACATTTTATCAAACACTTGCAAGGCATAACTTGTACATGATTGGGATCACATAATGACATGTCATGATTCCACTATTTACTTCACATAGGCTTTTTTTTACAAACACTTGGGGAGCATGGATTACTTCACATGTTAATGGACATGACATCATGAATACAATACGAAATTGCAAATTCAAGGGTTTAGCATGCAATTCATATAATTCATCACATAACTATTTTAATTTCATGAATCTTTTAATAATTATGGATTGAAAACCCAATTAACATCATAGACATGCATACAATTAATTTCAAACATAGAAATTCACAATTCCATAAACTTGTAGTTTTAAAAAGAGATTCTTGGACTTTATGGGTGAAAGGAACCCATAGATGAACACCTAAAATACCTAAATTGATAAGTTTTTAGAGTTCTTGGTGAGTTTTTTGAGCTTTATTCTTGATTTCTTGAGAGCTAGGGTTTTCTAATTGAGAAACAATGATTTCTTTCTTGAGATAAGTGAGCAAATAATGAGATAATAAGCTATTTAGGGCTTTAATCCCATGTTTAGGTTGATTAGGAATTTTAGGAATTGACCAAACAGCCCCTAAAATTAAATAATGGAACCTGAATTCCTGATTTTTCATGCTGGCATGATGCAGTAGAATCATGCCAACTCACTGGAATTTGGACAACTGGGAACTGAAGGTTTGGTGCGACGCAACACCATCACCCCGACTCACTGCATGTGAATTTACCCCTTGGCGTGACGCGCCAGGATCGTGTTGCCTTACTGGAATTGGACAATTGGGAAATTAGATGATGGCGCGATGCGGTGGTATCGTGTTGGCTCACTGGAAAATGAAAATTGCCATTTAGATGGGCACCGCGATGCAAGTACCAGGTGGTACACTGTTTCACTAAAATATCTCTAACTCTTCGTTCGGGTATCGGATTGGGGCAAACTTTATATTATTGGAAAGATGAGTGAATTTCCTACTCAATGGCAGGCTCTAAACTGAAAAATACTAAGTTTTTCAAAAATTTATATGGAATGACTGGACTGAGAATTAAATCAAGCTAAGGAAATATAAGGTAGTATAGGTACAACTCATACCCCTGGCTTATGGCTCCTGGTGAGCCACTCATACTCAGATCCAACTTAACTTACCAAGTCTAAGGTTAAGTGAAGGAACCAAATGATCCATATCCAACCGTACAACTCATACCACCAAGTCGTACCCATTCCAGTGACCCAAATCCATCACACCAACTAACACCGATCAGCATGCGATTGGACTATACCATTTGTACCCCAACATACGGGTCGTACCCATGAGTTGTATTGGGTCTAGAGACGAGAATTTCAGGAAATTTTCTAAGGTCCAGAAACTAGGGTGTTTCAATCTTCCCCACTAGTAACATTCGTCCCCTAATTTCGGACAGAGTAGGGGTAACCACATGCACGAGTCATTTGCGTTATCAAATATATTTCTAATATTTAACAAATTTTGAAAACAAAGAGGCAAAGATATTAGTCTTTCCTTTTAACAAACTAAAAAAATAAAGATGTGTTAAAGACACATACCTCCGCATAAATCCCAAGAGCAGAAAACAAATGCTAATACTTGGACTTCATGTCCTCCTCCGCTTCCCATGTAGCTTCTTCCACCTTATAGTTTCACCATAGAACCTTAACCGAAGCCACATCATTAGTTTGTAACCAACAAACCTGGTTATCCAAGATCTCAACTAAAACCTAATCAAAGAAGGATCACCAAGACACTTCCTCAACATGGGAACATGAAATACCATATGAATGGAGTTCAAACTAGAAGGCAACTCTAATTCATAAGCAATATGTCCAACCCTCCGCAAAACCACATAAGGAATAATATATCAGGGACTGATCTTCCCCCTTTTTCCAAACTGCATTACTCCCTTCATGGGAGATACCTTGAAGATTACCTTATCCCCAACCCCAAACTCTAAGTATCTAGGCCTTATATCCATATAGGAATTTTGGTAACTTTGGGCAGCCTTAAGCCTTTCCCGAATCACCTTCACCTCTTCCATAGCCTTGGTTAACCAAGATCGGACCGAACATATCTTCCTTACCAAGGCCGAACCTAATAGCAGATCTACACTTCCCACCATACAATGGCTCAAAAGGGACTATGACACTACTAGATTAATAGCTGTTGTTGTAAACAAACTCCACCACAAATAGTGACCTAACTGCCATCATAATCAACCACATATGGCTAAAACATATCCTCCAATATCTGAATGGTTCTTTCCGCTTACCCATCTCTGAAGATGAAAAGCTGTAATCAAACTCACCTTAGTACCCAATCGCTTCTAATTAGACCGCCAGAAATGGGATGAGAACTGCGTACCACAATCAGAGATAATCGAAAAAAGGTACTCTATGCAGCTTCACAATCTTCTGAAGATATAACTTTGCATATTCCTCTACCAAGAAGGTCGTCCTCTCTAGCAAGAAGTGAGGAAACTTTGTTGTCCTATCCACGAAGACTCAAATCGAATTATTTTGATTTCAAAACCGATGAAGACCGATAACGAAGTTCAGATTGATTACCTCCCATTTCCATTTGGGCATAAACAATATCTTAATACAACCCACTAAGTCTCATGTGCTTGACTTCAAATTGTTGACGCACCAAGCACTTGGCCACAAAATCAGCCATGTCCATTTTCATACCATTTCACCAATACATCTTCTTGAGATCATGGCACATCTTTGTGGAACTGGGATGAACAATATAGTGTGACTCATGTGCCTCATCCAAAACTCTATGTCACACACCGTTGACATCAGGAATACACAACCTCCCTTAGTATAGTAAAGTACCATCACTACTCAAACACCATCACCTTTTTCCCACCAACATCACCCTTGTTTTTATCAAAAGAGGATCTAACACTTACTTCTCCTTAATATCTGCACCAAGAGATGATCAAATCACTTCCTGTACCATTACCTCATCACCCTGGAAATCCATAAGATAAACTCTGAGATTTGCCAACGGTGAATCTCTTTCACTAAATCCCTCTTTCCTTTCTCTAATTGAGCCAAAATCCCATGCATAACCTATTAAGAGCATCAACAACCATGTTAGCCTTACCTGTGTAATAGTGAAGGCTTATATCATAGTCCTTGAGAAGCTCAAGCCATCTCCTCTACCTGAGATTAAGCTCCTTCTGAGTGAACACATACTGTAGACTCTTATGATCAGAAAAGATGTCCATGTGTACACCATACAAATAATGCTGCCATATTTTTCAAAGAAAACACAACCGCCAACAGCTCCAAATCATGAGTAGGATAGTTCCTCTTACGTACCTTTAATATCCTGGAAGGATGGGTAATTACCTTCCCATGATACATCAAAATACAACCAAGTCCCGCCCTAGATACATCATAATAAACTACAAACCCCTCACTGCCCCCGAGCAATGCCCAACTAGTACCAAAGTTAGCTTTTCTTTTAAATTCTCAAAACTCCCCTCACAAGTATCTGACCAAGAAAACTTAACCATCTTATAAGTCAACTTAGTCAAAGAAGTAGCTATCATTGAAAAGCTCTCTACAAATGGTCGATAATACCTAGCCAAGCCAAAGAAGCTCTGAATATCGGTTGGAGTCGTGGGTCTAGGCCACCTTTTAACCATAACCACCTTTTATGGATCCATCATGATCCCCTGGTTAAAAATAATATGACCAAGAAAAGTCACAACATTCAACCAAAACTCACACTTGGAGAAATTGGGATACAACTGCTATTCTTTCAAGGTTTGCAATACCACACGGAGGTGATTAGCATGATACATCTCACTTTTGGAATAAACCAGAATGTCATCAATAAAGACAATAATGAAGAGACCCAAGAATTACCTGAAAACCCTGTTCATCAAGTCCATAAATATTGCTGGGGCATTAGTCAATCCAAATGACATCACCAAGAATTCAAAGTGCCCATATTAAGTATAAAAAACCATCTTAGGGATATCCACCTCCCTAATATTATGCTCATAATACCCAGAACAAAGATCTATCTCAAAAAATAACTTGGCACCTTGAGCCTTATCAAATAAGTCATCTATCCTTGGAAGAGTATACTTGTTCTTGATCGTTGCCTTATTCAACTGCCGATAGTCAATGAATATACGAAGAGAACCATCTTTCTTACTCACGAACAACACCGGTGCACCCCATGAAGATACACTAGAATGAATAAACTCCTTATCCAGAAGATCCTTAAGTTACTCTTTGAGTTTCCTCAACTCAGTTAGAGCCATTCTATAAAGAGGAAAAGATATTAGATGAGTATCTAAAACCAAATCAATACCGAACTCTATTTCTCTATTCGGAGGTCAGGAAACTCATTTACTATTAGAATCAAATAAAATGATGCACTCTCCGAGTTAGAATCTTTAACCCAAACAAAATGATAAAGACAACCTTTATGGATTAACCTCTGAGCTTTAAGATAAGAAATAAACCTCCCCTTAGGAGCTAGGGAACCACCCTCCCACTCTATAATCGGTTCACCAAGGAACCTAAAGGCAACCTTGCGGGTTCGATAATCCAGGGACGCATAACAAGAGCATAAGTAATTCATCCCTTGAATAATATCAAAATACACCATATTAATTTCAAGCAAATCCACTAAATTTTGCCTACTGCCAAAAGATACCACACACCCTGTATAGACTATCTTAGCAATAACTGAGTCACCTACCGAGGTAAAATAGAAAAAGGTTCTTAAACAACCTCAGGATCAAAACTAATACATGCAGCCATAAATAGGGTCACATAGGAAAGAGTGGACCCTGGATTAAGCAGACAATACATGTTATGAGAAAAGAGTTGCAATGTACCAGTAATGACATCAGGCGCTCCCTTGAATTCTTGTTGGGATGCCAAAGCATACAACCTATTCTGGCAAACGCTAGAACTAGGACTAGTAATAGAAGTAGATGCAGCACCACCAAGTGCAGGATCAGAAGATGAATCCACCGGTACCTTATTTTCTCTCATAACAACCCTATTAATTGAACAATCCTTGAGCCGATGGCTTACCTAGCCATACTTAAAGCATTTGTCTCTCCCTTCATCGTTATAACCCCAATAAAAGGATAATAATAGAATCGACAAAGAGGGCATGAAGAAGATACTTAACCCCCACTCGCCTGAGATTGGGCACCCTGTGCCCAAAAGTTATTATCACCCTACTGATGCTTATCACCCAGCTGCTTTGGGTAAGGAGCACTAGTAGTAGAGAAGGAACCAGAACTCCACCACTTCTTTTTTGGACATTTACCCCCATCCCAACCTCTTTAAACTTAGCACCTCCCTGATAAAAACACTTTCTCCTCTTAAACTACCTATCTCTAAATTCCACTTGTTTTCTCTTCTCATCCTCCATCAGCTGCATGTGGACAACTAACCTCAAAATGTCCATATCCTTAATTAGGAAAGCAATCTTGCATTCTTAGATCAAATCACAATCTAATCCAGAAGTGAAATTTCTCATCCTCTCTCTCATGTCAGCTACCAAATCAGGAGCATACCTTGATAGTTGATAAAACTTCAATGCATATTCCTTGATAGACATTGTCCCTTGCTTAAGATCCACAAAATCCTCCATCTTTGATTCACTAAGCTCTTTTAGAAAGAAACAATCCAGAAAAGCTCCAGAGAAAGAATCCCATAAGGATGACTCCTCCATATCTCATCTATCCCTATCCCACTCTTAGTACTATTGATACATAATATTTTTGAGCTCATAAACTGCAAAGTTTACACCTTCCATATTAGTGGCCTGCATCAACCTGAATATTTTCTCCGTCTCATCCAAGAAAACCTAAGGATCCCCCCACCTTTGCACTAGTAAAAGTAGAAGGATTTAGTTTCATAAACTAGCCAACTGTTATGGCCTCAGCAAATAATGCACCAGTCACATCCCACTCAGCCTGAGCAACAACTAATTGAGCAATAGTATAAATAGACTAATGAAATTTTGCATTAGTCACCTCACTACAAAGAGGACTAATAGCAATCGAAGGAACTCTAGAACTATTGGGGATAGAACCCTGAGATCAAAGATGAACTTTAGACGTAGGACATACCCCATTAATATTGTCCCTAGATGGGACTGAAGAGTTTTCTTGTGTTCCAGATCTTCTAGGAATGATTTGAAAAGTGAAAAACCTAGGACTAGATAAGATTTCCAAGACTTAAACTCCAAGCTTGACAATAGAATACCAAGAAAGTGAAACATTCCTAAATTCCTTGTAGCCTCTCTCTTATGAGTGTGGTAGGCTACACATCCTTAATAAAGACTCTACCAAATATGTCTTTGTAGACTGCTAATTGACCATGAACTGGCTCTAATACCAACTTGACACAACCAAACTGGGGGGCTTGTCGTAATGGGCATTCCAAGTCCGACCAGGACCAAAGACCACTACCGTTACCTGACCCAACCTTCAGCCGCCTTCCCAGAGTTGGCTGAATTTTAAGAATATAACAAGATAGTGTATCAGCTCACATAAAGACTCAAGGATAGTATCAAAATCGTGACTGACCCAATCGAGTCCAACCATCCCATACCAACAGCCCAATCATACCAAATAAAACCAATCCCAAAACAAGGTCCATAAACCAGACCATAACCAAAAAAGTTCCAAAATATATTATGATTAATCCTAAAATTAAATACGATGGAACAATGAGAAATTATGTCCATTGATGTCAGCCTAAATTCCAAAGCCAATATTAAGGCTGACACCAGTACCGATCCCACCCATTCCAAACCATAGCAGTACCATAAAGCATCTTACCAAAAAAGTAAGAATATTCAGTTGGGACATGCCCCCAACCACAGACAAAACCAATATCCAAAAATAAATCAGAATGTCTAAAAATATCCATAACATGAAATGGAGCCTTCTGGAAAGATGGAAGCTTACTACTTTAATTAAAAAGCTTTCCCTGAGTCAATCACTTTGTAGGAAGAGTAGAACAATAAATTATTGTATAACGTGGGTATATAGCTGCCTGAAGATGGGTTAACGAGTGATCTTAAGCATGAACTCAGGACAAGGATAAAACAATACCATTTTGTAAAACCAAGTAAAACAATCCACATGCACACAACCACACATATAAATATATAACCATACAGGGAAAGGGAAATGAGGTCTAGTTTGCCATTAAAACCATTACCTGGGCTGTATAGCTTTGCCGTCCTAAACAACCCATGGGCTATATGGGTTCAGCTCCCCCTGCAGAAAATGCCCTAGTGTGTAAAGCTGAATGACTAAGGAAGAAAACCTGGGATGACTAGTACATCCCCCAAATATAAAGTGTGACATAATGCACATGGTCACCAAGACCAAACCTCACACTGGCAAATATGAGTTTCCATTTTTGGTCCCCCGATACCTCCACCTTCCATAACTCTACTACACACATCGCTATTATTGCCAAATTAAAACCATTACCAAGCAACCAACCACTATTCTATTATTATTAACCAACACTATTAGTAGTGGTATCGTCATACTAATAATAACTTGCAAGCATTATCCTTAGCTAAACCTTAGGAGATTCCATGTGCCCCACATGATTTCCAAATAACCAAAACCATAGCCACCAAGGACTTTCTAATCCATTTGAAACCATTTAAATCTATCATACCATTTAAGGTTCTATTACCAAGTTTAAACCATCTATAAGTTCCATTGAAAAACAATTATTATAGTAAAAATATTGTTGAAGGCATCTTGTCAAACACGTTGGGGGCATAGTATTTCCAAAACCGAACTCCATTACTAAAGAACCATCCAATGCAACCAATTATCCAAAACAACCATTAATGCATATAAAAATAATTAAAACATAGAAAAACCATAACCAAGCATTTATAACCCAAACCCCTAAATCATATTGCAAAACCCAAAATCATATAACTTTCAAATCATAAAAACATTGTATAAAACCATGACTTTAGTGGGAACTAATAATAAGGGAAGAGAACATGCCTTAATTGACAAAGTAGACAAAGAGAAACCACCAACAAGATCTCCAAATTAATCCTTTAGTTGAAACCCTAGCTTTCTTGTCCAAAAGCTTTTGAGAGAATTATAGAGTATTTAGGAAGAGTTTCTAAGTGTTAATGAATAGAATAATAAGGTAAATAACCTTCCAATAGGAATATAAGTCATCCTTATTAGGATAAGTGGGGAATATCCAGATTACCCCCACTTAAGTTGCACAAATCCTATCTTAGGGGTACGCCTGACCCTCATGAGTCATACCATTCGATACGAGTGGTGCCCACCACTTGTATCCTAATTCTTAACCCTTGGACCGTATGACTCATCCTACTCAAGTCATATTAACAACCTATGATCTGTACCCTTCACCCGTATTCTTGGAAAGATAGAAGCACAGAAGGTTTGAACACTGTCCACCATACGCATCCTGGGTACAACTCTACCCTAGCTTATGGCTCCTGGTGAGACACTCATACTCAGATCTAACTTAAGTTACCAAATCTATGGCTAAGTGAAGGAACCAAATAATTTGTATCTTTCCATACGCCTCGTACCACCAAGTCATACCCATTCCAGTGACAAAAATCCATCACACTAACTAACACTAGTCAACATACAATTAAACCATACCTTTCCTACCCCAACATACGACTCGTACCCATGAGTCATATTGGGTTCAGAGACCAGAATTCCAGGAAATTTTCTAAGGTTTGAAAACCAGGGTGTTTCAAAAGCTTAGCTGTTAAACGATAGATATGACAATATAGGCATAGTTACAAAGGTTGTATTAAAAATAAGAAATGATTATGAATAAAACCATTCATATTTCCTGTATGCATATCTTGTGTCAAAGATGATTATAAAGAACAATAGAAAACCCAATCCCCTAAGTACATTATGCCAAATATAAGTAAAGACGTCCTAATATAAAAAGTATGATTTAATAAAAGGGCATTTTACTAAAGTCATTTAAAGGAGAGCCAAAATTCCAACTAAATAAGCGACAATATCCCAGTCAAAAGTCAAGAAAAAAAATACAGTAATGTAATATTACTATGTAAGAAGTACCATAACTAAAGAAAAATGGTTGTTAACTATCTTCAATCATTATTTAAATCTAAATAAGATAATCACCCATTAACTCATTTAAGACTTCTAGCACAGAAAAATTTCCACAAGATTCATTCAAGAAGTTCAGAAAGCTAACCAAAATGCTTAGTTGATATGAACATGGTTAACTCAATTTGTGCTAGACCTATACCCCAAGCTACATGATCCATGGTGATAGATTGGATGGATCTAATGTAGCACAAAGAGATGGGCTTACATATATGGATGATACTTGGATGTTGCAACATGATTTCTAAGGTTATGATGGCACCTACTATAACCCACTAATAGGTTAGCAAACCCAAATTCACAATAACAAATAACCAGCTAATAAGAGAAAAGAAGAAATAAGCTGAGACCAAGTCTAATATTGAGACTAATATAAAGAAACAATACATATCATATACCAAAAGAGGAAGGGTGAATCAAACGAAAGAAAATATTCCCAATGACCTAGTGATGGTTAATATAGGAGCCACTAATATAAAAAGAGTACAAATCAAACATAATATATTTATATAGAACCATCTCCAAAATACAAAACAAAGATTAGTGAAGCAAGGAGAGGGAAAAGGAGCAACACTAGATGTCAGAAGCTTACCTCAAATCTCTGATCCATGATATCTCAAAACTATACACACGTCAATGTTAAGAACTCATGCCATGACCCGCAGGGTGTAAAAGTGTAGTCTGAGTACCAAACATGGGATATTCAGTAGGCATTGGTTGATTAAGCTCTAAAGATAATACAAGTATGAATACCATGTACGACAAAACTATACATTGCAAGCATCTAACTATGAAATGAAATACAGTAAGATAAAAGATAGGTAAAGCTAAACTAGCGCATACTATGAGTAACTAGGGACATAAATGTGATATAATAGGTAACCGGACATATACAATAGTAGAGCAAATAAATGAGTATATAATAGTAGTACAAGGAAAAAAGGTGATACATAATAAGAAAAAGTAGAAAAAAAATAGATATATGATAGTACTACGCAGGAATCTAAATACGAAGATACTAACATGAGAGATCTAGCTAACATCATAAAGATCCTAACCGTTACAGGAGATAACTCAAGTACAATCAGATCATGTATCTCAAAATGTGAATACTCAGAATATAGTCTAATAACAACACTGTAAATACTAAAAAGGAATAAAACTCAAAAATGTACCTACAGCCTTGGGTATCAATTTATAGCTGCCCTTTCATGACTAAACAATAACACCCAAACAATAATACAGGAAATCAAGACAAGACTAACAATAACATATTAGATCCTTAATAAGCCGAGAAGGCACAAACAATCACTCAACATACAACAAACATAGCCTATGCCTATCCAACATCCTATAAGGTTGGTAGGTATGGGTGCCAAACAATTATACTAGTGATAGTCAATGCATTAAAAATATATTCAATGTTACAATAATACCACACCAACTAAATCCATTGGCTCGCTGCCTTGTAAGATAGGACCAATGGGATATCCCCAGTTTTAGCATTCCCAAACAACTTAAACTATTAGGGACTTGGGATATTCATATATATTGCCTGCTCCTACATTAGGATTTCCAATAGTCAATCACAACTAATCTTTTTTATATATCATATAAGAGAGAGTATAATAAGTGCTCAGACTCACATCGAATCTAAATAAGTATAAATCTATAAAAATCTAGCACCAAAAATTAAATACAAGACTAAAATAGTAGAATAATATAGCAAAGTGATAGTGATAGTGATAAAATGAGTGGATCGAGAATGGACTAAAATCTATTGAGTTTCCAAAATAGTATGCCTAGTTTAACGAGTCATAAACCAATAATAAGGGTGGTATGACTTCCATTTAAAAATTTGTTTTTAAAGTGAAAAGTAGGAATAAATCCTTTTTTTGAAAAATAGTAGAGAAAAAAATATTTTTTTTAGAGTCGTACCACTAAATAAGCATGAGAATGTACAGATGTATGCATGCCATGACTAGTATCTAAACAATAGAAGCGTAACAGATAACCATCTATAAACTAAACTACCAATCTCTTAATTCATAGAGAACTAACCCACTGACCAACTAGTCTAGTAACCAAGGCCTCGGGCCCAATAATACAAAATACAAACTAAAATAAATATAAATATCAAACTAGAAAAGCTAAGGTAAACAAAGGCAACAAGCTACTAAGAGGGTCTAACCGAAGAATAAAACCCGAATCACTAAGTATTACAATAAATCTTATACTAGGGGTCCCTAATGATAACCTAAGTTCAAAAAAGTATAAAGTCAAGCTTAGCATAATCCTGTAACTATAGTGGTTATTCTAGGCTAAGGCTCAATTACAATCCTATTCTAAAATCCCCTAAATTATTCAAATAAAGATACAGCTAGCCATAAACCTATAATACAACCCCCCATACACACACCTAGCATGTAATCTATACAAAACATAATCTCACAGAGAAGAGTAGATCATAGCCTACCTCAAAGCTGAACTGTAGTCTCAAACTATCCATGAAATACTTATCTCTACTCCATGATCTCTAAAATATATCACGTTATCAAAATCATAATCTACATACTAATATGAGCAAAACTAGACATATAATATAATATAAAACTCTAAGATGAAATAAACCCATATAGCGCGTGCTAATGGAATTCAAAAATTAAATCTATCACGAGGTCCACCGAAAGACAAGGAATGAGCGCTCAAAAGTTAAGAATAAATGGTGTTTTGATTAGGGCACAAAATAGACCCAAAAGCTAAGGAAAATAAGGATGAAAATTAAGAATTAAACAAAAAATTTGACCCAAAACTTATGAAGAAACTAATGAGAAATGATCACCTTAATGTCCCTTACTGATTCCCAACACCAATTAATTAATTCCCACATTACCTTGAGCTCTCAATTCTAATAATGGAGGAAAAAGTAAGAAAATAAAGGATTTTTTGAGAAGACAGTTATATATTGGGCCAGGGGTCCTACATCGTGAACGTAGGACCAGACCAGCCTGATTTTTCATAAACACAAGGGGTGTTTCACAAATGAATAGAAAAAGTTAGATCGACTCAAACTGGCCCTCGTCTATGAATGCAAGAGGAGGCTTGCAAATACGATGGTTAAAAACTTAACCCTTGCAAATGAGACAAACTCCACATGAATGTGAAGATCAGCCTTAAACTACACCAGTTGCTATTGCACCAGAAAAAATACCAAATCCCAATACACTCCGATTGGGTATTGGGGAATCTTTTAGAACCCCATGCTACTCCACCATATTTTATATTTTGGACTCAACAGAACTATTAAAATTTCAATCAGAGGTTGTTTCGACAAAACATATGCCCCACAACCACTATTCTATTTTCACCAACTACCCAATAACCCATAATGAGTCTGGAAGTCTCGGGACCTAGATCAAAGGTCCTCTAACCTAAAATCCTTATTTCAAAGATAATTGAACTAATGATATTCGAGGATGTTTACCTGGAGTTTTCACCAAAGGCTAATTTTTCAACTTTAAAAACACCAAAATTGTGAAATATGCTTAAAACCCAAATAAACTATTTGGGAACTAAACCAATGGTCTAAGGAAGTCATAAATGACCTATAGTTTCTATGGAAAAGCCTAAAATGCAGAAAACACATAGAAATAGAGAAAATAACCTAGAGGATTATTATAATATCAAAAACTAAAAAGACTTTTATCCTCAAAAGTGAATGTATAGAAAAATCCTAAAAGATCAAAAGAATAAGGTACTGGCATGCCCCGCAAGATTCCCTAGGTAACCTCCAAGGATAAATAATGCTTCTATGGGGTTTCACTAGAGGTATCCCTTAGACACTTATCTCTACTATCCACTCTTAACCACAAAATCATCATCAAAAGCCAACTAGCCTCAAACTTAATCAAGCTCAATTAAAGCATGCAAGACCTAAACCAAAACATAATGACATCATACCAATATAAGCACAACCAAGAAAATACTTTACCAGGATAAAGATAACTCATTGTACAAACCACACGGCTAACTTCAAACTCCAAATTAAACATTTTTTTGTTTTCTCAAAACCGTTGGTTCCTCTAAAGTACACAGAATCTCTCTAGCATTATCTGAGTCGATACTGCATTCACACCACACTAACCTTAAAAGGACAAAGCTAACCCACCAAAAATATATACACACTAACATTAGAATAACACCTTATAAGGTTCTACTTGAATGCCCAAATGGTGGTGACTATTGCCTGGGATCTCTGCCAAAGCCAAAAATTGGTCTTAGTGACCATCAAAACTAATAGTCATAAGTCTAAGGCATAACCTATTGAAACTAGATGATCTACTCTAGAGTGACCCACCGACCGTGGGTGAAACTATGTTAAGCCCAAAACAGATATGCCTCTTTGTTAAGTAGACTTCCAAAGTCTGATGAAAATTAAAAATAAAGGCCAGAAGTAGAAGAAACTAACCATGTGCCAATGAACCATTTCTCGATCATCTATCTAACTCAATATCTCTGAATTGAAGAAAACTAAATTGATTTTAATTGGATCAAACCTTAAAACACAAGCTGCTTCATGTTATGCCATTTATTAGGTATAAACTTAACACTAAAACAGAACCACTCAACCTTAATTTCCTAAACTAGTCTAGCTGATGAGTAATCACCCAAACAAAAATCTGTCATAACTCTTTGGACATCATCTAAAAAAGTCCAAACTCATAACTGGAGCCAATAAATCTTTAAGAAGGTCAAATACCCAAAACAATCTTACCTTCAGCACTAAGCACATACCCACTAGTCCCTGAACGGGTTGAAACTGATATATACACAATAATATATAACAGTTATTTTTTATATATTCTAAGAAAAAACATCTCACAAGGTCACACTAGGTCGAACAAATCCACAATGAGAAGCTAATGACACCATATATTTAAAACCTCTTCCAACTCAACTAGACCACAAATATCATCACTAAAAGAATTGAGTACCCATCTCAGCACCAACACCAATATGAAGACCACTATTGAGTGATGAACAACCAAATTAAAAGAGTAAAAATTAAAAGTACCAACCTTAGGAATGTACCATAGGAAAAGGGTCATCAATGTTATAATTACAATACATCCAAGGAAGGATAACCATTTATTTATGCAGCGCTCTTAACAACTAACCTCACCTTACTAATTAAAAAAGAAAAACCACAACCAAGGTAGTCATCTAAGGTAAGTAAATAAGAATTATAAGAAAAGAGATACTAATTAGATAATTCTAGTCTAGCCATTTACCAAGTAAGGATCAATAACTAATAACATAATATAAATTAGCAATAGTAAAAAGTGAAAGTGGCATAAAATAAAAAACAACAACTATCACTCTAGGATAACACAAGGCTACTATGCCAAAGAAAAGAAAATTTACTCAAGCACTACATCCTAAGGCAATCACCAAATTGATCTACCCAATAAACTATAAAAAAAAACCATATATGTGGATAGTCATATATGTATAAACCAACACTTGGGCTTATGACAATAAACAATATAATAGCAAGGCACGTGGACATAGATGGGAGTGAAAACCCCAATTCAAATTACATAGAAACTAAATGATAGTGAATTAAAATAACATTTATAATGATGGAATCTGAATCCATGGTCAATGGCCTGCTCAAAAAAGTATGAATCTAAATATGTTTGACCCTAAATAGAGTATTTGAATAATTAACTAAACTACTTGAGGCATCACCTCTATCCAAAGGTGCCATATTCCTAAAACTCTAACCTAGTTTTGCTGATTACCTAATACTCTCATATATAAAACATTCTTTGGACCAATGAATGGTCTCCCTATAGTTGTAACAAACCCTTAAAGCTCTAATCTAGTGTGAGACACATATGAACCCTGATTAAATAACCAACTTATTCTTGTGACACTCTCTATATAAATGTCTATCCCTTTCATAGTCATAATACCCCCAAAAAATCTCTTATATGATGTGCCTAATGTCCCAAAGTGGCCTCCATGACCTGAAGACCTAGATTAAGAACCGTATGATGTTTGATTGAAAATATTTCCTCTATGACCACCAAAACCTATCCGAGAGTAGCCTATAATCAAAGATAATATCTAAATAGACCCGAAAGACTATAACTAATGCCGACCTCTACTCATAGGATCCCTACCTCTAAATAGAATACAACTGAAAATATACTAAGGATAGGACCTCTAACCACCACCTGTATATGCCTCAATACATTCCCTCTTTATAGTCTTTTGTGATTAGTAACCTAGTGAAAGATAGCCCCGGTTTTTATCAGATTCTCTAAAACCAAATAAAGTGGTAAAGTTCATATTATTATAAATTATTATACCATTTCATATTCTATAGGATATAACATAGAATTATGTTTTACCCACTCGATAAATACTATCTTATACTCTAAAACTAATAAAGAACTGATATGAGCCAAACGGCCATCATAGATTTTGATGACATTATTGGAGGCCAACACTTAAAGATTCAAGCTTTAGTTACCTCGAGGACACAAGAGTATGCATGGACGAATGGACGAACTATGTTGGATACTAAAGAGAGTAATTTTGCGTATGAAGGGTTACTTGGAGGTATGAAATGAAGACTACCTGAGAGCACAAGTACTTAAGTATTTTGAAGAGCTTTAAACACGCCAAAACACTCTAAGACAGCCCCTATTTTGACACACCAAGATCGCCCGTTTGTTCTCTTTTCATTAAGGGTGTTTTGGATATTTTCCTTATGTAATTGTTTAGCCTATAAATAGATAACCTAGATCATTTTTCATTCCTTAGTTTTTGATGATGGATTATTGAAAGAACTCATATATTAAGAGAGAGTGTGAAAACCATAACTATGGTAGCACTTAGTATATAATCACTAATATTTCATTTTGGCTAGAAATATTGGTGCTTGAGTTGTGGATTACCTTGTGTGTCTACGTAAGAGTATGGTGTTACTATTGTAAGTATTAGGGGTTCTAGGATTTGATACATCCTTTAGTTTCTACTTTTTGTAATAGTGTATGTCTCACTACCTATCCTTTTATATTCTTGTAATCTTTTAAGTGTTTTTTTCTTATTCTAGTGAAATCATTGGTTGTGGTTTCCTTTCTGTTGTTGTTTTCTCATTTTTTTGTTGCTGTCGTGGTGTTGTTCTTGTGTTTGTGGGATGTTCTGTATCATTTGGTATTAGAGAAAGTACTGATTTTTTTCCAACAAGATCAATCTTGGGCTTGTAAACTTGGAAATAAAAATAAGTGTTACAAACTAAAAATCTCAAAAAATAGCAATTTGTCCCCTTTTTGGCTCTTGTTCGAAACTTTGCTCTTTAATTTTTGTGTGTTTGTGTGTTCTAGTGTTAGATCCTTGTTTCCTAACGTTAGAAGAGGTGTCCAAATTTGAAAATCACACAAAAAAGTGTGTTACATTTATGTGTCTTGGCTAAAACTTGAGTCTTAGATTTAGGAAATTTTTATGTTTTTTGTTTGTTTCTAGTGTTAGGATCTTGTTCCCTAAAATTAAGTGAGTTTAGATCTTGGATTTGAGCTTAATCCGAGTATTTTTTAGATATTCACCATTATTGAGTTGAAGGTTGAAGAAACTAGAAAGGTGAATGTCAAAATTTTTGATTGTTGTTGAGGATTGGTGGTTTGAAAATGTGTTGTTATTGTTGTAGAGCTCAATGTGTGTAAAAAGGAACAAAAATTATCAAATTTAGAGCTCATTTGATTTGGATTCAATTTTTGAGTGTTCTTATTGTTCTTCATGTATTGTTGAGCAAGAACACTTAAAGAGGTGTGGTTTGATCTTAACAAAGTGGAAAAAGGTGAGATCCCTTATTAGTATTGAAAGCATATCCGAAGAAAATACAAAAGAAGGAAGGAAACAGAAAGACTTTCAAAAGTCTTGTTTACCAAAAGTCTTTTTGAGTATTCCATTTCCATGTCATGGGAGTATTCACATACTAGTTGACCCTTGTGAAAACCAAGGTGATTATAGGTTGGCATGTGAGTTGCCGACAACTAGTGAGGATGTTTATAATGATCCACTTACTCACGAAAGTAGTCCACTACTAGAGCATGTGTATGATGTATTTGAAAGGGCTCAAGTTAGTGATGATGTTGATAGAGTTGATCACAATAGTAGAGAAGTTTCTTTTAGTATATTGTGTGATGAAGGCCTTATTATTAGTTTTTCTCATAGAAGTCATGTAAATAAGAACGTTGACCAAGGGGATAGGAGTGAACCTGTGAGCTTGTCTTTTGGTAGAGATTCTAATGTTCGCTTGGCTTATAGGGATAATATTGTTCTTGAAACATCTTTGAAACTTGATAATGATATTTTAAAGAGTGAAGAACTTGGTTGTTCCAAATCTGCCCATGGGATAGATCATGTTCTCTTTAGGCATAATGTCTTGTTTGAAGATGATATAAACACTCCTAATGAACCTAGTGGTGATAATGATAGTATTGCTTGTGTTGACGGCTATAGCCTATATGATAACCTACTATGGTGTGATAACATTCCTTCTAAAGATGGAAATCTCTTTCTGAAAGATAAAAGTACTCTTAAAGGTAGTGAATGTGTGGTCCTTCTTAATAACCCGAGGGAAAAGGTTTTATTGACTCCTTGGGGAAATGTTCCCAAATGTGCACCCTTTCTTGACACACTTGTTCTTAAATTGCATTAATCCCAACTTGTAGATGCCAAGTTTTATATTTGTTTGAAGGAAAGAGTGTGTGTGCGCTTAAATGATTTGTCTTCACCCATGAATATCTTTACACTTGATTCTTTCCTATACTACCTCTTTTCCTATGATGACATCCATGCTACTTTCGGGTTTGCATTAAGTAGAGGTAGGGGTCTTATTGGTTGGTCCACTTGTTTTAATGAGAATACTATGATGGATTGGTGGACTTTGAGACCAATATTTGCACCACATTTGATGAGGCCACTTGAGGAGGTAATGAAACAATTGTGCCTTATGGTTCCTAAGATAAGGGTACCTTTACCTTTTGGACTTAGTGCTACCATTGAGACCTTTGTAGTTTCTTTATCTCTTGATACTTGTGATATTCATTTCCTTTGTAACATTCTTCCTAAACTTTTCTTGACTAAGACAAAGGATTTGTCGTTATATCTAAATTATGTACCACCTTGGCATGACGGTGTTATTTGTCATACTAACCCTAACCCCCATGCTATGAGAAAGTTGTGATTGTTGTCATTTTCTTTGGTTTTGCAAGGTATAGATTCAAGGTCAAATCCTTTTGAATAATGGGAGGATTATGCGATCCAAACGACTATCATAGATTTTTATGACATTATTGGAGGCCAACACTTAAAGACTCAAGCTTTGGTCACCTCAAGAAAACAAGAGCATGCATGGAGGACCCATTTTGGACACTCTATGTGTGGAGGGTTTCTTGGAGGTGTGGACTGATGACTACCTAAGATCACAAGTTTTGAAGTGTTTGAAGAGCTTTAAACACTCCAAAACACTCCAAGGAAACCTCTATTTTGACACAACAAGACCGCTCCTTTATTCCCTTTTCATTAAAGGTGTTTTGGACATTTTCCTTATGTAATAGTTTAGCCTATAAATAGATAACTTAGGTCATTTTTAATTCCTTAGTTTTTGAAGATGGATGACTAAAAGAACTCATCTCTTGATAGAGAGTGTGAAAATCGTAACTAGGGTAGCACTTAGTGTGAAATCACTAGTGTTGCATTTTGTCTAGAAATGTTGGTGCTTGAGTTGTGGATTCCCTCTTGTGTTTATGTAAGAGTGTGGTGTTACTACTATAAGTCTTAGGGGTTCTAGGATTTGATACATCCTTTAGTTCCTACTTCTTGTAATAGTGACTGTCTCGCTACTTATCCTTTATATTCTTGTAATCATTTAAGTGTTTTCTTCTTATTTTAGTGAAATCGTTGGTTGTGGTTTCCTTTGTGTTGTTGTTATCTCGTGTTGTTTTTTCTGCCGTGGTGTTGTTATTTTGTTTATGGGTTGTTTCATATCAAAAACCCTACTAAATACCAATAAACCCAACTCTGGCATGAAAACCACTCAATGTACTAAACACCACCTTTGACTATGTATATCAACTAAAAGGCTTAGAATTCCTAACATGATGTCCTGAAAAATAGAGGTGATCACGAACCCTTCTAGAGCCTAGGTTTGCCCCAGAACCTCTGGCTAACGCTAAAGATTATCAATACCTAGATTTTACCCTTTGGTGTTACTCAGAATTAAACTTCTGGTAACAGATGCAGAATTCCCATCCACATCTATCAATAATGTTATGCTATCCATCTGAGAAAGAAAAGAGCCAAAAGTACTTAGAAGCTGATTGAAGTCTAGACACCTGATGAAGAATCAAGAAATAAAAATTCTAAAGAATGTCCTATATCCTCTCATAGCCAGGATACGAATGTCATCATACAAATCCACAGGACTCTACTAGGCGCTTTGCTCTTGTACCATGACACCGATAAACCTAGGCTTTGATACCAAACTATCGAGGCCCCACTTCTCAGGTCATGATGGTACCTTCCATAACCCACTAGTAGATAAGAAAACTCTTATCCTAAAACAATGAGTAATAGGCTAATAAGAGGAAAAAACAATGAAAACCAAGTCTAATAACGAGACTAATATAAAAGAGCAAGACATATCCTAAACTAAAATGAAGGGAGGGAGAACCAAAAGAAAAAAATTTCCCCAACACCTGTTGACAGCCGATACAGGAGCTACTAATTAAAAAAAAGTAAAAGGTAAACATAATATATATACTGAATTGTCTTCGAAATACAAAATAAAAATTAATCTAGAAATAGAAAGAAAGAAGGAAAAACTTTAGAAGCAAAGAGCTCACCTCAAATCTATGATCAATTACAATGATGTACTATGCATACGTCAATGATGAGAACTTATACTATGATCGGCAGGATGCGAAAAATGTAGTAGATTACCAAGCACAAGGTACTTAGTAGGTATCGGTCGACTGAGCTCTAACAATAGTGCAAGTATAAATAATATATATGGCAAGAATATACATTACCGGCAACTAACTAAGATATGAAATACAATAAGGATAAAGAGAGGTAAATTTACACTATCGCATACTACAAATAACTAGAGATAAAAGTGTGATAGAAAAGGTAGCTAGATAATATACAATAATGGAGTAGAGAAAGGGATATATAATAGTAGTATTAGGAAATAAGGTGATATATAATATGAATAATCAGATATGAAATGGATATACGATAGTACTATACAAGAAGCTAAACATAAATGTACTAACCCGAGAGAGCTAGCCTAACATCATAAGGATCCTAACTAATTAGTAGCTAACTTTAGAATGATCTAAGTATGTACCTCAAGAT
>JAPEIP010000010.1:191977393-191995969 GCA_026120095.1 Capsicum chinense
TCAAGTTAGTGATGATGTTGATAGAGTTGATCACAATAGTAGAGAAGTTTCTTTTAGTATATTGTGTGATGAAGGCCTTATTATTAGTTTTTCTCATAGAAGTCATGTAAATAAGAACGTTGACCAAGGGGATAGGAGTGAACCTGTGAGCTTGTCTTTTGGTAGAGATTCTAATGTTCGCTTGGCTTATAGGGATAATATTGTTCTTGAAACATCTTTGAAACTTGATAATGATATTTTAAAGAGTGAAGAACTTGGTTGTTCCAAATCTGCCCATGGGATAGATCATGTTCTCTTTAGGCATAATGTCTTGTTTGAAGATGATATAAACACTCCTAATGAACCTAGTGGTGATAATGATAGTATTGCTTGTGTTGACGGCTATAGCCTATATGATAACCTACTATGGTGTGATAACATTCCTTCTAAAGATGGAAATCTCTTTCTGAAAGATAAAAGTACTCTTAAAGGTAGTGAATGTGTGGTCCTTCTTAATAACCCGAGGGAAAAGGTTTTATTGACTCCTTGGGGAAATGTTCCCAAATGTGCACCCTTTCTTGACACACTTGTTCTTAAATTGCATTAATCCCAACTTGTAGATGCCAAGTTTTATATTTGTTTGAAGGAAAGAGTGTGTGTGCGCTTAAATGATTTGTCTTCACCCATGAATATCTTTACACTTGATTCTTTCCTATACTACCTCTTTTCCTATGATGACATCCATGCTACTTTCGGGTTTGCATTAAGTAGAGGTAGGGGTCTTATTGGTTGGTCCACTTGTTTTAATGAGAATACTATGATGGATTGGTGGACTTTGAGACCAATATTTGCACCACATTTGATGAGGCCACTTGAGGAGGTAATGAAACAATTGTGCCTTATGGTTCCTAAGATAAGGGTACCTTTACCTTTTGGACTTAGTGCTACCATTGAGACCTTTGTAGTTTCTTTATCTCTTGATACTTGTGATATTCATTTCCTTTGTAACATTCTTCCTAAACTTTTCTTGACTAAGACAAAGGATTTGTCGTTATATCTAAATTATGTACCACCTTGGCATGACGGTGTTATTTGTCATACTAACCCTAACCCCCATGCTATGAGAAAGTTGTGATTGTTGTCATTTTCTTTGGTTTTGCAAGGTATAGATTCAAGGTCAAATCCTTTTGAATAATGGGAGGATTATGCGATCCAAACGACTATCATAGATTTTTATGACATTATTGGAGGCCAACACTTAAAGACTCAAGCTTTGGTCACCTCAAGAAAACAAGAGCATGCATGGAGGACCCATTTTGGACACTCTATGTGTGGAGGGTTTCTTGGAGGTGTGGACTGATGACTACCTAAGATCACAAGTTTTGAAGTGTTTGAAGAGCTTTAAACACTCCAAAACACTCCAAGGAAACCTCTATTTTGACACAACAAGACCGCTCCTTTATTCCCTTTTCATTAAAGGTGTTTTGGACATTTTCCTTATGTAATAGTTTAGCCTATAAATAGATAACTTAGGTCATTTTTAATTCCTTAGTTTTTGAAGATGGATGACTAAAAGAACTCATCTCTTGATAGAGAGTGTGAAAATCGTAACTAGGGTAGCACTTAGTGTGAAATCACTAGTGTTGCATTTTGTCTAGAAATGTTGGTGCTTGAGTTGTGGATTCCCTCTTGTGTTTATGTAAGAGTGTGGTGTTACTACTATAAGTCTTAGGGGTTCTAGGATTTGATACATCCTTTAGTTCCTACTTCTTGTAATAGTGACTGTCTCGCTACTTATCCTTTATATTCTTGTAATCATTTAAGTGTTTTCTTCTTATTTTAGTGAAATCGTTGGTTGTGGTTTCCTTTGTGTTGTTGTTATCTCGTGTTGTTTTTTCTGCCGTGGTGTTGTTATTTTGTTTATGGGTTGTTTCATATCAAAAACCCTACTAAATACCAATAAACCCAACTCTGGCATGAAAACCACTCAATGTACTAAACACCACCTTTGACTATGTATATCAACTAAAAGGCTTAGAATTCCTAACATGATGTCCTGAAAAATAGAGGTGATCACGAACCCTTCTAGAGCCTAGGTTTGCCCCAGAACCTCTGGCTAACGCTAAAGATTATCAATACCTAGATTTTACCCTTTGGTGTTACTCAGAATTAAACTTCTGGTAACAGATGCAGAATTCCCATCCACATCTATCAATAATGTTATGCTATCCATCTGAGAAAGAAAAGAGCCAAAAGTACTTAGAAGCTGATTGAAGTCTAGACACCTGATGAAGAATCAAGAAATAAAAATTCTAAAGAATGTCCTATATCCTCTCATAGCCAGGATACGAATGTCATCATACAAATCCACAGGACTCTACTAGGCGCTTTGCTCTTGTACCATGACACCGATAAACCTAGGCTTTGATACCAAACTATCGAGGCCCCACTTCTCAGGTCATGATGGTACCTTCCATAACCCACTAGTAGATAAGAAAACTCTTATCCTAAAACAATGAGTAATAGGCTAATAAGAGGAAAAAACAATGAAAACCAAGTCTAATAACGAGACTAATATAAAAGAGCAAGACATATCCTAAACTAAAATGAAGGGAGGGAGAACCAAAAGAAAAAAATTTCCCCAACACCTGTTGACAGCCGATACAGGAGCTACTAATTAAAAAAAAGTAAAAGGTAAACATAATATATATACTGAATTGTCTTCGAAATACAAAATAAAAATTAATCTAGAAATAGAAAGAAAGAAGGAAAAACTTTAGAAGCAAAGAGCTCACCTCAAATCTATGATCAATTACAATGATGTACTATGCATACGTCAATGATGAGAACTTATACTATGATCGGCAGGATGCGAAAAATGTAGTAGATTACCAAGCACAAGGTACTTAGTAGGTATCGGTCGACTGAGCTCTAACAATAGTGCAAGTATAAATAATATATATGGCAAGAATATACATTACCGGCAACTAACTAAGATATGAAATACAATAAGGATAAAGAGAGGTAAATTTACACTATCGCATACTACAAATAACTAGAGATAAAAGTGTGATAGAAAAGGTAGCTAGATAATATACAATAATGGAGTAGAGAAAGGGATATATAATAGTAGTATTAGGAAATAAGGTGATATATAATATGAATAATCAGATATGAAATGGATATACGATAGTACTATACAAGAAGCTAAACATAAATGTACTAACCCGAGAGAGCTAGCCTAACATCATAAGGATCCTAACTAATTAGTAGCTAACTTTAGAATGATCTAAGTATGTACCTCAAGATATAAAAAATCATAATGTAGTCTAATAACAATACACTTAATACTAAAGAGGAAAAGAACTCATAAGTGTACGTCCAGCCTTGGGTACCAATCCATAAATGGCCTACCATAACTAAATAATATCATAGAAACAATAACACAACCAGTCAAACCTAGATAACCAGTAAGCTAATCGAGCCTCCGTAAGCCTAGTAGGTACAAGTAATCACTCAGTAAATAACAACCATAACCTATACCTATTACCACCCTATAAGGCCAATAGGTACGAGCACCAAATAATTATACTGGCTATAGGCAACGCATAGGAATGAATAAATGCAACGTAAATCCAATACTATCAAACCAACTTAGTCCATATTATACCAAGTATATAAACTTCCAATAGTCAATAACAACCAATATGCTCTGTCCAGTACAAGAGAGAAATAAATGTATGATAAGTGTTGAACTAAAAATGAGGTTAAATAAGTACAAATCCATATATGTCTAGTGCTTGAAATTAAATTTGGCACTAAAATAGTACAATAATATAGAAAGTGTGAGGATCTGCCTCAACCAAAGTATGTAAATAGTGATAAAATGAGTGGATAAAGAATGGACCAAAATATAAAAAGAGTGGTTCAAGAATGGACCAAAATCTATCTTGATCTGAGTTTTTGAAATAGTATGCTTAATTTAACATGTCATAAACCAATAATAAGGGTGGTACGGCCGTCGTTTAAAATCATTTTTAAAAGAAAAAAGTGGAAATAAATCCCTTTTTGGGAAAAAAGTAGAGAAAATTAAGCTTTTAGGAGTCATACCACTAAATAAGCATGAGAATGTACAGATGTATGCATGAAATCACCAGTATCCAAACAATACAAACCTAAGTGCTTAAGCATCTATATATCAACTAAACCACCAATCTTTCAAGGAATATAAAACTAAACTGGTGTCCAAATGATCATATAAACAAGGCCTCGATACTAATAATATAATATATACAAAATAAAAAAGATATCAATACCAAACTAGGAAAGCATAAGCATGCAAGGGAATCAAGGTACTAGGAGGTTCTAACTAAATAATATCGCCCAAATCACTAAGTATTACAATAAATATTATACTAGGGGTCCTTAATGCTATCCTAAGGTCAAACAAGTATAAAATCAAGCTTAATATAAGCTATAGCTATAGAGGTTGTTATAGGCTATGGCTCAATTATAATTCTATTTGAAAATCCTATAAATAGGTCAAATCAAGATAAAACCAGCTATTAAACTATCCTAATACCCCACCTAGTGAAATCTATACTATAAATAATCTTATACAGAAGTGTTAACCATAGCCTACCTGACATCTGAATCCCAGTTCTGAATTATCCATAAACTGCTTATCTCCACTCTACAATCTCTAAAAGATATCATGTTATCAAAAGAATAATCTACATATTAAATGTATTATGAGGTCTCTCAAAGGAAATGGAATGCGTGCTTAAAAGTTGAGCACATATGGAGTCTTAATTATGGCTCAAAACTACCCAAAATCAAGAATTAAATAGATAATTAGGCTAATAACTTATGACGAAACTAATAGAACATGATCACCTCAACCTCCCACATGACTACCAGCTATAATTTATCAATTCCTGTACATCCTTGATCTTCCAAGTCCAATAATAGTGGAAAAAAAGTTTAAAATAAAGGATTTTTAGGAAAGATAACTATATATTGGGTTAAAGGTCCTTCATCGAGAACACGAGACCCCCATTATCAATGTAGGACCCCACTTGCCTAACCCTTTGAGAACTCAAGGGTCCTTTTCAAATGTAAAAAGAAAGCTAGAACGCGTTAGACCAATTTTCCTTCGTGAACGCGAGAGGAGGCTCGCAAATATAATGGTCAAAAGATTGATCCTTTGTAAATATAACCAACTTCTTCTTAATGTGAAGAGAAACTTTGGTCTACAACAGGTGCTATTAGAACAGAAAATATACCAAGTCCTAACAGAATTTGAGCGGGTGATGGAGATTTATTTAAAATCTCTTGCACGCAAATGAACCATTCTACCCTACCGAATTCAATATTTAAGACTCAAAGAAACGATCAAAATTTCTATCAGAGATTATTTTGATAATAAGTGAGCCCTACACCCACGGTTCCATTTTCACCAAATTCCACCAAT
Organism: Capsicum chinense; assembly: GCA_026120095.1. Classification (NCBI taxonomy): domain Eukaryota; kingdom Viridiplantae; phylum Streptophyta; class Magnoliopsida; order Solanales; family Solanaceae; genus Capsicum; species Capsicum chinense. The sequence continues at coordinate 191,982,846 of JAPEIP010000010.1, forward strand.
AACCCAAAACGAGTGTGAAAGCCACTAAACCCAAACCAAATGTTCCCCTAGCCGAAAATTTACCTTTTGGAGTTAGCAAAACTGTCCAAATTATCATTCAAGGCAATTTACCTGATGTTTTTGCCAAAGACCAATTTATCAACTTTAAAAACTCCAAAATAAGAATATATACATAAATCAAAATAAACTACGGGAACCAAACTAACGATTACAATAAGTCATAAATGACTTGTAGCCACTATAGGGAAGCAAAAAAACACCAAAAAATCACAACAATAGAGAAAATAACCTAGAGGGTCGTTACATTGGACCTTGAAACAATCAAAAGTCAAGAAGTACTTAGGTGATGCCAATTGAATTGGGGCGTTCAAAGTGTTGTTTGAGAAATAAAGAAGAGCCCTTCTGGGTTATTTTCAAAATAACTACTTTTGGAATATTTTTATAGTATGTTATTTGTGCAAAGGAACTAACTATAAAAAGGTGCCTTAGCCATTTATTTGGTAGATTATGTTTCTTATGGCTTTGGATGGATGCCCAATTATCTTAGCTTAACTTAATGGATGTAGTTAATCTAGGTTGAGCAATTAGGGGTGGATTTTATTAACTATTCTTTAACTTCTTTACTTGATTAATCATATAGAGTAATTAATTTATGGATTCAAGTGGTTTCTCTTGTGTTTTATTGAGGAATTATTGTTGTTTCTTTAGATTCAACTAAGAGGTGAAGGTATAGATCCCTTTATTGCTCTTAAATTCGATTGGATTTTGATATTTCACATATTTTATTTCATTTCCTGTGTATTGATCCTAGTTTTTGGATTAGGATCATTTCATAAGTAAATAAATATAGACCCCTTCAAAAAAGTTAAGGATAACAATTTCGGATTTAACAAAAATACAAAACACAAAAGCATGATAATGTAAACATTTTTTGTCAATAGTGGGAGTGATACATGTGTGAAACATATAAAAGGATGTTGAAAGTTTCAAAGGTAAATTCTCATTAATAAAGCTGGCTAAAAGGCTCAAAGTTACATACAAAGTGAAAATTCTTTTGCAAAAGAAAGTAAAATCAGGTGTCAGGGAGTGTTAGACGGTGGATTCATTGCAATTTCAAAAGTTGGGGAGCAAGAAGAGGGTTTGTTCTAAGTTAGACATTTAGATTCATTCTTCATCATTTTTATCTTCATCATTTTTGTTGGATTCTAAAGGTTTTCGTTAGAGGAAGAGGCAAGCTCTTCTAAGTCAGCAGGGGACTTTCCTTTTTGAGTCAATAATGGACTAGGATAATGAGATTTCCATATCAATGATGAAAGGATCGGTATTGATCCCCTCTAATATCTAGATATTCATCTCCTAGATCTTGAAGCTCTTTTAGGACTGGAAGAAACACTTGGTGTAGGAACTTTTAGCCCTTTTTGCTTTCAAATTTTGGGCTATTGAGTTCCATTCAGAAAGAATACCTACATTATCGACAGCAGCTCAAAATGTGTCCAACTCTTTGTCTCAAGCCTTAACTTTGACATCCAAACTTTTACCACTTTAATTTTACTCTTATGATAACTCTAAAGGTTTAGTCCTATTTGATATCTATTTTGCCATATGATTAAAGGACTTAAGAGCATGTGTCTAATTCTTTTCTTGGCTCAAAAGGGTGCCCAACTAAGAAATAATTAGCTCTTATTCATTCTCTTGAGTAAGAGAAGATTTTCCTACTAGATTTGAGTTATGTGAGCTTTAAAATTTCTAAAATCAAGATACATATAACTTGGTGTCATTTCTTGAACTAGAAGGCCGGTTGCTCCTTTAACTTGTTTCACTCTCATTCCAAGTTTAAGGTATCCGATTCCAATAGAAGAACTCCTATGCAAATCAAAACATGGATCTAACAAAAGGAATGGAGGTTAAAAATTTTGTAACATAACAAATATAACCAAATAAAAGTAAGAAAACAAGATCTTGAGCATTAAGGTGGGTTGTATCATTGAAAGGACATTATATTAGGGAAATGTCCATATTTTATTAAACTTTTTTGTGACCAAGGATTTCAAATAACTGGTCTTTCCCACCGTCTTGGAGAAAAAGATAAAATCTTCAAAAATTGAGAGTTCAACGGTATGCTTCTTCTTAGGATGCTTCACCAAATGAGGATAAGAATAATTATAATACCCCATATTTTCATAGCATAATCTAAGTCCCAGTGCATGAGTATTCATCTATAAAATTTCTAAACACTTATTATTTTTTAGTTTAGAGCCTGCCATTGCGTAGGAAATTCAATTATATTTCCAACAATATAAAATTTACACAAATTTGATTACCGGATAAGAAGTTATGGAAATTTTAAGTTTCAGTCGTTAAACACCATCATTTTAACCTTCAACACATCGTGTAGGTAGCCCAAATGACAATTGTCAATTTCTAGTGTGACTTCGCGATCATGGAGCATTGCGGAACAGGTCAAATTCCTGTTTGTTAATTTCAATTGGGGTTCCACGATATTGGCGCATCACAGAGGTGGACGGCATCCAAAGCTTTACCACGATGGCACCGTATCGTGACGTTTGTCCAAGTCACAGTTTTCCATTTTCCAGTGGCTTGGAGCGATAGTGGTGCGTCACTCTAAGGCCAAAAATTGGGTTTTTCAGTTTTCAACTTCCGTTTTTAAATTTCTCCAATTGTAATTGGGTATTCTTCCACGACCCTAACTAACTAAAAACACAAAATTTTCCATCAATTGACCTAAATAGTCATTCATTATTCAACTCTTCTTCAAAATTGAAGATCCTTTTTTCAAAAATAAGAACCCTAGGTCTCAAATTCAAGGCAATTTCTCAAGAGCTCTCCACCAATCCTTCCAAATTCATTATCCCAGGTATGTTTGATGCTCATCCATGGAGCTCAAGTAACCTTTTTAATTATAAAGTTACGATCTTTTTAAGTTATTTAATTTTAAATCATGATTTCATCCGTTAATCTCCATGTACTTTGATTTAATACCATGTTTTAATGAAGTTATTATTGTTATTTGATTCCTCATGTTTTAGTGTTATCATTTGTTTAATGTAATCATGACTTAGTGTTTTCCTATGATAATTTCATGTCAATTATGCCAGTCCTTTAGTAATTCTATGATTATTTTAAATCATGAACTATAAGTGTTTGATAAAATGCCTACAAGAGCAATTGATTTAATAAGAGTCTTTATTCTATGCCCTTCAATGTTTTAGTGTCATGCTACTACTATTGTTTTAAGTCCTGGGGGTATTGAATACCCAAAATCCTAGTTGTTTACCTATTGTTGTCTCAATATATTCAGAATAACTTCATATTATATCATGAGCATTATTAGAATAGTCAATTAAACTCAGAATAGTCTAGCGTTTCAATGTCATTTAGTTGGGAGTAGGATTTAGCACCGAGCGAGTATAGGGATGGCGGATTCCTCATCAGATAGGTAGAGTCATTAGTAGCAGTCCCTATACTCCAGAACTACATAGCCAGTGTAGGATATAAGTATTCACCTATCAGGCTTGACATCCTTAGTCCTTTAGACATGATATCAGTTTAGTGGATCCACACAGCCAGCATTAGTATCCGTGGTATGGTATTAACACCCTTCCAACTGGGGTTACAGGTTGGACCCCTATTAGCTCAAATTGGGGAATGTCTATTAGATAATACTTCCCACAGTCTCAGATATAGTCTCAGTTACAGTCCCAGCTTAGTTATTTAATCTTAGGGTTCTTTGATCAAAGCATACAGATTTTAGTTATTTCAGTATTTCAGTATGCAGATTTTACTCAGTTCATATCATATGCTTGGTCAGGCATTCTTAGTATCTATATATTTTTTATGTATTTTTAGTATTTTACAGACTTTCATGCATGTTCAGCATCTACAAATTTCATGCTCTCTATTTAGTATTTCATACTTTATATGTATACTCAGATAGATCATTACTCTTATTCATGAAACCTTGCATGTTAGCCTACCTCATTTAGCATACTAGTACATTCAAAGTATTGATCACATATTTATTTTTTGTGCTATGATGTCTCATATCATAGGTGCTGATGCTAAGTTCCTGGATTGCACTTAGTCCCTCAGATTCTCAGCAATACAGTAGCAGTCGTGAGTCCTCATCACCTGAGGATAGGCTATCTTATTTCATGTCTTTATTTTAGTAGTCAGTAGAGTTAGTTGGGGGCTTATCCCATCAACTCTCATTCAGTTAGTCGTAGAGGCTTTTCAGATATTATAGTTAGTTAGTTGTTCAGTTATTAGTACTTTATACGATTCAGACAGTCATTTTCCTATATTTATATTTAAGTATGAATTCAGATATTCGAAACCTTATGGAACTTCAGTTATTCTTCCGCATTCATGATTATATTATTTAGTGCTCAAAGCAGGTACCAGCTAATGGGTTAGCTCGTGGTGTCTCGGGACCATTAGCACCGTGTAATGACTAAGGGGTAGTCTCAAATCATTACAATAACCCAAGTCATGTCATGGGCTAGATTTCTTTTGATCAAAAGGTTTAGGTACCTTTTAGGTCTTTTTTCTAAGAAGATAATTGTGAATGACATTGAATAAGGTCATCTTTTTCTTCAAATCCTTGGCCATATCAGCCTTTAGAATTGGTGGGGACTAGTGGCTACAAAGTAGGATTATCTTCTTCGACTATTTGACACCCCAAAAATCAAAGCCAAGATTAGTACCTGTCACGACCCTAACTAGGGCCTGGCCATGATAGACATCTCGAACCATGAAGGACTAGACGTCCTACTCTATCTGATCTGGTAATCATGCATAACATCCATATCATAAAACAAAATGTAGAAATATAATCAGATATAGAAACATGGTCATTAACTCTGGGTTTCAAGACATAAGAAAGAAAATTACAATTCAAAACATCTAAATAAGATCTGACTCAATCTGTGAAATCTGTACTACATCTCAAAACTATTCTGAAAACTGGGACAAGGCCCCCAGTAGACCAAAACAATGGAATAACATAATTTGAAATAACAGTCCATCTGGAACAAAGAAGGCTCACCATTGCACGGATCACTTCTCTCTCGAATACTCTACTGATTAGCTAGACCCTTAGACTAAGACACCGAACCTGGGAGATGTACGTAGAGCAAATCCAAAATAATAATTTATATTCAACATATATAAGAGCAATTTAAAATAGTTCATAAACATATCATATAGTAAGAAATCTCATGAGCATTTCTGAAAGACTCTGAAGGAAAATCATTTGAACTCTGAGATTTCTTTGTTTTACTTTTGTGCTAGGTGGTATCCCTTACAAATCTGAAATTCCACGGGCTATATGGAATCCACCATTGACTCGGTTGGGAAGCCTCCAACCCAAGTGTGCTACAAGGGTTAGAGTCTTTAACTCTGCTACACCACACGACCATCGCTAGCGTAAAAATAATATACCCAGATTGGCAAATCACGATTTTAAGCTAAGAGTTACTTGAACTCAAACCTTCTTTGGGTAACCACCTGACCCTCTTTAAGCCCAGTTTTAACTATTTAAAACATGCATTCTCTAAAATCAAACTTTGAAAACATACTCTGTTATGACATACATACTTATGGTATCGCCATACCATTAACTTGTAAGTCACATCTCTGAGACATTAATAACATATTATAATCTCTGTTTTCAAAACATAAGTTTGGGAACACCATATCAATAAATCAATTCAAAGAAACACGTTCTCAAACCTCATGTAAACACATGCAAGGAACTCTCTTTGTCAAGCATATCAATAATACAAGGTGGTCATGTCAAATTTCTCCATCACATACAACTCTTTCTCATTTAAAACAAGGATATAATTATATCAATAAGCTCCCTTTCATCATCTCTAAATCATGCTCAAACACTAGGGTATTGATAAAACTAATTTCAACCCATAAATCATGTATTTCAAATCATTCACAATAAGATCATAAACTTAAATTTATCACAAGAGAGGGATTTCATAATCTGTACTCTCAAAAAAATCTTAAATTTCAATCTCATACATATACATATACTTGTAAATCAATTTAAGGGGATGAGGCCTAAAGGGCAAAACAACAATATCAATAACATGCATAAAGCATAATAAAATCATGGATTTCAAACCCCTTTAAAAAATTCATGCTTGATAATCTTTAAATCATAATTGAGTATTTTCAACAAGCCTATGTATTTTTAGGATAAACCCAACGTACCTCAAATTAGAAGCTTGTGAATGATCTATAGCTTTTGGGAAGCTATACGTATGATTGATGGGTGTTTCTTAAATCCCTAGCAATGGGGATTCCAAATAATAAGGAATTAAGGAAAACCCACGGTTGAATCTTGAGTTATTTGGGTTTTTAGTTTGAAACCCTAGAGAGTGTTCTTGAGTAATTTGGATGATTGTGAATGTATTCTGGTGTCTTTAAAATTAAATCCCATGTTTAGGATGATAAGGGGGTAGAAAATACCCAATATACCCTAAATGAGATGGAATAAAATATAACTAGGAGTCCGATTTAACGGGCCACAACGATGCACCACTATCACGGTGGCTCACTGCAAATTGATGAACGAAATTTTTTAGGGTCACCGCGACGAAGAGCCATCACGTTGTCCCACTAGTTGGGACCTGGAACTTCAGCGCGACTTGCCACAATCATTCTAGGATACTGGAAATTAATAATTGTTAAATATACTTCATTCGTGATGTGCCAAGCATCAAAATGACACATTTTGTTCTAGTCCAAAATATGGGGTATTACAGTACCATTCTTCAAGTGCATGTAGAAATAAAACTTCATGTTTTTACAATATATTTATGCTTATATGAAGGCTCCAAGTAACTCCTAACTCATATCCATGTGAAAACCTCCCTCACTGATCGACTTATTATGAAGTATCTTGCTATAGTCCACTTAAAACGAGCATAAGTCCTACATTTTGAAGTATTTTTTTGCTCAAGACCCACCAAATAATAGATATTTGAATTATATTCCCAACGCCTCTAGTTTCTTCTTAATTCTATGTTGGAGAAAAATGTTATGCTCAATCTACCAAAAGGTGTTTGTCTACCAGAGTGTGGCGGTTTAAGTGATGAACCGTTGCCCAGCGATGACCCAGTAGGCCAAACATTAGACTTAAGCAGTAAGACCATAATTTGGTCATATTTTTATGGTTTGACTGAAGTTTTGGTCAAGGGAGTGATGATTTGTCACCCAAATTGTCAGTTGGGACTATTCTGCACTACTATAACATTTTCAAAGGGTTTTTTTGGTCTTTTTTCACTCTTTAAGCACAAAAACTATGTCGTTTAGGCCATGCTAAGGCTGAATATAAAGCCAAAATGACTTTTAATCCCTCATTCACAACACAACACACAAAATTACTTAGAGAAACATGTGATTTCCTCTTCTCCAAAGCAAGAAATTTTGGGTTTTTATCTCTAAGTTCAAATCCTCAAAACTTTAGATCAAGAATCCAAAGTAATCAAGTATGTGGGCATTCAATGAGGATATCCTTTCATCCTCATGCTCTATTATGATTTTGTTCATGAATTTTATAATCTTCATAAACTAGGGATTTATACCCAATTATGATTCCAAGCTCAAATTTCGTCCCTCATGATATATTTTTCATTCATGAGAATATTTAAATAATTATTCCTAATTCTTAGGGCCATATTATATCATTCATATTATTCTCAAATCCATGCATGATTTACATGGTATTACTTCAAATTTAAAAAATATGGTCAAGCTATGTATTAAGTATCAATTTTTAAGACTATTTAGCATTATTTATCATCGTCTTGCGAATTTTAGTCCATATTAGTTGACATGCCACGCTTTCCCATAAAATTTAATATTTTAACATAATTAGAATTTGGACCCCTCAGAATGCTGGTAGATTCATGATTTTAAACTTGTATTCTTAAATTCTCTATTATATTCAGATTATAGAATTTCTACTATAGTTGTATTCTTTATAGATGGCAGATTATGAACACCTGATGACTTAGGATATTATGCATTTCCAGTTAAACACTCATCCTTTAGTTTTTTCAATTTAAACTACTTTCATATAAGCATTTATACATCAGTCTCAAAACATCAGTATTATTGACCTATTCAGTATATTAACTTATATTCAATTACCGAGTGGATGTAGGGGTGAAGGCTCATCCGTCAGGTAGGCTAAAACCTTTAGTAGAAGTCCCTAATTCCTAGAACTACAATGTCACCATAGGTTTTAAAGGGTCACCCATTAGACTAGGCTTGAAACCTAAGTCCTTTTGGATACCAGTTTAGTAGTACCACCTCAGATCGGCCTTTATATCGTGACAACATATATTGGGCCCTTTTTGTTGGGGTTTATACATCAAACTCCATATTTAGTTCACATAGTTACAATTTGGTTAATAGTATCTCCCTTATTTAAATTCAATTAGTTCATGACCTTGTAAAAAATTTATTCAGTACAATATTGATCAGTTACATGTTTTTTTACTTGGTCATTGCATCAGTTCACATCCTATAGTTTCAGACCCAGTATTTATACATTAACCTCAGTTTAGTTTTACTTTTTTTTATACTATGAATTTTCAGACAATCACTACACATCAGTGTATATATATTTTATATAGGATCATTGCACTCTAGTTCAACTCCATGTATTCAATTTGCACTCAAGTTCATCTCTTTATTTTCAGTTAGCCTTTAGTATAATTTTATAACATATTCATCATAAAATTGAGATTAATTATAATAGTTATGTTCCCAACCGCTACCTAATTTACAGGAATGATTTAGATGATGATTTAGAGATATCACTATGCCTTGCAATTTTTTTTGTATAAATATGTTTTAAATGCATGTTTCAACAAATGGCTTATGTCCTCAATTTTAAAGCAAGATTTAACTATTTTCATGACTAGTGCATATCTCACATACTCATTGTATTTCAAAGTATTGATCGCATACCTCTTCTACCTACATTTTTCATGTGATGTAGATTCAGGTTCTTACTATTAAGATCATCGTCAAGCATATCACAACATCCATCTAGTGGGTGATGAATTCTTTTACTTCAAAGATTCAAGTCAATTGTTGTTCTAATTTCTCATTTTCTTATTCATATGTATTGATTAGGTATAGCTGGGGGTCATGTCCCAGCAACCTATAGTCAGTATTAGTAGAGGCTTCATTGATAGTCAGTTAGAGTTATCATAATCAGTTTTTTTTTCAAAATACAAATGTTATGTATAAACTTTCCTATAGTAAATGTATTGAATTTGTTTATTCCATGAATGTGTTTTCACTCAGTTAATTTAGCTTTATATATGTTTTAATCAGTTGCTCAAGCATTATGCCATTGCCATAGGTTAGCTTGCAAAAACTTATGGTTTATAACACCGTGTTATGACTAGGGGTACTCTCAGATCATGATAGACTAAGATGACCAAACCTTAGGGGAGGTCAAGGACTCTAAGAATAGTTTAATCCTATGTTAGAGCACCCCTCAAAGATAATTAATTATTGATAGTGCCCTCATCGAACAGGCAATGCCCCGAGATTACCCCTGGATGTCACACAGTGCTTAGAACCACAAGTGATCCCAAGCTAACCCATGATACTAGAATAATTCAAGAGCAGTTGAATAAAATACAAAAAATTAGAAATAAGAAGTAGAAGAGATATCTTTATCTGAACTTGTTCAATTCAATACTATTTAAAAACATTTACATCATCGGATGATACAAAAGGACACCAAACTAAAACTGAAAACATAAACTCTAACTAACTATTTATGAAGCCTCTACTAATATTGTCTATAGGTAGCTAGGATATGAACCCAGTTATCCCTAATCAATACAACTGTCTAAAACATGAATTACTAAATCTACACACTTACAAGAGTCCCCGAATAAAGAGAATGCATCACCTAGGGGCTAAAAGTTGCGAATTACCTGACCTTAAAATTATGGGCTACAGCTAGTACCTATATTTTGAAACTTTCTAACCACATATATATATATATATATATAGTCATTACTTTTGGAATGTAGTAAGTATGTGGGGGTGAAAAAAAATAAGTAAAAACTAATATTTATCATAAACTTATAAACATGAATGTTAAGTATAGATGGACTCATCTTGATGATGAATTAAACTGAAAGATGAAATAACATAAGCATAAATAATAAAATAACATCTGGCTAAAGATTTTGAGTCATTACACTTTGTTTCTTAAATCTTTACTTCTATTAGTTTCTTAAATCTTTACTACTATTTTCTTTGTAGGAGATTCTTACAACTGCCATAAATTATGTGAGCTAGGATGGAGTCCAACATCTTACCCAAGTTGAAAAGAGTTTTTCCATCCTTGCCATCAGAATAAAATCTTAACTTGGAGTGATCACTACACTTAGCCCAAATAGGGCGAGGAGAAACTCTATGGTGAGGTACCTTAAACTACGGTGGCATTTAGTTTCGGAGAAATATGATGCACTAAACCTACATTCCACTCTCAATGCTAAATACTACTACCAAAAAATATACTTATATGCTCAAACTTATGAAATCCACCTTAAAATAGCATAATGGGTTTATAAACAAAAAATAACTATGCTTCTCTTACTTAAATCATATTCATGAGGAAACTTGTGGATTTTATGTCTTATATGAGAATATAAGATCAAAACTGAACTTTAATTATATTGCAATACTTGTAACTTGAACTTATAAGCTTGAACTTCTTGTAAGCTTAGTAACTTATGCTTAAACATGAAATCATTGTGCTAAATAAGATTTAACTCATGAGGAAATTTCATAATCTTAAACACAAGAAAATCGGTATGAACCCTAGTAAATCAATTTCTTCAAATTTAATAAAATCAAACTTTTGGGTACAAGGACGGAAGAATATCCTTGTTCAAACCCCACATAGAGAAACTTGAATTGAATCTCGAGAAGTTGAACTTTGAGAATAAATCCTATCTTCTTTCTCTTTAGAGTGGAGAGGAGAATAAGCATTAAAAAATTAACAAATAATAAGTACATAATATTTATAGGGAGATTTAAGTCGTGGGGTAGGGTTTTTGGTGAGTAAACTACCAAACTACCCCTAAGAAAACTAAAAGAAAATTGCAAGAATTATCAATTGATGACTGGAGTTGACAGCTCGTCGACTAGTTGATGGCTCATCAACTTAGGTTATCAATGTCAAGTTGATTTTGAGGTTTGCTAGTTAAAGTTACCAATGAGAATTTACAGTACGTCAACAAGTTGATGACTCGTCAGCTCAGGTAATCAATCTTTAGTAGATAAACACTCTCAGGTAAAATGAGAATAACTTTCTTCTCCGATATCAAATTAAGGTAAAGCCAGATGCGTTTGAAAGAAGAATCAAAGATAATTAATTTGGTGTATCTTGAGCTCCAAAATAGTATATATTCTAAAAGTTATACTCATTTAAATTTGACCCTTGTGGGATCGAATACTAAAACTCAATTGATATCAAATGTTCTCAACTAAACTTTGATCCAAGTGCTTCCTATTACCATTATTCGTATTTAAAACACTTTACACAAAAGGTGAATTTTCATGAAACTTATCTATAGTTTGAAATAATCTCTTTTGGGCCTTTAAACATATGATAAATGATTAAAAACTTAGCTAGGAATTTGTATTATATTACATTATCTCCTTCTTGGGATCGTTCATCCTTAAATGAAGCCTGAAATTTGGATAAAAATATATTTACTATTTTGAAACTAAAATTCTAAAATGGATAATGTTTCATAACTGGAATCACCTCTTAAGAGAGTATAAACTTATATGAGACCTACTAAACATGAACATATGCATAGGAATCATATGGAATAAGGTAGAGTGCAATTATAAGATGGAAATCTATTACTCTAACTCAATCATTGTTAGTAGTGATCAAATACTATGTAATACCCCGATCATTCCTTAAGCCTAAATCTGTCTTTTTGAATAGATATATATGACTTCTAAAGTGATTGATGTTTAAACCATGTTGTATTTCTCTAATTTCTACTTTTTTCATGTAGATCATTGAATAATATTTCCATCGATACAAATTTTATTGAAATCCGACATCAGATGAGTGAGTTATGGCCATTTTACTAAATGCTATCGGATCGTCCAGGTTTGACGGTCGACCTGGTGGACCATCAGGTCCTTGGTGGAACGTCAAGTGTCCCATAAAGCCAAGGCAGTAGCTTTATTTTTTGGATATCGTGTGATGGTCAAAGTGGTGGACCATCACAAAGTTGACGGACAGTCAAGATATCTATCAGACTGAGGCAGAATGTCCCATTCCTGAGCCCCAAGTGACGGACGATATGGTGGACCGTTAGTCCGTCTGACGGACCATCACTTTGACCATCACTCCGATGTGAAACATTCCAGTTTTGACACTCAAGTGATGGACGACCTGGTGGACCGTCAGCTAATCTGACGGACCATCAAATCGACCGTCACAGGCCCGATCAGCAAATTTCAGCATTTTTCAAAAGGGCATCTTGGTCATTTCCACTCTTTGTGGCCTTATATATATCTATGTAGAGAAGAAAAGATCATTTTCTCTCTATTTCTCTCCAATTTTCTTTCAAGAATTCTCTAGAAACGTAGGGTTTCTTCCAAACCCAAAACTCAAATCATCTCCAAGAAATTCAAGAAATCTCCCATAAAGTTCTTCAAGTCGTTTAAGAATTAAGCTCCTTAAGTCAAAGGTAGCAAGGTCTTGGTCTAAAAGTGTGAGAAAGAATTTTCAAGAAAGTTTCTATATCTTCAAAATCAAAATCTAAGGTATGTGAGGTTTGAACAAAAAACACTTCTTTCGTTCTTGTGCCTAAAGATTTACTTTCTATTATTGATTTACATAATTTTGCAAGTGGATTTACACCCAAATTTTTGTATGTATGATTTATGAGACTTGAGTTGAATAAGCTTGATATTTATGGTTATTTCACCATCATGCTTCTTAAATTGAGTATTTACTCCATGAGTTGTATATTGTCATTATATATATTGATGATTTCTAAGTGATTTATGATAAGTGT
>JAPEIP010000010.1:192013117-192030615 GCA_026120095.1 Capsicum chinense
ATGATACGTTCGTACATATAGAATTATGAAGTTATAGTTAATGCGACAAATCTCCAAGAGTTAGTAACGAGAAAATATGATTTTTCTCAAGGTCTCCTTATCATAACTTCTAATAACAAACTAGGGGAAGAATTTTAGGCACGATTTGATTATAGAATTTAAATAACAAATCGCAACATGTCTACAACTGTATAACATGGCATATAGGCATATAAAACAGAAGCTACAATAGGATTAGCATGGCTTAGACAATGTAACTGTTAACTTTCAAGCTTAACAACACTTCTCAAACACTCTCGCCAACTATATTTTTCCTCTTAAACACTATACTTCATTTGATTCAACTTATAATCTTCACGTAGGTATAGATGACTCCTCCTACCAAAGTCTTAAAGCCTAACTCAAAGTCACAAGGTACTACACATAACACTGTAGTACTAGTCTAAACCATAAGATTCAATATATTATGTCCTTTCAGAGCCCTCATCTTAAGAATAACACCACTGAGCACTTCAACATCCAACTCGAAGCTCTAATTAGGAAGTCAGTAGCACACTATAAGACCTCATAAAATTTTGACAATTTTATTTTTGACCCTTCTGCATTTGTAATGTCATTTTTTTTACTTGAATTGTGTTTAGCAATGTTAAAAGGGTGTTTTGGGAAACCTTTGGAATTTTTTAAAGGGGCTTGGGGTTATTTTAAGACCTCGGGGTTGTGAAGATCTACAATAATGGTGTGCCACAGATATTAGCAAAGTTCACTAAAATAGTGTACTTGTACTATTACTATTTAATATAAATACTGTAAATATTATAAAGAAAAGAAAAATGGGGTGAATTGGATAAATATACAGAACCTCTTCTATTATATATATAATCTTTTCCTGACATAATTGGAAGTTCCTATAATAAATTGATAGCTTTTGGAAAAGGAGGAAGGCATTATTTCCCTATTCTTTGATTTCAAAGAAACATTATGAATCATCTAAAAATTAGAAAAAAAAAAGAATAGGGAAAAGCCAGCTATCAGAATTGAACCGATGACCATCGCATTACAAATACGATGCTCTAACCTCTGAGCTAAGTGGGCCCATATCACAGAAATCTTATGTGCTTAGTAATTGCCTAATCTACTGGAATTGTAATTATTAACTATTCAATATTATATTGGATATTCTAGATTCTAGAGCATAAGGATTACTATAGCGATCTAGAATTTTGATTTATCACAATTCTAATAACAACACTAATACTAATATTATTAAATAGTGATTGCAAATATTGTTAATATTCTTTTTATTTCATTTTCAATTTAAATGGTAAATATTCTTTTTCATTTCTTATTTTGGTATTTGAAATCTTTTTTATTACATTTCTATATTTGATTCTATATCATATATATCTCTCATTCTATATTTATTTCAATATTGTTTAATAGAATGGTTAGTTATAATTAATGAGACATTCCTCCACTATCTGGCGAAAGCGAAGATAAAAAATAAGACCGATCATTCAAGTATTCCAAATTGAATGGAAAAATGATAGAAAGAGGCACATATAGATGGGTATAGATCTATCTATATTGAATTGTGGATTCCGAAATGATAAAATAATTTTTGATTGGATAAAAAAAAGGTCACCCATAGAGGATAGTTAAGAAAAACAAAGAGGAGAAAACACATTTTCAAGATAGGAATCGGTATCTAATAAATTCAGTGGTTCCAGTATAAATGAAAGAAAAAGAAAAAGAAATGACATCACAACGAGATCCATATCTTAAAACAAAAAAGGGGGATATGACAAAATTGGTAGACGCTACGGACTTAATTGGTTTGAGAGTTGGTATGGAAACTTACTAAGTGATCACTTTCATATTCAGAGAAACCCTGGAATGAACAAAAATGGGCAATCCTAAGCCAAATCCTATTTTCTGAAAACAAATAAAGGTTCAGATAAAAAGGATAGGTGCCGAGACTCAATTGAAGGTATTCTAACAAATGGGGTTAAATGTGTTGGTAGAGGAATCTTTACATCAAAACTTAAGAAAGAAAAAGACTAAAGTGAAGGATAAACGTATATACATATTTGTTGAATACTATATCAAATGATTAATGATGACCCGAATCCCTATTTTTTCTATAAAAATAGAAGAATTGGTGTGAATTGATTCTACATTGAAAAAAGAATCGAATATGCATTGATCAAATAATTCACTCCATAGACTGATAGATCTTTTGAAGAACTGATTAACCAGACAAGAATAAAGATAGAGTCCCATACTACATGTCAATATCGACAACAATAAAATTTATAATAAGAGGAAAATCCATCGACTTTTAAAATCATGGGGGTTCAAGTTCCTCTATCCCTAAAAAGATTATTTCAACCCCTAACTATTTCTCCGATACCCTTTCCTTAGCAGTTCCAAATTACTTATCTTTTTCATTCACTCTATTCTTTTAGAAATGGCTTTTAGCATAAATGGCTTTCTCTTAAGAATTGTGATATCTATATGATACACATAGAACTGAACATATTTGAGAAAGGAATCCCTAATTGAAAGATTACCAATATCATTTCTCAATACCGAAACTTACAAAGTCATCTTTTTGAAGATCGAAGAAATTCCCCAGCTTTGATAAAAAAATTAAATTGACTTTTTTCCTTTTAATTGACAAAGGCCTATTGACAAAGACCCGTTTATGTATAAAGATAAATTTTGTTAAGATAAAATTAGAGTAACAAGTAGATAACTTTGACAAAGACCTATTGACAAAACCCTTTTATATATTAAGATACAATTTGTTGAGATAAAATTAGAATAACAAGCAGAGAACTGAGTAACAAGCAGAGAACTGAAAAATCCTCATGTTAATGAATGATTCCAATTTTGAAGACATGAGGACTCTAAATTCTCTTGTTAACGGGGACTGAAAATTCTCATGTTCGAGGTTCCAATTGGGATTGGTAGACCAAAGGATTGTAAGTTCTTGTCCCACAAGTTCCAATTAGGAATACTGAGGGATTCTAAATCCTTGTATTCAAGGATCGAATTGGGATTGGTATAGCCCTAAAAATCCTTGGGTTACCAGTCCCATCCTTGATAAAAAATTTAGATTAGGAATAGTCGGGATAACTCAGTTGGTAGAGCAGAGGACTGAAAATCATCGTGTCACCAGTTCAAATCTAGTTCCTGGGACATGATTAATTTGTATGGGTCTCTCTTTAATAGAATTAATTTCTAATTAATTGATATGAATCAACATACATATTCTTTTAGAGTCTACATTAGAATAATAACTTTATCCAGTTTGGCGAGATATACACCATCTATGTTCTAGATGGGTAGTGTTTCTTAAATAAAGTATTGAAAAGAATTGAATTCTATCTCCTCTTTTTTTCTTGTCTCTTTCAAATAAAGTTTTATACGTAATACATATTCAAAAGGTAAAATTGGTTAATTATTGAAAGGCTCAAAATTTGAATCTATGGGGTTGAAATAGACAAGATTCTTCTCAGATCCAAATAAATAAAATTCGATGTTCTATAATTTCTTTGTCTTTTCTTTCATATTCGATTTCTTCAATCCAGATTTCTCCATCCCTTCCTATATAGCCCTTTTAGAACCCATCTAAGTAATGTGCGTAGTACAAAGTTCATGATGTAGAACTCATTTGGTTCATCCTTTTGGTATGAATCATCCAAAATAAGTATCTTCTAAATAAATGTGAGAATTACAATGAATCCCTAATTGTCTGTTTTTGTTAGCCTATTGATAATTCCCTTAATTAGACCTGCTTAATCTAGAACAAAACATGCAATCCTTGAATATCATAAATTGTCTAAGTGGAAATAGCTTTCTTATCATTCAATGAGCATCTTATAGTTTATATAATCCTTACTTAAGGGACATCCTATCTCACTTTCAGATATTAAGATATGTTTCAAGTGTAGATGATTATAATAAGAGATTCCCAACATATCATATGATTCTCGTTATTGAAAATCCACATTTTTCAAAACCCAAAAAACAGAAGGAATTCTAGGATTCCTCCTGGAGGCAAAGACTTTTATGCATACCTCTTCAGTTGATCCACACTATTCTCTATTCTCGTAAGATGATACACACTGGCTAACAACCCTTCAGGTGCTACATCATAGTCATATTGAGAGTGGATATAATTGTACCCAGATACATAAAAAATGACCACAATAAAGTGCCAATCCTCAAGCTTTATTTTTAAAGTCTCTATTCTTTGGTAATCAAAGCCAAAAGATCCATGAATTAACCTATGCTTGACTAGCTAAGCAGACAAATGACCCTGCATCATTTTTATCTCTCCTTTATTTTTATTTGTATAAGTATTTCGCATTTATGATTAAATTTTTGAAAATTGACCCACCACTTCTTATCTGGACAAAGAAATCCTGCCTAATTCATTAATTCAAGGGAAGATATTGAATTTTTATATTTGAAAATAATTTTCATAGGGATCTCTAAAGTAAATGGTGGTTGATAAAGAACTCTTTGATCATAATTTCCCATATAAATACAGTGTCGAACATGTAATGTCTGATTGGTAGTAATTCACTAAGTCGATCTTCATAGAGTTCTTGAGATATTTTCTTACAAAATTTTTATAGTATCTATAACTGTTTCCAGTTTTGGTGCGCAACATGGCAAATATACATATACAGGAATTAGTTTATCAACTCTCTGAACAGTACTATCAGAATTGATACTGAACATCTCACATGTAATAGTACAAGCTCCCATAGCAACAACATATTTTAGTTCAAGTATTTACTCATATAACCTCACTGAAGAGGGGGGACATTTTCATTATTACTGTTCCAACCATTAAAATTAGATCCACTTTCCTAGGACTCAATCTTGGTAATAGTACATAATGATCAAAGTCAAAGCATGAGACTATTAGTAAAGCAAATTCAATGAAGCAACAACTGGTACCATAGACAAGTGGCCATAAACTTGAGAGTCTTGACCAATTTGAAAGATCATTTAATGTAGTTGAAATAACTGAATTTGGGGTTGTTTGATCAAGTAAAGGAAACTGAATAGAATTCATAACTGTCTCAATCTTATTTTTTCCATTTTTCTTTTTATTGTCTAAATATTCAAGATCTAAGACCATTCTAATGCCCCCTTTTGCCATGCATAAACTAAACCAATAATTAAGACAAGCATGAAAATCAAAGCTTCTATAAATAAAGATACACCCAATACTTTGAAACTCATTTCTTATGGATAAAGAAAAATCATTTCGACACAAAAAACAACAAAAACTAGAGCAAACATATAATAACAGATTCAAAATTGTAACCAAGTATCACCCATTGGTTCTATACTCGACTCATAAGTAGAAAGTTTCTTTGGCCCTTTGCTAATCGAGGGCTAACACTTCGGGAATGAAAAATGCCAAAATAGGAACAAGGATGGATATCATTAAAAATGCCCCAAAAAAATCATATTCATAAAGCAGGAGCATAAACGGACTCCTATGAATGTGGAAAATATATCGGATTCGATTAGTCGATTCGAATTGGAATTGTCAAGCCACCCATAACAATATTAGTCAAAACAAGAATTCATTTTGGTCAAACCGCCTATTTTGTCTTTGCTTATTGGTTTATTATAGGGAATATCTCATTGCAAGATTCATCAACTAGAATCCAATTTTATTTTGATTATACTTATTTCCATTTTATTTAGTTAGTAGAACCTTCTAAATATATATTACTCTTATACAAATTCTCCTGTTTCTCTTGTTTTTTTCTCTAAACTAAAGATGGATAATTCTAAATTAATTACTTATCTTAGTTCATCTTTAATTTTTCTTATTTAATTAGAAATTCTTTAAATATTTCTATTTTTCTATATATAAAATAAATAGAATCAGGAGGTCTTTATTTTTATTTTTTTCCTTGGTGATTTAGTGATCTAGAGTGGAACAAGTAATCAAATAGAAGAGAATGTATAAGAACTTCCAATTAGTTTAGCTTACTTACCTTGACCTAGCAAAGTACAACACAGAAAAGGTAGCCTTTTTTCTATATTCAACCAAGAAAAACCTCTCCACCTGAATTCGAAAATTGTCCAGTTTTTTTGTCACTTGGGGTGAGGGGCTTTTTGGATTTTTACCCCTTCTACGAGCTTTAAACATAAAATAACCCCTTTTCATTCAGTTTTCAAAGATCAAATCATTCTCTTTCTCTTTTAAACTCAAAATCCAAAAACACTCAAGGGTTTTATAGAAGATTTACTATCCAGGCTCTGAACTTTGAATTTACTTCAATTTCTTGTGTATTTCAGGTATGTATCTTATTTCTTAAATTGAATTTTACATTATGGAATTAATTAATTGGATTGTGGGTTTGAAATTGGGTTGAGGGGTTTTGATTGGTATTAGTTGAATTACTTTTCCCATGTTTTAAATTAACTATTTATGTTTTAATCTATGGTTTTTGGACTGAATGTGTACATTATTATGGGAATTGTAATGCGGAACATAGGTTTCTCTAAATTGATGACTTTTTATCTTTGTAATGGCATTAACCTCAACCCACTTTGTAAATTTAGTTTTCTTAAACATAGATAATTGCATAATTCAACTTATTTATGAACCCCATTACATCCATTAATATATAATTGGCTAAAACAGATTTGAAAGGCCTTTAGTGGTGATGATTTGGATTTTAAATTAGAATTTGGGAGTCTGATGGTTACATGGATTGGTTTGGCATGATCATATGATCTTGCAAGCATAATTGGTGTGATGATACCAATTGGTAAATGCCTTAACATAAGACTCCTGGGTTAATGGTTGGGTTTATGTACAAATTGTTTTAGTTTAGGTTTAAAGGTAATTTTGTAGCTCAATGAGAAGGTGTAGTCCCAGAGGGACTAACACTAGAAACCACATTTGCTGGTGTGGGATCTATATGACCATGTGCTTGGTTCAAACATTATATGTAACACTCTCAAATTTTGACCAATTTATTTGTGGTCTTCCCATGATTGAATTATTGAATTTTGACCTAAATTGTTTTCGAGCTTGTTAAAAAGGTAACCTGGAAGTGTTTAGAATATTTGGACCGGGTTCAGTGTAATCTTGTACCCTAAAGGCAGCAAGCCTCTATGATATTAGCGTTCCATGAGGCTATCGCAGAGACTAGATTTTGTGACATGGAGTCTGGTTCATCACAATAAGGCCCATGATATGGAGATTGTGCTCCAGGATTAAGTTTGTACCATGGACCCATGTAATTTTCTGTGGTTGTTTTATTATTTAAAAAGGGGTGATGGGTAGAAAGTTCCTTTCACCCATGCATGAATTTTTAATCACTGTAAGGGCTTCTTTCCATCAATTTTCATCCTACAAAGTTTATTCTTATTACTTTCAATCATTTTCTCTTATAATCCCTATTTTAACTCAAGGCTAGGGCTTAAGGAGGTGATCATCTAAGGTCTTAAGCGAGTTATTTTCTTAATATTTCTAGGAAATTAAGGCATGTGTCTATTCTCCTTTAACTTATATTTTCTTAATAGCATTAAATTGGTTATTATTCATAGTTTTAATAATGGTGCTTTGAACTATGGGTTGAGGGTTGTGCATATGTTTGGTTAACTTCATTCCCATGTTTTATTATACAATAATTATGCTTTATTTATGATTTTGGAACATTGTAATTAAATAGGGGGTTGGGTCATGGTTAATCCCAAATTTGATGATTTTGCTTTTGGTATATGGTTTGGAAATAATATGCCCTCAACCTATTTTTAGAATTGTCAATGAATATGATTTTGTCATGTAGTTTGGTTTGCTAACTTATATTGATGCATTAGTGCAAAAAATTTAATGGAGTTCAGGGTATAATGGATTCCCTAATTTTGTAAACTATAGTAATTGGGGTACAACAGAACCCCAAAATGATTGATTTGGTCTACTTCCTTAAAACTAATACATTGCATAAATGGTTAAATGTTTAAAAAAGATAATGAAAAAATTGATGGGTACAAAGGAATCCCCAAGTGATTTTTATAATTAAAACCTTGCAGCGTATGAAGGAATCCCCTAAGTGATTTTTATAATGGAACCTGTGGAGTACGAAGGAATCCCCTAAGTGTTGGATAATGACATTGCTTGCAAGCTATAGCCGGTATGAGGTACAACTTAATTATGCCTTTACAATTGACTCTTGGAATTTGGTAAATGGGTTATGTGTTAAATATTTTAATTGGGCCATAAGGGGGTTGTGTTAGATTGTCATGAAGGTGTGAGTTCAAAAAATTGATACTAAAAACGTATGTTTAATAATGTGAGGGTTCATCTTGATGACCAGGTTCTTATGGGGTGCATAGAAATCCCTAAAATATATATTGATATATAATTGTATAACGGTTGACGAAGGGTACACAGGAATCCCCAGCCTTCTATGAAATCTTTGATATATGCGGCTATGAAATACCCTGGTTTCTGGACCTTTAATAATTTCCTTGATTTTTGGTTTTTGGGAAAGATATTGTAACACCTCGATTTGCTGAAACAGAATGCTACACTGTGCTTATGACACCGTAGGAGCACAAGCTAACCAATGATTGATATTCGTGCCTGTATACTGCATAATATAACATAATAATGCATAAACATATACTGAAAGGCCACAAGGTTCAATACTAAACATAACATGGATGAGATAACATCTGTAGGGTAATACAATACCTAGAATAAAACTTTAAACAAGTTTGAAACATAATAGTCTGCATCTAGTCTGAAAGCCTCTACTCTCTGAATAATCTGAATAAGGAGTTGATGGGACATATCCCCAACTAACTCCAACTAATAACTAATTAATGAAATGGTGAAGAAATAATTATGTCCTCAAAGGATGAGGACTCACTTCTATTCTGACTGCTGAGATTAGAATCCAATGCTGATACGGAACTCGTATCCATGAACCTATGGTCTAACATAAAAAGAAAGCACCATAGCGCAAATGCGTCAGTACAATGAAATATACTGAGTATACATATGAGGTAGGCTATATGCAAGGGTTAACATGCATGAATAATGTTAACTGACTGTCTAACATGAACATGAGAATGCATACACAAATATGTAACTGTAACTGACACTTTGATATCGTGATTACTAAATTTGAATACTGATGACATGATATACTAATAACTGATATAACTGATAGCATAAATAGTTGTACCTAAATATAACTGATAACATGGGTGACTGTATCTAACAGTCCTGAATCTGATAGAACTTAGTTCTTTACTGTAGCTGATCCGACTGTATCTAACAGTCTTGAATCTGAAGAACTATCTAAGTTCTTTTACTGAGACTGGTACTGAAAATGTGGGAGGTAGTATTTAACTGACATGCCCCTGATACGCCATTATGGCTGAGTTGGGATCCAATCTATAGCCCCAATTAGAAGGGTATCAATACCATGCCACTGGTAAGGACAAGCTGTGGGCGACCCTTATCTGATAGTGTCCCCAAAATAGAATGGTGGGGCCCTTATCTGACAGTGCTTATCCTCCTCATCAACCCTCATCGAACAGTGTTGATGTCTTAACCTATGCTGGTTACATAGTTCTGGAATGCAAGGATAACTTCTAAGGATCACACCCTCATCTGATAGTGTGTGTCCCCATCCTTGGGTTCACTCAGTACTAATTCCTACTCCCATCTGAATGGACACTGAACATGATTTACTGAACTGAACATGAGCTGAGTTACTAAGTTCCATTTAATGACGGAATACCACTGATATCTGACAACTGACTGAGCCATGAGATTATGGAGATTTTTCCTGAGTCATAAGGCTATCTAAAGTCTAAGGATTCATAGCTTGACTGAGAGTATCGTGAGAACATGACTGGATCTAGGTACATAACTAATTTTTAAGGTACATGTACCCCTAGGACTCGATGGAAGGAAACTGACAAAGCATGACTTACTTGAATACATAATAATCTTCACAATACATTTACTAAAGCATTTCATCAAACATGTGATAGACTTAAACTTGTACGTACATGAGGATTTTTTGATATCATGCTAATTAGACACTTTACCTTCATCTAGGCATTAAACCAAACTCATAGTAGGCATAGAATGTGTAAACAACATCATACAACAATTAACTATTGTAATTTAATTCCAATTTAATCATTCAAGGGTTTAGTCCTAGGGTTTCATGAATCTATATCGATACAAATCAACCTAATACTCATTCATGAAATACAATTAAATTACTCATTATCAACATGAACAAAAGTAGCCCAATCATGAAATTCATAAGAGAATCCATAACTTGAATTTAGAAAAGGGACTCTTGGGCTTCATGGATGAAAGGAATCCTTGAATGAACACTATGCATACCTTAGTTCGTGGTTTCATGAAGATAGATGGTGAAAACTTCTTGAATTTGAATCCCGAATAGAAACCCTTGTTCATTCTTAAGAGAAACTTAAGATAAAATAGTATATTTTGGGTAAAGAATGGCTAAATCACGTGTTATTGGGTTTAAATAGGGGTAGGAAATTGACCCTTTTAACCTTGGACACGTCATTTAATTTCAGTAAAATTTTCCCAAATTGGGCCCCTAGCACGATGCAGAGTTATCGTGTTGTGTCACTGGAAATTGACAATTGGAAAATTAAGAGATGGCGCGGCACAGAGCCATCGTGTTGCCCCTTCCTTCGTGACCTGGAACTTTGGCATGATGCGGGGGAAATCGCGTTAGGACACTGGAAAAAGGACAATTCTGAATTTAAGTGCTGGCACAACGTGCCATAATCATAGACACCTAATGAAAATTACTAACTTCCATTTCCTCTTGTGGCACGGCATGCCACTCACTAATGTGGCACTGTTTTATGATGGGAACTTGAAATAGTCATAACTTCTTTCCCGATTATCGGATTTAAGCAAATCATATATCGATGGAAAGTTTATTGAATTTCCCACATGACAAAGAGTGAAAATCTTGAAAATTCCTTATGTTATAATTATCATTCACTTTAGAAGCTAATACTAGGTATTCTTAAGATGAAATTTACTAGAAAACTTTGGGGTGTTACATTATCTCCCCCTTGAGAACATTCATCCTTGAATAAGACTGAATAAGAGAGGAAACAATAAACTAAACATGAAACATGAATAACTGGAACATAATCTCATGGCTGACAAGCTGCACATAACATATTGAACATGCATATCTGATGCAAGTGTACCTGCTTCATGAATGCATGACTGAATGTTCCGAAGAACTAAGTTTATCGCAAAGAGAATGCATTTTTGATGCATAATTATATAACTGAGAGGAAATACAAATGAATTATTGAATATGCAATGGTAATTGATACCAAGTTTATATTGGTAACATGAACATGAAACTCAATACCAAGTTCATGATGAACACTGATTATGAAACTGAGTTGGCGGAGAAGAGGTGAGGATACTTGGTATGCATGTCTACTTTTGCTTCCCAAGTTGCTCCCTCGATGGATTGATTTCACCAAAGAACTTTAACTAGAGGGACTTCTTTGTTCCTCAATCTACGAGTCTGATAGTCTAAGATTTTGACTGGAATCTCTTCATAAGAGAGACTGTTCTGAACAACAATGCTCTGAATAGGGACTACAACTGGTGATTCACCTATACACTTCTTTAGCAAAGAGACATAGAAGACTAGATGAACTAAGGCTAGATCTAAAGGCAATTTGAGCTCATAATCTACCTTGCCGAAACAACTGAGAATCTTGAAGGGATTGACATATCGGGGACTGAGCTTTCCCTTCTTATCGAATATCTTCACTCCTTTCATGGGAGAGATCTTTAGATAGACATGATCACCAACCTCAAACTCAACATTTTTTCTATGAATATCTGCATAAGACATCTGTCAGCTCTGAGTAGCCCGGAGTCTTTCTCTTAGTAACCGGACTTTTTCTAAGGCGTCGAATACTAAGTTAGGACCTATGATTGAGGCCTCACTAACTTCAAACCAAACAATTAGAGATCTACATCTCCTACTATAGAGAGCTTTGAATGAAGCTATCTGAATACTGGAATGATAGCTATTGTTGTATGCAAACCCAATCAAAGGCAAGTGGTTATCCCAACTTCCCTTGAAATCAATTACACACACCCTTAGCATATCTTCTAAAGTCTTAATGGTCCTTTCTGCTTGACCATCTGTCTGAGGATGGAAGGTTTTACTGTGATAAACTTGGGTACTGAAACCCTTTTGGAACACTTTCTAGAAATAAGAGGTGAACTGGAAACCTCTATCTGAGATAATGGATAATGGAATACCGTGAAATCTGACCAACTCCTTGATGTAGAGTTTGACATAATCCTCAGCTGAATAAGAGGTATGAACTGGAAGGAAATAAGCTGATTTGGTCATTCTATCTATAATGACCCAGACTTAATTATGCTAATGACGAGTTTGAGGCAAACCCATCACGAAGTCCATGTTCATAACTTCCCACTTTTAAGTAGGAATACTGAACACCTGCATGGACCCACTAGGCTTATGATGCTCTATCTTAACCTACTGACATGTAGAGTACTTAGCCATAAACTCTGCAATGTCTTTCTTCATCTCACTCCACTAATAGATTTCCCGCAAGTTGCGGTACATCTTTGTGGTCCCTGGATGAATAATGTAGTGTTCACCATGCGCTTCTATAAGAACTCGTTGTCTTAAGTCATCTACACCTGGAACACAGAGATGACCCTAAAAACAAAGAACACCATCTCCCCCTTGGGAGAAAACCTCTATTTTCTGATCCTGGCTGATTCTTTCAACTTGACTAGGCTGGGATCTCGATCTTGCTTTTCTTTGACCTCGGAAACTAGAGATGATTATGAACTACTCTGAACACATACACCACCCTATAAAGAATTGACTAAGCGAATGCCTAGTGTGGCAAGCTGATGGACTTCTTGAGCTAACTTATTCTTACTATCCTCCACATAAGAAACACTACCCATGGATAGCCTACTAAGAGCATCGGCCACTACGTTGGCCTTGCCCGGATGATAGAGGACACTCATGTCATAATCTTTCAAGAGCTCTAACCACCTATTATGAGCTCTAACCACCTTCTCTAACGAAGATTGAGATATTTTTGAGAAAAGACATTCTAAAGACTCTTGTGATCTATAAAGACATCTACATGAACTCCGTAGATATAATGCCTCCAAATCTTCAAGGCAAAGACTACGACTGCTAACTTAAGATCATGAGTAGGATAATTTCTCACATGGGGTTTAATTTTTGGAGGTGTAGTCTATGACTATACCATGCTGCATGAGGATATAATAGCTAGCCAAACCAAGAAACTCCTGATATATGATGGAGAGATAGGGTAAGGCCAGTTTCTTACTGTTTTGATCTTTTGAGGATCTACTCTAATGCCATCACCTGAAATGATATGACCAAGGAATGCTACTGACCTTAGCCAAAATTTGCACATACTGAATTTGGCAAATAACTAATGATTTTTTAGAGTCTGAAGTACTGTTTTGAGATGGTTTACATCATCGCACTCAGTGCGAGAATAGACTAGAATGTCATCTATGAAGACTATGATGAACATGTCCAAGTACTGCTTGATCACATAGTTCATCAAGTCTATGAAAGTTGTTGGGGCATTGGTGAGATAAAATGACATGACTAAAAATTCAAAGTGACCATACCGAGTATCAAAATCTATTTTCAGAATGTCACTTTCTCTAACTCTAAGCTGATGATAGCTAGATCTGAGGTCTATCTTAGAGAAAGAGTTGGCACCCTGAAATTGGTCAAGCAAATCATCAATTCTGGAAAAAGGATACTTGTTCTTGACCGTGAACTTATTGATTTGATGGTAATCAATGAACATTCTGAGCGAACCATCTTTTTTGTACATGAATAAGACTTATACGCCCCACAGGGAAATGTTGGGTCTGATGAATCTCTTATCTAAGAGATCCTTCAACTATTCTTTCAATTCTCTGAGTTTTGCTGGTTCCATTCTATATGGCGAAATGGATGTAGGCTGAGTGTCTAGAAGGAGATCAATACCAAAGTTTATTTCCCTTTCAGGAGGAATTTCTGAAAGATCTTCGGGAAAAATATCTGACTATTCATTTACAACTAGAACTGATTCAAGACTAGGAGTCTCGGAACTAGAATCTCTAACATGAACAAGATGGTAAAAACATCCCTTAGATATCATTTTCCTTGCCTAGAGGTAGGAAATAAGCTGACCCCTGAAAGTGGATGCACTACCCTTCCACTCAAGGATGGGTTCATTTGGAAACTGAAACTAGACTATTCTATTTCTGCAGTCGACTGTGGCATAGTAGGATTGAAGCCAATCCATGCCGACAATGACATCAAAATCACTCATCTCTAATTTGACTAAGTCTACTAAAGTAACTTTCTGAAATATCATAACCGAGAAGTTCTTGTATACCTACCGGGCTATGAGTGTTTTGTCGATTGGAGTAGAGACTGAGAAGGGCTCTGCTAGAATTTCGAGATCGATTATGAAATCAACTGTCATATAAGGAGTAAAAAAAGACAAGAAAGCTTCTGGATCTATCAAAGCGTAAACATAAACATAAAAGATCTATAACGTACCAGTAACTTCATCAGTAGAATTTTCCTGATCTTGTCGGGTCTGAAGAGTATATAGTCTATTTGGGCATTACCCTCTAATAGCACTGGTGGTGGCACCTTACTGATTCGGGCTATTGGACTAAGATAAGGAGTGGAGATAACTCTGATAACCTGACTGAGAGCAGTCTCTAACTGTCACGACCCAAACTGGGGCCCTGGCCGTGACGAGTATCCCAAACTATAAAGGCTCGAAACACCCCTATCTTTCTGATAGTCATGCACATAATTCATATGATAAAAAAATACGGAAGATAAAAAATATTATGGAAACATGGTCAAGAATCATACAAAACCAATAATGGGGAATAATGTCCCACAATCTCAACACAACATCTCTATAACGTCTGCGAAATCTCTACTACATGACTAAAATAAATATCTATCTAAAAACTAGGACAGGGTCCCTAATAGACACAAAACTAATAAATGATAAATGAAACTGCCAGATATCAGGCCTTCTGAAATATAGAAGGCTCACCACGTGACTCTGCGAATCTGTCTGAGGAAATCTACTAATTTTCTGGACCCGTAGATAGTGCCTCCAAACCTAGGAGGGAAGGGGGTCAATACAAAAGTATTTGTACTCAGAGATATCAAAACAAAACATAATATTTTTATAAAATATAGTTGAGAGCCATTATAAAGCAGTTTCATATCACATCATTTGAAAACACATAGGCGTAATGTAATTGTTTTCAACAACAATGTAATGCAGCCAAACTAGGTAGAATACCCTACATATCACATTTACACCAACTGTTAAACCTCGGTTGCCATCGAGATTAGAGTATAAGGGAAGACACACAATATCACACAGCAGGGTGTCTCGACCCAATGGTAGTGCACAAGATCACAAAGCAGGGCTCCTAACCATAGTCTCAATTTGGGAATGACATAAAGTCAGGTACGCAAGATCACAAAGCAGGGTACCAAATTCCTATGTCGGCAAACACGGTTTCCAGCGATGAGCCTTTAAACTCAAATGCCTTCTTCGGGCATCCACCTATCTCATGAAAAATCAATGCATTCAAATTTCATCTGATTCAATCACATATCATATTCTGTAGGGTATCGTCATACCCTACTTGCAAGCCATCAATATCACATCACTCTTCTCATTCAACCATTGTATTCAACATGTTTCAACACAAATAGCCCTCTCATTTTCAAGTCAAAGTCATATCAATTCTCAAAATATTTCATGTCATGCTTTTCAAGATGTTTTCAAACAATTTACATCATATGAATATTTAAAACAAATTCACATCAAGAGAGGGATTCCATATCATTCATGCTCTCAAGTTAACATATTTTTGGAATACATGCATATACATATATCATATGTCAAATCACTTTGGAATTAGGTCTAAAGACCAAATCAATATCATAAAGATGCTTGAAACATGTTTATATTCATAATTTCAAAACCCCCATTTTTAAAACATGAATTTTTAAGCCCATGAGATTTTTGAGATAACCCTACATACCTCTATATGAGAATATGATAGGTTCTTCTTGAAGCCTACATTGCGGGCATTCCAAATCTTCAATTTATTTTAAAAACCTATGGTTGAATCTTGAACTACTTGGGTTTTTATTTTGAAACCCTAGAGAGAGTTCTTGAATAATTTTGATGAATGAAGGTGTATTTTGGGGTCTTTGAGAACTGAATTTCATGTTTATGGCTAAATAAGGGTGGGAAAAGGACCCTTTTACCCCAAAAATGGAGTGTTTAAGTCACTTGAAACCTTTACATAGGCGTTGCCTATGCTATCGCCTATGTTTACATAGGTGCCACCTATGCTATCACCTATGTTTACATAGGCACCACCTATGCTATCGCCTATGTTTTCCAGGGGCCATGTTCAATTGGTTAGGTGACGCATATTACTTTGAAAGGCCATAACTTCTTGCTCGAGTGCCGAATTTTAGCAAAATTGGTATCGTTGGAAAGATAACTCGAAGACCTATCATTTGAAACATAGTAGCCTCTCTAATTTAACATGTACAAAAAGTTATAATCGATGGAAGATGACACAAATTACAATCTTTACTAAAACTTAATCGATCGAAATAGTTTCAACTCGTCCTTGAGTTGAAGGACCTCTAAGGTGTAAATTCAAGCTTGAATGGACTCACATACTATGCAAATAATTAACATGCCATATTGGCATAGGATTTATGGCTTTGAGATTATCAACACATCGGTATCATGGTCTATATTGTAGCCCAAAATGCGGGGCGTTATATTATCTCCCCCTTAGGATCATTCGTCCCTGAATGATGGATAGAATGTCGAAGTCTTAATTTTATGGGATAACGCGGACATGATATGTTCACTAAGAAAGAATACACTGATCAGAAACATGACTATATGTTTGGAACTACTGATGTTTTAAATGCTTATGCCGTACTTGCATATCCAAGGCATGGAACACACAACTGAAGCAACTTATAGGCTGAATTCTCATAATTAATCATGCATATCTGATGCATGTCTTTGTTACTGAGTTGTTTTCATGAACGCAAAACTGAATACACTGATAAGCTGAACTTTTCTAATACATGCATATCTGACTGAACTGACATATGACGTATGACTGAATACGCAATGATAACTGGTGCGAAGCTTGTAATAAGAATCTATGCATGCAGCTGAATGGGGTATCTCCCCCTTGGGACCCTATGTCCCTCTATGAATGCTCAATTCACTAAGATACTTGGAAAACTGAGGCGATGCACAGGGCACCTACAAATTGAATCATAACTGAACATCTG
>JAPEIP010000010.1:192047359-192061245 GCA_026120095.1 Capsicum chinense
TTCTGGACACTCAACCAATACCTATTCCTTCTTATAGAATGGCTTCAGCTAAGTTGAGAAAACCTAAGAAGCAACTTAAGGATCTTCTGGATAAGGGGTTTATTTATTCTAGTGTATCCCCGTGGGGTGCATCGGTATTGTTCATGCACAAGAAAGATGGTTCCTTTTAGATGTGCATTGACTATCGATAGTTGACTATGGTAACGATCAAAAACAAGTATCCCTTTCTAAGGATAGATGACTTATTTTATCAGTTGCAAAGTGCCAAGTTCTCCTCTAAGATAGATCTTTGGTCTGGGTATCATCAGCTTAATATTAGGGAGGAGGATATCCTTAAGATGGCTTTTCATACTCGATATGGTCACTTTGAATTCTTGGTGATATCATTTGTTTTGACAACTGCCCTGGCGGCATTTATGGACTTGATGAACAAGGTTTTCAAGTAATTCTTGGATCTCTTTGTCATTGTGTTTATTAATGATATTCTGGTTTATTCTAAGAGTGAGATGGATAATGTTAATCACCTCCGTATAGTATTACAGACCATGAAGAAACAATAGTTGTGTGCCAAGTTCTCCAAGTGTGAATTTTGGTTGAACGTTGTGACTTTTCATATTCATATTATTTTTAGTAAGAGGATATGGTGGATCCACAAAAGGTTGTTATGGTTAAGAGGTGGACGAGACCCATGACTTCAACCAACATTTGAAGCTTCTTGGGTTTGGTTGGGTACTATCAGCAGTTTGTGGAAAACTTTTGGACGATAGCTTCTTCTTTGACTAAGTTGACTCAAAAAAACGTCAAATTTTCTTGGTTGGATTCTTTTGAAGGGAGATTTGAGAAGCTTAAGGATAATCTAACTTCAACTCTGGTTTTGACATTCCTTTAGGGCAGTGAGGGGTTTGGGGTGTATTATGATGTATCTAGGGCGAGACTTGGTTGTGTTTGATGCAACACAGATAGGTGATTGCCTATGCTTCCAGGCAATTAAAGGTACGTGAGAGGAACTATCCTATTCATGATTTAGAGCTATTGGCGATTTTTTTTTCTTTGAAAAATTATGGCGGCATTATTTGTATGGAGTGTATGTAGACATTTTTTTTTATCATACCAGTCTACAGTATGTATTCACTCAGAATAAGCAGAATCTCAGGCAGAGGACATGGTTGGAGCTTCTCAAGGACTATGATATGACTCTTCATTATTACCCAAGTAAGGCTAACATGGTTGTTGATGCTTTTAGTAGATTATCCATTGGGAGTTTGGCTCATATGGAGGAAGGAAAATAGGAATTGGTGAAGGATATT
Organism: Capsicum chinense; assembly: GCA_026120095.1. Lineage (NCBI taxonomy): Eukaryota > Viridiplantae > Streptophyta > Magnoliopsida > Solanales > Solanaceae > Capsicum > Capsicum chinense. Next base: position 192,048,667 of record JAPEIP010000010.1, read on the forward strand.
AACCATTTGGCCAATCTTGGAGTTTGTCTCTTGGACTCTAAGGGTGGTGGTGTGATGATTCTGGAAGAGGATAGGTCATATCTTCTTGTAGAGGTTAAGGAAAATCAAGTGCTAAATCCTATCTTGATGAAAATCAATAGTGATATTCATTGACAAAAGATGATGGTCTTTGAGATCAGTGGCAATGGTACTTTGTGGTACCAAGGGAGGTTGTGTGTTCCTAATGTCGATGGGTTTCAAAAAAGGATTTTTTCTTAGGCTCTTCATCCCGATTCAATAATAATATATCATGATATCAAGGAGATATATTGGTTAAATGGTATGAAAAGGGATGTGGTTCATGTCGTATCCAAGTGCATGGTATGTCAACAAGTCAAAGTTGAGCACATGAGGCCTGGTGGGTTGTATTAAGAAATTGATTTGGCTGAATGGAAATGGGAGGTAATCAATATTGATTTTACTACTGGTTCTTTTCGATCTCGAAACTAATTTGATTCAGTTTGGGTCATTATGGATAGGATGCTGAGGTTTGCTCACTTCTTTCCAATGAGGACTAGCTTTTTAGCAGATGATTATGTGAAGTTGTATCTTCAGGAGATTATGAAGCTGAATGGGGTACCTATTTTGACTTTCTCTAATCATTGTATTCAGCTTTTATCTCATTTTTAGCTGTCTTTTCAGAAGGGATTGGGTACTAAGGTGAGTCTGAGTACTGCTTTTCATCCTCAGATGGATGGGCAAGTGGAAAGAATTATTCATACATTAGAGTATATGCTTTGATCATGCATGATTAATTATGGTGGCAATTGGTTTGAGCATCTACCTTTGGTAGAGTTTGCTTACAACAATAGCTACCATTCTAGTATTTGTATGGCCCCATTCGAGCCATTATATGGTAGGAGGTGTAGATCTCCTATTGGTTGGTTTAAGCTTGGTGAGGCAGACATGTTTGGTCTGTATTTGTTTTATCAGACTATGGAAAAGCTAAAGGTGATGTGATTTGGGATAGGCTTAAGGCTGCCCAAAGTTTCCAAAAGTCTTATGCAGAAGTAAGGCATAGAGACTTTGATTTTGAGGTTGAGGATAGGGTATTCTTAAAGGTATCTCCCATGAAGGGAGTAATGCGATTCGGTAAGAAAGGGAAGGTCAGTTCCCGGTATGTTGGTCCTAATATGATTCTACAAAGGGTTGGTAATATGTCTTATGAATTGGAGTTTCATCAAGTTTGAGCTTCGTTCATCCGGTATTTCATGTTTCTACATTAAGAAAGTTCTTTGGTGATCCTTCTTCGATTGTTCCTTTGGAGGGATTGGGTATCTAAGACTCTCTAACTTATAAAAAGGTCCCGATTGAGATCTTAGATAGGTAGGTTTGTCGGTTGTGAACCAAGGATGTAGCTTCGGTTAAGGTTTTATGGCTGAACCATAAGGAGAAAGAAGCTACATGGAAAGCGGAGGAGGTCATAAAGTTCAAGTATCTACATCTATTTTCTGCTCTAGGGATTCATGCGAAAGGTATGTGTTCTTCCACATATCTTTATTTTTTGAGTTTGTTAAAGAAAAGATTAATATCTTTGCATTTTTATTCAAACTTTTCTTAAAGATTCATAATATATTTGATAATACAAATGACTCATACATGTGGTTACCCGTACCTTGTCCGTTATTCGAGGGTGAAAGATCCTAGTGAGGGAGACTGAAATACCCTAGTTTCTAGACCTTAGAAAATTTCCTAAATTTCTAGTTACTAGGAAAGACATGACTTAGGGGAATGACTCGTATGCTTGGTTATGGGTGGTATGGTCTAGTGGTATGCTGAATAGTATTGGTTGGTGGGATTGATTTAGATACTGGAATGGTTATGATTAGGGTGGTACGAATCGTATCATGGATACAGGTTATTTGGGTACTTTACTTAACCTTAAACTTAGTGACTTAGGTTGGATCTGAGTACGAGTGGATCACCATGAGCCATAATCCAGGGTACAAGTTATACCCATGACTCGTATAGTGGACAGTGTTCAAACCTCCTAGGATTCTATTTTGCCAGGGGTACAATTTATGGGTACTAGCCATACACTTGGATACAACTTTGGTTTGTGTTTGTCGTACATTGGACAATGTTGGGTCCTAGGGGGAAGGCCTAAGGTATGAGAGGTGGGCACCATTCATACAAATGGGTAAAACTTGTAAGGGTCAGTCGTACCCTATGACAATAATTAAATGTAATTTAAGTGAGGGTAATCTGGACATTTCCCCACTTATCCTAATAAGGCCTCACAACTTATATTCCTATTTGAAGGTTATTTTCCCTACTATTCTATTCTTAAACACTAAGAAAACACTCTTAAATCTTCTCTAGATTTCTTAGGCAAAGCAGGCTAGGGTTTCATCTTAAGGAGTAAATTGGAGCTTGTCTTGGTGATTCCGCTCCATCGTCTTCTTGTTTTAAGGCATATTCTCTTCCCTCATTTTTGTTCCAACTAAAGGAATGACTTTATATAATGTTTTCATGGTTTGAATGATTTATGATTTTGGGTTTTATAATATGATTAGGGGGTTTTGGTTATAAATTCTTGGTTATAGTTTTCTTATGTTTTCATTAAGTTTTAACGGTGGTTTTGGATAATTGGATTGCATGGAATGGTTATTGGTAATGGATTTTAGTATCAGAAATACTATGCCCCTAATATGTTTTGTAAATGCCTATGATAATAATTTCACTATGTAATTGGATTTCTAAAGGAACTATTGTATGGTTTGAACTTAGTAATGGAACCCTAAATAGTTTAAATGGTTTTGGAATGGTTTGGCTTAATAATTATACTTGTGGGGTACAAGGGAATCCCCCAAGTTAATATGGTAATGAATACTTCTGGGGTACATGGGAATCCCCCAAGTTAATTGGATAATAGGGTCTATAGGTACATAGGAATCTCTTTATATCAAAAAGGTTTGGCTAAGGACAATACTTTTAAGTTATTGTCGGTATGACATACCACTATGTATAACCTAGGTTAATAATAATTGTATGGTTGGTTGGAAATGGTTTAATTGGTCAATAAAGGTGGGGTATGATAGCTAACCTTGAAGGTGGGAGTCCAACGAATAAACACTGGAAACTCATTTGTTCACATGAGGGGTAGGTCATGGCGACCTTATATGATACTATAAGGTACACAGGAATCCTCTAAGTACACTGTACATATATATCATGGCGGGTGAAGGGTACTTAGGAATCCCTTACTCTTATGGTATCTTTGGTTCATGTGGCTATAGGCTCCGAGCCCGTTCATGGGGTTACACTGGACCCATATAGACCATGGGTGGTTAAGGACAGTTAAGCTACATATACCTAGTTTAATTCTTTCAAATTCATGCTAAACTCAGTTCTCTTTCCCAGAATGGTTATACATAAATATGTGTGGTTTGTATGCATCTTAATGGTTTACTTGGTTTTATTAAATGGTATTCTTTTATCCTTATCCTATGTTCATGCTAGCATTCACCTTCCAACTTATCTTTAGGCAGTTGTATCCCCATTCAATGTTGGAATTGGCCGTTCTACTCTACCTGCTTAGCAATCGGACTTCGAGAACAACTATTACATTGAAGTGGCAAGCTTCCATCTTTTTGGAAGGGTTCATTTCATGGATGTTATTTTATAATCTTATTTATTTATGGATATTGGTTTTGTCTATGATTGGGGCATGTGCCAATCAAATTTTGGTATTCTTTTGGTCAGAGGCTTTTGCTGAACTACTATAGGTTTTCATGGGCAGGATCGATATTAGTTTCAGCCTTTGTATTAGCATCGGTATTGCAACTGACATCATTGGACCAAATTTCTAACTATTCTATAGTACTTTATTTTGGGATTATTTAATTATTAATAGAACTTATTTGGTTATGGTTGGATCTATGGTTTGGTTTAGCTTTGTACGGTTGTATGGTTGGTATAGGATGGTCGGACTCAGTTGGGCCGGCCTTGGTAATAAACCTATCCTAGAGTCTGTAATCTGGAATGTCACGCTATCTTGTATATGTTCAAAATTCAGCCAACACAAGGCAGGCGGCTGGAGGTTGGATTGGGTGATGGGGGTGGTCTCTGATCTCAGTCGAACTTGGGATGCCGACTATGACAAGGCCCAAAGTTGGGTCGTGTCAGGCTAACATGCACTAGGGCCTGACCAGGGGGTATAATTAGTCTCATATAACCCATGTGTACTTTATGATGGTTAAGCTACAAGCCCAGGTTAAGATTTTAAATGTTCATACTAAGCCTTGATCCCTACCCCGGCATATGTTATATATATATATATATATATATATGCATTTGCATTTGATGGTTTGCATGGGATTTGACTGATTTTGGATTATCATCCACAGAATTATTTGTTCCCTTTTTCTTGAGTTACATACTAGTGCTCCAACCACTAACCGTCTTTAGATGTTGTATCCTCATGTGATAAAGGATTTGGTTATATTTTTACTCTTCCTGCACAGTGACCAGGATTCTGGTCAGTTCGTTAGTTGACATTGAAGTGGTGAGCTTTCATATAATGGAAAACTACATCACACGTTTTAGTCTATTATATCTTAGACTTGTTTAGACTTTTTTTGGCTATATTACAGGGCATGTCCCGATACTTTATTCGTATTCGGTTTTGTTACAAGTTTTGTTGGATACTGTGGATATGGGTATGGTAGTTATCTTTTGGTATTTGTTTGGGTATTGTAGAAAGTTTTGGATATTGATTTTATATAGACTTTTGAGTTTATCTTTCATATCTTGGTTTATATTGGTATTCATCCACTTGTAGGAGTCCTTGGTTAAATTGGAGTAGGCTTAGGTGGTGATCTCTGGTCCTTGATGGACTTGGGATGCCTATCACAGCCAGTCCATGGTTTGGGTCATGACAAAGTTAGTATCAGAGCCTAGGTTTCGGTATCATGGGGTGTTCACAAAGACGTGTCAAGTAGAGCCTCTTTTCTAGATGTGTAGTCTGCCATACTTATAATGGAAAGGCTACGAGGCATTTAGAAATGTTTTTCTTTTCTTGTAGTCTTATTTTCGGGATATAATGTCTAAGGTCTTGAATCTCTCTAATTCCTATTTGCTCTCCTTTCAAATCATGTCTCCTAGATTATTTGATGTTCGTGAAAACTTTTTTTTCCTGACTAAGGACAATATGGACGAAGCTCATCCTACTCTTGGGGTACAGACCCAGTCTAGAGTCACAACTTTTAATTTTCCCCATGGAGTTTAACCTGTCCCCATTGATCCTTCTTTAGCTGGTAGCATTCATACTTGGCCACCTCAAGGAGATATTACTAATGCTAAGTTTCCCCAATCCATTCATTTGTTGACTCAATATGTGATATCTTAGTCACGTTAGATAGGTTCTAATGGTAATATTGTGAGTTCATCTGAGACCACTAGAGTTGCTAAGTTTATGAGTCTGAGCCCTTTGACTTTCTATAGTACTAAGGTTGAGGAGGATCCTCAAAGCTTTATTGATAAAGTGGAGAAGATTTTTTTGGTTATGCATGCTACTGAGGTAGAGGTATGGAGTTCACTGCTTATCAGTTTAAGGAAGTAGTGTACAAATGGTACGAAGAGCAAGAGCGGTTTAAAGGGTGATGATGCTAAGTTTTCTTTATGGGATAATTTCTACAATTCTTTTCTTAACCGCTTCTTTCCTCAAAAGTTTTGGTAGGTGAAGGAAGAGGAGTTTGTGAATTTGAAGCAAGGCAGGATGACAGTGAAAGAGTATGCCTTAAATTTCCACCAATTATCACATTATGCCCCTGACCTAGTATCTAATATGAGCACAAGAATGAGGAAATTTTCTTTTGGTTTGTTTTGTGAGTTGATTTTAGAGAGCAAAGATCCCTTGTTTAATAAGGATATGGACATCTCTCAACTTATGGTGTACATGCAGTAGGTTGAGGAAGAAAAGAAAAAGAAGGCGAATATGGAGAAGAGTTAAAGTAAGAAGCTTTGGTATTCAGACCAGGGTGGAGGCCAGCAATAGAGTGGTAGAGATGGTGGGATGTGGTCCAAGAAAAAGTAGGGTAACTTTGGTTCCTACTTGACGGGTAGTGCACCTTATCCCAAGTCATCTGGAGATCGTTTATTTCAAAACAGTAATGGTTATAGAGCATAGGGCCCAATCATAGAACACTAGGGCCCGGTTATTCTGTCATATCCTTCTTGTAGATTTTATGGTCGGTTGCATCACATTTTCTGTGATAAGGAAAGGAATCGATGTTTCTATTATGGTCAGTAGGGACACCTATTGAGGAATTATCCTATGGTTAAGGTTGCTTCTGGGATGAATAAAGTCCCTATTTTCTCTTCATCAGCTCCTGCACTAAAGGGCACCACTTCTGGCTCTAGCAGTGGTTGGAATTACTTGTATTCTCTTACTACGCGTTAGGAGTCTGAGGCACCACTGGTATGTTGAAACTCTTTTTTTGTGATGTGTATTGTTTGCTTGATCAGGGGTCTACCCTTTCTTATGTGACCCTATTTATGGATATGTATTTTGGTTTTGGTCCTGTGTATATTTTGGATCCCTTTTCTGTTTCTACTCTGTAGTTGCTAAGATAGTCTATCAGGGTTAGGTGGTATCTTTTGGTGATAGGGAAACTTTGGTGGATTTATTTGAATTGGAAAAGCTAGATTTTAATGTCACTTTGGGGATGGATTAGTTGTATTCTTGTTATGCCTCTCTAAACTATCAAACCCATAGTATAGTCTTTAAATTCCCTAATAAACCGATTATTGAGTGTAAAAGAGTTCCTTAGTGCCTAAGGGGAGGCTTATATCATACCTTAGATCCCAAAAATCGATTTCCAAGGGGTGTCTTAATCATTTGGTTCAAAAAAATATTCCAACTCAGAGGGTCATTCTTTACAATCCATTCCTATGGTTAGGGAGTTTCTTGAGGTCTTCCCTAATGATCTTCCTGGTGTCCCTCCTGATTGGGAATTTGATTTTGGGAGTGATCTTATTCTAGACACTCATCAATTCTCTATCCTTCCTTATAAAATGGCTCCAGCTGAATTAAAGGAGCTTAAGGAGCAGGTGAAAGATCTTCTTGACAAGTATTTTATCCTCCCTAGTGTGTCTTGGGGTGCTTCTGTTCTCTTCGTGTATAAGAAAGATGGATCTCTTCAAATGTGTATTGATTACCATAAGTTGAATAAGGTGATAGTGAAGAATAAGTATCCTTTTTCTAGGATTGAGGATTTGTTTAACCAGATTTAGGGTGCTAAGTATTTCTCCAAGATTGACCTTCATTCAGGTTGTCATCAGTTACAGATTAGGGGGAATGATATCTGTAAGACTGCCTTGCATACTCGGTATGGATATTTTGAGTTCTTGGTCATGTTATTTGGGTTGACTAATGCCCCGACGATATTTATAGATCTTATGAACCGGGTATTCCATCATATTTTGGACTTGTTTGTGATTGTTCTTATAAATGATATTTTAATGTATTCAAAGAGTGAGGTGGATCATGCCATCACCTCCGTGTCATATTTCAGACCCTAAAGTATCAACAATTATATGCTAAGTTTTCTAAGTATGATTTTTGGTTGAATGCTATTACTTTTTGGGTCATGTTATTTCTAGTGAAGGGATCATGGTAGATCTACAGAAGGTTGTGGTGGTTAAGAAGTGGCCAGGACCCTTGACTCTAATCGATATTTGGAGCTTCTTGGGTTTAACAGGTTATTATAAAAGGTTTGTGAAGAGCTTTTCATTAATTGTTGCACCTTTTACTAGGATGACTCAGAAAAAGGTAAAGTTTCTGTTGTCTGATGCTTGTGAGGGAAGTTTTGAGAAGCTTGAAGATAAGTTGACTTCTACTCTGGTTTTGACCCTGCCGGAGGGTAGTGATGGTTTCATGGTTTATTGTGATGTATCCTGTGTAGGACTTGGCTATGCTTTTATATAGCATGGCAAGGTGGTAACGTCTGTTTTATGAAGTTGAAATTTCATGAGAGGAGTTATCTAACCCATGATTTAGAGTTTCAGCTATGGTGTTAGGATTGAAGGTTTGGCGGTATTATTTATATAGGGTTCACGAAATCTTTTTTGATCATAAAAGCCTATAGTATGTTTTTACCTAGAAGGAATTAAATCTCAGGAAGAGGAGGTGGCTTGAGTTTCTCAAGGACTACAACATGAGTCTCCATTGTCATCCAGGTAAGGATAACATCATTGATGATGCTATTAGAGGGTTATGTATGGGGAGTTTATCCCATGTGGATGAGGAAAAGCGAGACTTGGTGAGTGGTATTCACCGTTTGGCTAATCTTGGAGTTCATCTTTTTGATTCTGAGGATAGTGGTATGTTTGTTCAAGAAGTGGTAAAGTTTTCTCTTATTGCTGAGGTAAAGGAGAAGCATACGTTGGATCCTATCTTGATGCAAATAAGGAATGATATGGGTAAGCAGAAGGTGATGGTTTTTGAGATTGGTGGTGATGGTATCTTAAGGTACCAAGGTAGATTGTGTGTTCCCAATGTGGATAAGCTACGAGGTAGAATCTTGGTCAAAGCTCACGAGTAGTGGTATTTGATTTATCCCTGTTCGATGAAGATGTATCATGATCTTAAGGAGATTATTGGTGAAATAACATGAAAAGGGATGTAGATAACTTTGTGGCTATGTGCATGGTTTGTTAACAAGTGAAAGCGAAACACTTGACGCCTAGTGGGTTGTCTCAAGAACTTGAGTTACCTATATTAAAATAGAATTGATAAATATGGATTTTGTTACCGGTCTTTCTCGGTCTCGAAACTAGTTTGATTCTATTTGGGTCATCGTGGATAGGATGACAAGTCTGCTTACTTTTTGCATTGAGGAGTAATTATTCTGCTGAAGATCATGCAAGATTATTTATTCACGTGATTATGAAGTTGCATGGTGCTTTAGCTTACATTATTTCTTATCATGGTACTCAATTCTCATCTTATTTTTTATGGTAGTTTCAATGAGGGTTAGGGACTAAAGTGACCCTTAGTATCGCATTCCACCCGTAGACAGATGGATAAGCCGAAAGGACCATTCAAACTTTAGAGGATATGCTTTGTGCTTGTGTAATAGATTTTGGCGATAATTGGATTGACCACTTACCTCTTATGGAGTTCGCATATAATAACAGTTATCACTCTAGAATTGGTATGGATCTGTTTGGGAAATTGTATGGTAGGAGGAGTAGATCTCTTATCGGATGGTTTGAAGTATGTGAGGTAAGGTTGTTCGATCTTGATTTAGTTCATCAAGCAATGGAGAAGGTGAAGGTGATTCGGGATAAACTTAAGACTTCCCAAAGTTTTCGACAGTTCTATGCGGACGTGAGATAAAGAGAATTGGAGTTTGATGTAGAAGATTGGGTGATCTTGAAGGTGTCTCCTATAAAGGGAGTGATGCATTTTGTAAAGAAGGGGAAGCTCAATTCCCATTACGATGGTCCTTATTTGATCTTGAAGAAAGTAGGAAGTGTTTTTTATGAGTTAGAATTGCCCGCGAGTTTGAGTTCTATTCGCCTGGTGTTTCATGTGTCTATATTGAGGAAATGTGTGGGTGTCCCATCCGCGCCTATTGAGAATGTTGGTATCTCAGATTCCATATCTTACAAAGAGGTAGAGATCTTGGATAGAAAAATTCATAAGTTGCGGACTAAATATGTGTCATTGGTAAAGGTCCTCTAGAGAAACGATAAAGTGAAAGAAGCCACTTGGGAAATAGAATCGGATATGAAGGCTAAATATCTATTTATATTCCATGTGACGTATAAAGAAGCTTGAGGTACGAATTTCATTCTTTCTTGGTATTATCCAAGTTTACCTTTTGTTTTTGGTCTATTATGGTTATTCATGTGTGAAACATGTCCTAGCTCATCATTCGAGGATGAACGGTCCTAAGGAGGGATAATGTAAGGCCCTCAAATTTAGAGAAATTTATTTTTGGCCTTCCCGTATTTGAAATATCAACTTTTGACCCAAATTATGTTTAGAGATGTCAAAAGAGTAACCCAAAAGAGTTTTGGAATTTTTGGATGGGTTTTGGGGTGATTTCGGACCTTAGAGAAAGTAAGCCTCTGGAATATTGGCGTGCCACAAAGCTATTGTAGAGATTAACCTCCATGACACAGAGGCTTGGTCACTGCGATAGGGTCCGTGCCATGGAGGTTGTACTCTGCGATATGGTCTGTGTCACAAACCCATGTAATTTTTTGTGGCTATTTTGTTATTAAAAAGGGGTGAGGGGTATAAGGGTCCTTTCACCCATGCATGATTTTTTAAATCACTATAAGGGCCTATTTCCATTAGTTTTCATCATACGAAGTTCATTCTTATTACTCTCAATCATTCTCTAACAAAATCCCCTTTTAACTCAAGGTGAGGACTTAAGGAGGTGATCATTTAAGGTCATAAGAGAGTTATTTTCATCATATTTCTTGGAAATTAAGGCATGTATCTCTTTCCCTTCAACTTATATTTTCTTAATGGCATAAAATTGGTTATTATTCATGGTTTTAATAATGGGTTTTGAACTATGGGTTGAGGGTTGTGCATGTGTTTTATTAAATGCTTTCTCATGGTTTATTATACAATAATTATGCTTTATTTATGATTTTGGAACACTGTGGAATACATTGGAATGGTAATTAAATGTGGGGGTTGAGGGGGTCATGGTTAATCCCCAATTTGATAATTTTGCTTTGTTATATGGTTTGGAAATAATGTCCTCTCAACCTTTTTGTGAAATTGTCAATGAATATGATTTTTTCATCTAGTTTGGTTTGGTCAGTTGTATTGATACATTGGTGAAAAAGGTTAATGGAGTTCGGGGTACAGTGGATTCCATAATTTTTTAAACTATGGTAATAGGGGTACAACGGAATCCCCAAAATGATTGGTTTGGTCTACTTCTTTAAAACTAATGCATTGCATAAATGGTCAAATGGGTAAGAACGATAATGAAAACCTTGTGGGGTACGAAGGAATCCTCCAAGTAATTTTTATAATGAAAACCTTGCGGGGTACGAAGGAATCCCCCAAGTGATTTCGTAATAGAATCTGTGGGGTATAAAGGAATCCCCTAATTATTGGCTAATGACATTACTTACAATCTATAGTCGATATGAGATACCACTTAATAATGCCTTTATAATTGATTCCTGGAATTTGGTAAATAGGTTATGTCTTAAATGTTTAAATTGGGGTTTAAGAGGGTTGTGTTAGGTAGCCGTGAAGGTGTGAGTCCGAATGATTGATACTGAAAACTCATGTTTGCCGACGTGAGGGTTGATATTGATGACCAGGTGCTTATGGGGTATACAAGAATCCTTAAAGTACATATATATAATTGTATTATGGTTGGCAAAGGGTACATAGGAATCCTCGACCTTCTATGATATCTCTGAAATGTATGGCTAATACGAACTAGGGCCCGACCAGGGGGTTACAACTGGACCCCTAAAGCCCATGGATAGTTTATGACTATCAAGCTGCACAACCCAGGTTAAATTGTAAATGTTCATGCTAAGCCTTGTTCCTTACCCCGGTATGTGTTATATATATATATATATATATATATATATATATATATATGTATATATATATGAATCTGCATTTAATTATGTGCATGGGATTTGACAGGTTTTGAATTATCATCCATGGCACTATTTGTTCCCTTATCCTTTAGTTACATGTTAGCGCTCCAACCACTAACCGTTTTCAGATATTGTATCCCAATGTGGTGAAGGATTTGGTCTTATTTCTACTCCTCTTACACAGTGACCAGGATTAGGAAGTGGTTCATGAGTTGACATTGAAGTGGAGAGGTTCCATACATCGAAAGTTTATGTTTCACATTTTGGTCTCTTATTCTCTGACTTGTTTTGACTAATTTTTGGATAGTCTGGGGCATGTCCCGACACTTTATTGGTATTCGATTTTGTTAAAGGCTTTGTTGGATACTATGGACATGGGTATAGTGGTTGTCTTTTCGTATTGGTTTTGGTATTATGGATAGTTTTGGATATTGATTATATATAAAATTTTGAGTTCATCTTTCATATTCCTTTATATTGGTATTCATCAACTGCTAAGAGTTCTCAGTTATATTGGAGTAGGTTCAAGGGGGAGGTCTCGGTCCTTGGTGGACTTGGGATGCCCCTTACAGCTAGGCCCTGATTTGGGTTGTGACATTATATTTTTAGGATGGAAGAGTTTTGTGCCTTTAGCCTTTTCTTCAGATTCCTTGATTTATGTGGCTAAAATACATTAGGTCTCTTTTAGCAGGAAGAGCTAAACCCATACATCTCGTGGTTACCTTTAAGATAGAGAGAGCTATATAGTTTAGGTTAATGGTTTAAATTCTTACGTTCATAACCCTTGTCCCTATCTCAGCATTCGATATATGTATATATGAAAGTGTGCATGTGGTTTTGACTGGTTTTTTACGTTGACATTATTTAATCACTTTTCCTGAGTTACATACCAATGTTTATCCCACCGATCATTCCTGGACACTACATTATTTCATTATGTAG
>JAPEIP010000010.1:192061345-192081099 GCA_026120095.1 Capsicum chinense
TGTTCCCTTATCCTTTAGTTACATGTTAGCGCTCCAACCACTAACCGTTTTCAGATATTGTATCCCAATGTGGTGAAGGATTTGGTCTTATTTCTACTCCTCTTACACAGTGACCAGGATTAGGAAGTGGTTCATGAGTTGACATTGAAGTGGAGAGGTTCCATACATCGAAAGTTTATGTTTCACATTTTGGTCTCTTATTCTCTGACTTGTTTTGACTAATTTTTGGATAGTCTGGGGCATGTCCCGACACTTTATTGGTATTCGATTTTGTTAAAGGCTTTGTTGGATACTATGGACATGGGTATAGTGGTTGTCTTTTCGTATTGGTTTTGGTATTATGGATAGTTTTGGATATTGATTATATATAAAATTTTGAGTTCATCTTTCATATTCCTTTATATTGGTATTCATCAACTGCTAAGAGTTCTCAGTTATATTGGAGTAGGTTCAAGGGGGAGGTCTCGGTCCTTGGTGGACTTGGGATGCCCCTTACAGCTAGGCCCTGATTTGGGTTGTGACATTATATTTTTAGGATGGAAGAGTTTTGTGCCTTTAGCCTTTTCTTCAGATTCCTTGATTTATGTGGCTAAAATACATTAGGTCTCTTTTAGCAGGAAGAGCTAAACCCATACATCTCGTGGTTACCTTTAAGATAGAGAGAGCTATATAGTTTAGGTTAATGGTTTAAATTCTTACGTTCATAACCCTTGTCCCTATCTCAGCATTCGATATATGTATATATGAAAGTGTGCATGTGGTTTTGACTGGTTTTTTACGTTGACATTATTTAATCACTTTTCCTGAGTTACATACCAATGTTTATCCCACCGATCATTCCTGGACACTACATTATTTCATTATGTAGAGTTTGAAGGATGTTTTGTCTCTCTTGTATAGCGTAGGTGGTTCGATACATCTATTGAGTTATTGTGAAATGGTGAGCCTCCATCTTCTGGAAGGCCCGATCATTTTATCTATTTTCTTTATTTTTTAGTATTTTATTTTGGATTATTTTTGTCATGGTCTAGGTCATGTCCCAACCTATTTGATATTTCTAGTTTTAGAGGCTTTTATAGACAAGTATGGATTGGATGTTGGTTTTTGTTCATAGAATTTACATTTGATTATCTATCCTTCTTATTACTATTTAGTTGGCTTCTGCAATATTCTTTTATTATGTTCTAGATGTTAGGCTAAGGTGTTGGTCTCCGGCTCTAGTTGGGCTTAACATACCCATCACGACTAGGCCCTGGTTTGGGTTGTGACAAGCTTGGTATCAAAGCATGATTTGGGGTCGTTGGGTGTCCACAAAGCTATGTTGAGTTTTGCGTGCCATACATATAAGGGGGAGGCTATAAGGAATTTAGGAATATTGTAATTTCTTGTTTTCTATTTCGGGTAATAGGGTCTAGGTGTCTTGAAACTTCTCTAACTCCTAGCTTACTTGTATTTTAGATCATGCCTTCTCAAAGATCTGACGTTTGTTGAAACTCTGTTGGAACCTCTGTCCACCCTGATGAAAATTTGGAGAGAATTCACCCAATTTATGAAGTATAGACCCAGTCTAAGGTCCGTTCTTCTGATTGTACTACTCCACAAGGGGGTTTCACTTATCCCTACTAGTCCTTATCAAGCTCCTCAAACTAGTGATACTAATTATCAGTTGCCTCAGGGAGATATCTCTCATGCGGAGTTCCCTCTGTCTATTCATATGCTTACTTAATTTGTTGTATATCAATCTCATCATTTTGATTCTATTAGTTCTGTTGCTTACTCATTTGAGGTCATTCTGGTTGGCCAATTTATAAAGTTAAATCTCCTAACCTTTATAGGATATACATTGTGAAGGATCCTCAGGGATTTATTGAAGAGATAGATAAGAATTTTAGGGTGATGCATGCTATGGATTTTGAAGGTGTAGATTTTGCTATATATCAGTTTAAAGATGTAGTTTACTAGCGGTATGAGGAGTGGGAATAACTTAAAGGTGATGATAACGTCGAGCCTGCACTGTGGGATAAGTTTTTAGGTACCTTCCTTGATCACTTCTTTCCTCAGGAGTTTAGGGAAGCTAAGCCCGAAGAGTTTGTGAACTTAAAACAAGGAAAGATGATCTTGAAGGAATATGCATTGAAATTTTAGCAGTTGTCCCATTATGCTCTGGATCTAGTGGCTAACATAAGATCCATAATGAAGAAGTTTGCTTTTGGTCTGTCCCATGAGTTTGTATTGGAGTGTAAGGCTGTTATGTTGGATAATGATATGGACATCTATAGGTTGTTGGTTTATATACAACAGGTAGAGGATGAGAAGAAAAATAAGTAGAGATGGTAGAGACGAAGAACAAGAAGTTTAGATATTAAGAATAGGGTGTAGTTCAGTAGAACAGTGGGAGAGATGATAAATAGTTGACGAAGAAAAAAAATTAGGGAAGTTCTTATTCGACAACTTGTGCTTCTTATCCTAAGACTTTTGGTGACCGTTGCTTTCAGACTAGCAGTGGTTCTAAGGGTGCCCAATCTCAGGTTAGTAGAGCTCAGTCAGCCCCACCTTACCCTCCTTATCATTTTTATGGACAACTTCATTATGGTTATTATGAGAAAAAGAAGGAACTAGTGTTTCAATTGTGGTCAGCCTGGTCATCTACATAGAAATTATCCTATATCCAAAGTTACCATTGGATCTAATACGGTCTTAGTCGCTACTTCTTTATCTCTGGAACCTAAGGGAACCACTTCAGGTAACGACACTGGCCAGAATCATCTCTATGCATTTGCTACTCATCAAGAGTCTAAGGTATCTCTAGATGTTGTTATTGGTATGTTACAGCTCTTCTCTTGTGATACTTATTATTTACTTGATCCAGGCTCTAACCTATCTTATGTGACCCGTTATGTGGCTGTACACTTTGGTTTTGTTCATGAAAATATTTCCAACCCTTTTTTTGTGTCTACTCTGGTAGGTGATTCTATTATCACTAGAAAAATCTATAGGGTTTGTATGGAATCTATCTTTCATAGGGAGACATTGTTGACTTAATAGAACTTGATATGGTGGATTTTTATGTAATTTTGGGGATGGATCGGCCTCATTAGTGCTATGCTTCTCTAGATTTTAGGATCTAAAAGGTCAGTTTCCATTTTCCTAATGAACCTATGATTAAATGGGAAAGGAGCTACTCAATACCTGAAGGGACATTTATTTCCTACCTAGATCTGAAAAGTTGATATCCAAAGGGTGTTTGTATCATCTAGTTTGATTTAAGGATTCGAATTCTGAGGTCTCTCTTTGCAATCTGTCCCTATGGTCAATGAGTTTCCTAAAGTTTTTTCTCGACATCTTCCTAGAATTTCTCTCGATAGGGAGATAAATTTTGGGACTGATCTTCTATCGGATACTCATCCTATTTAATTCCTCCTTATAGGATGGCTCGTGTTGAACTAAAGAAACTTAAGGAGCAGTTAGAGGATCTTCTTAACAAGGTTTTCATTTGTCCTAGTGCTTCTCCATAGGGTTTTCTTATACTTTTTGAGTGAAAGAAGGATGGGTCTCTTCAGATATGTATAGATTATCAATAGTCGAAAAAGGTTACAGTGAAGAATAAGTATCCTCTTATTAGGATTAATAATCTTTTCGACCATCTTTAGGGTGCAAGTTATTTCTCTAAGATCAATCTTTGTTCAGGCTATTATCAGTTGAAAATCAAGGAGGTTGACATTTCCCGAGACTATTTCCAAACTTAGAATGGCCATTACGAGTTTTTATTATGTTATTTAGATTGACTAATGCTCTGGCTGCTTTCATGGATCTTACGAATCGGGTATTTTGGCCATCACTGGATATATTTGTTATGGTCCACATTGATGATATCTTGGTGTACTCTAAAACTGAGGAAGATCATGCCAATTACCTCTGAATTATGTTACAGACTCTAAAGGACCAAAAGTTGTATGCACAATTTTCAAAGTGTGAATTTTGGCTCAGAGTTGTGACCTTTCTTGGGTATGTTGTGTCTACTGAGGGGATCAAAGTGGATCCACAAATATTTGACACAGTTATGAAATGGCCTAAACAAACGACTCCATTAGACATTAGGAGCTTTTTTGGACTTAGCTGGGTATTATAGGAGGTTTGTGGAGAGTTTATCATCTATTGCTACTTCATTGATGAAGCCAACTTAGAAAAAAGTTAAGTTTTTGTGGTCGGATTCTTATGAGGGTAGTTCTGAGAAGTTGAAGGATAATTTGACTTTTGCGCCCTTTTTAACCCTTCTCAAGGGAAATGGTAGGTTTGTTGTGTATTGTGATGTGTCCCGTACGGTACTTGGTTGTGTTTCGATGCAACATGGTAAAGTTATGGCCTATACTTCCAGGCAACTTTAAGTTCATGAGAGAAATTTTTCGACTCATGATCTAGAGTTGGCAATTATGGTCTTTGCCTTGAAGATGAGGTGCTATATCTGTATAGCGTGCATGTAGACATCTATCTAGATCATAAGAGCTTGCAGTATGTGTTTAGGCATAAGTAATTGAATCTTAGGTAGAGGTAGTGGCTCGATCTACTTAAAGATTATGACATGAATTTACACTATTATTCAAATAAAGCTAATGCGGTCGCTGATGCTCTTAGCAGGTTGTCCATAGAGAGCCTCTCTCATGTTAATGAGGATAAAAAAGGGTTGGTGAAGAATATTCATAGGTTGGATAACTTGGGAGTTTATCCCTTGGACTCTAAGAACGGAAGAGTGATTGTTCAGGAAGTAGTTAAATCATCTCTTAGTTCTGAGGTAAAGGAGAAGAAGTCTTGATATCCTATACTTATGTAGATTAAGGATGATGTCGGTCAGCAAAAGGTTATGGCTTTTGACATGGGGGAGATGGAATCTTGAGGTATCAATAAAAGTTCTGTGTTCCCAATACTAATGGGTTACGGGAAAGGATTTTGACTGAGGCTCATGAGTCCCGATATATAATTCATTCGAGTTCGACTAAGATGCATCATGACTTGAAGAAAATCTACTATTGGATCAATATGATGAGAGATATGGAAAATTTCATGGCTAAATGTATTGTTTGTTAGTAAGTTAAGGTTGAACATTTGAGCCCTAGTGGCATGACTCAAAAGATAGAGCTGCCTATGTGGAAGTGGGAGATGGTTAAAATATATTTAGTTATGGGTCTTCTGCGATCTCGCAATTAGTATGATTGTATTTTGGGTCATTGTGGATAGAATGACTAAGTCCACTCATTTTTTGCATGTGAGGACTAACTACTAAAGAGAGGATTATGCTAAGTTATTCATTCTGGAAATAGTCAAGTTGCATGGAGTGCCCGTTTCCATCATTTCAGACCAAGGCATACAATTTTCTTGTAATTTTTGGCATACATTTTAGAAAGGTTTGTGTACTCAGGTGAACCTTAGCACTACCTTCCACCCTCAAATAGATGGACAAGAGAAGAATACTATTCAGGCTTTGGAGGTTATGCTAAGGGCCTGTGTTAGTGATTTTAAGGGTAGTTGGGTTGATCATTTACCTATTATTGTGTATTCTTACAATAATAGTTATCATTATAGCATTCAGATGGCCCTTTTTTAGGCTCTTTAGGGTAGGAGGTATAGGTCTCCTATTAGGTGGTTTGAGGTCGGTGAGACTAGGTTGTTTGGACCTGAGTTGGTTTTTCAAGCCATGGAGAAGGTGAAGGTGATTATAGAAAGAGTTAAGACTGCTCAGAGTTGCCAAAATTTTTATGTAGATGTGAGACGGAGGGAGTTGGAGTTTGAAGTTAATCATTGGTTATTCGTGAAGGTGACTCCTATGAAAAGAGTCATGAGGTTCAGGAAGAAGGGGAAGCTCAGTCCCTATTTTGTTGTTCTATATCAGATTGTTAGGAGAATTGGGAATATTACATATAAGTTGGATTTACCAGTAAGTTTGGCTTCTATTCACCCCATTTTTCATGTGTCTATGTTGAAAAAGTGTGTGGGTGATCCTTCTTTGATAGTGCCCATTGAGAATGTTGATGTTTCAGATTCTCTATTTTATGAGGAGGTCTTGGTTAAGATATTCGATAGGCAAGTTTATATATTAAGGATGAAGTATGTAGCTTCAGTTTAGGTTCTTTAAAGAAACCTAAAGGTGGAAGAGGCTACAGAGGAAGCTGAGGAAGATATGAAGACCAAATACCCATTCTTGTTCCACCTGTTCGATGAGAGTTCGTGAGGTATGAGTTTTGTTTTCCTTTTGTCATATTTTGAAATTTGTCATTTGACTCTGACATACTCTTGCTATTATCATGCTGAAAATGAGATAACTCCTCATTCAGGACGAATGATCCTAAGAGGGGGAGGGGTAATGTAAGACCCCATAAAATTTTGATGATTTTATTTTTGACCCTCCCGCATTTGTAATGTTGATTTTTGACATGAATTATGTTTAAGGATGTTAAAGGGGTGTTTTGGAAAAGCCGTGAAGTTTTTAAAAGGGATTGGGGTAATTTTTGGACCTTGTGTCACTGAGGATCCATGATATTGGCATGCCAATGTAATACCATGTATTATTCTTAGCTCAGTTCAACTCCTAGTAGCATGCATAAGAAACTTAAAGCCTGGAAATTTCACCAAGTGTTGGGGACATAGTCATTTTAAGGCCTCTTAACTTTGAGGATTTTTAAATTGGTCTTCCCAACCCCAAGATATTGATTTTTTAGTTAATTCAAGTTCAGGAGTGTAAGAAGCATGTCTCGGTGAAGTTTTATGATATTTTGGACAAGGATTGGGCTTGTTTAGATAACGATTATAGTAGCTCATCGTGATAGCATCACGTTGCGGTGCTAATAGCGATGGGACATCTATTATTTAGGGCATTATTTTCCCATCTTCAACAATTTTCTCAAAAAACAGTTAGGGCATTATTTTCCCATCTTTTCCAATTTTCTCAAAAAGAACCCTCTCCTCCTCCTGATCATCAAATTCCATTATTTTCTCTTCAAGAAAACCAAGAATTCAAGTTCCCAATCCAAGAACCTTCAAGAAAGCATCAAGATTGGTGAAGCATTAAGATTGGCATTCTCTTTCAAGCTTAAGGGTGTAACATATGTCTGATGTTCATCCATGGGACCTTTTTCCACCTATGGAATCTAAGAAACCCTTTTTATTTTTAAATTATGAGTTTTTACATGTTCAAGTTGAATTATTTCCTTGAAGCTATTATTGATTTTGATTTTGAGTTATTGTTACAAGTGTTTTCGATGGCATAAGCCAGTACAGATTTTGCATATTGAAAACTTCATATTGAAATCCCTAATTCATGGTTTTAGTATTGTAATCGTGTTATTCTGGCATGCTTTACCTATTGCCATGCTTAAATTCATCAATCTCATATGTTTGGTGATATGTCTAAATATTGGGTTCTGAGTAATGATCCCCTACTGTGGTTTTTAAAGCTTTATATGTCATCATTGTTATTTCCACTTAGTGTTGGTGGTTTAGAAAGATCCGATACCTAATTTTTACATCATTTCAGTATCTTTAGAATGATTTCAGATAAACCATGAGCATCGTCATTCAGATAGTTATTATAAATAGTCGTTTCTTCAGTTAAGCATAGTTTAATCCAATAATCAGTGTTAGTTCAGTTGGGAGTAGAATTTAGCACCGAGCGAATGTAGGGATGGCGGCTTCCCCATTAGTTAGGGAAAGTCGTTAGTAGCAGTCGTTGTATTCCAGAACTATATGGTCAGTATACGATATGAGGAGTCACCCATCAGTTTAGGCTTGACTTCCTCTTAGGGGTCACCCATCAGTTTAGTCTTGACACTTTGGTTCTTCATGACACAGATTAATGGATCCACACAGCCAGTGTTAGTACCCATGGCACGGTACTGACACCCTTCAAACTGGGTTTACAGGTTGGACCCCGATTAGATCAGATTGGGGCATGTTAGTTAGATGATACCTCCCACAGTCTTAGTGCAATATTCAGTCCAGAATTTAATTTAGGTTTGTTTGACCAAAGCATACAGATTACTAGTCATTCAGTTATCAGATTTCAGCCTTTTTAGTTTATAGATTATTTCATAAATGTGTATACATATGCTTGGTCTTGCATTCTCAGATATTTCTGTTTTCATGCATTCATGTTCCGTTATCACATGCTATTCAGTTATTCCATATTTTACATGTACAATAACCTCTGTATATCAGTCTAACCTCATCTTATATACCAGTACATTCAAAGTACTGACTGCATGCTCTTTTTTGGGCTATGATGTCTTATATCATAGGTTTGGATGCTCAGTTTTCTTTCCATACTTAGACATTCCAGCGCTTCAGTAACAACAGTAGTGGTGATTCCTCATCTATCGAGGACCTGTTATGTTTATTTAGTTATTTCTGCATTTCTTTTTAGTTAGTCAATTGGAGTTTGTTGAGGCCTATTCTATCAAATCCTCAGTCAGTTTAGAGGCTTTCAGACATTCAAATAGTCAGTGAGATAGTTAGTCAGTTTATTAGTATTGTCAAATGCATTTTCAATATTATTATCAAACGTTTATAGACTTGTGATTGAATCACGCTTTTGTTTTTAGATTGATTTTGGCCTTATTAGTTTATCTTCCACATACTTGTTTTATTACCAGTTTATTTAGTACTCACAGCAGGTATCGACTCATGGGTTAGCATGCGGTTACTTGTGACCGTAAGCACCATTGTCATGACTAGAGTGTAGTCTCCGATTATGAAAAACTTTGGTATCTGAGCCTAAGGTTTTACAGTGTCCTAGGGAGTCTGAAAGCCACATTGAGTAGAGTTTTGTGCATGGGTATGAAGCGTGCCACACTTATGGATAAGAGGATACAAGACTTTTTAGGAAAAGTTTCCCTTCTTTCAGTATTCATGTCGTGCGAATGAGTATAAGCTTTATGTAAAACTCTCTTCCTGAATCATTCTTCGTTCCGTTTACAGACGCCTTCTAAAAGAAATAATGGAAGAAGAAATGGAAATCAGCCCGCACCTCTGCTTGCTCAAGAAGGTCCCCTTAATGAGAATGTCTTTCATGCTGAGTTTAGAACTGCATTCACTACCTTAGCTTACTCAGTAGCTGCTCAGAACAACCAGCAGGCTATTTCCCCAGCTAACCCAATGGCAAATACAGTTGTAGTTTAGATTTGGTATTTCATCTAAATGAATCCTCCTTTGTTTTGGGGATCCAAGTTTGAGGAGGATCTACAAGAATTTTTTGATATAGTTCAGAAGGTGACTGATATCATGGGTGTCACTTTGAGTAAGAGTGCAGAGTTGGCTACTTACTAGTTGCAGGATGTATCTCATATATAGTATAAGTAGTGAAAGGGGGATAGGGGGTTGAGGCAGGGCTTGTTAAGTGGGAGGAGTTTGCCATGGCCTTCTTAAACAGGTTCTTTCCATTGGAGTTGAGGAAAGCTAAGGTATTGGCGTTCATTAATTTGAAGTAGGGTAATATGAGTATAAAGGAATACTCACTTAAATTTAGTCAGTTGGCGAGGTATGCTCCTTCGATAGTAGCTGATAATAGGTCTTGAATAAGTAAGTTTGTTTCTGGTGTAGCTGATAGTATGGTCAAAGTAAGTAGGACTTTTATGCTTATTAAGGAGATGGACCTATATAGGCTTATGGTTCATACTCAACAAATTGATGAATAGAAGCTTAAGGAGAAAGAGAGAATAAGAGGGCCAGAATAGGTAGCTTTAACTTTTCTCAGTCGAAGTCATAGGGTGGTAACCATTCTCAGTTCTGTCAGAAATTTTCAGCCCCAGCTCCATCTATATCTTGTGCACCAGTGCCAAAGTTCAGCAATAACAGTCAGGATAGAGCACCAAGCTCTTAGTCCCAGGGTAGTATGAATAGTAGATGTACTAATCCTCTCTGCGAAAATTATGGTAGGAATCATTAGGGTGTGTGTAAGGCTGGTAGTGATATGTGTTTTGGATGTGGCAAGCCAGGCCACAGGATCTAAGAGCATATGGTGGTGGCACAAAAGGTCAGAAATGATCACCAACAAGGACAGAATTCTTCTTTAGTAGCACTCACAAGTCGCCCGACTAAGCAGGGCACCACTTCCAGTAAGACCAGTGGGCAACACGAGAATAGAATGTATGCACTTCAGTCTTGACGTGATCAGGAAAGTTCTCTTGATATAGTTACAGGTACGTTATAGGTTTTTCATTTTAATGTGTATGTTTTGTTAGATCTTAGACCTTTACTTTCTTTTGTAACCACCTATATAGCTGTCACTTTTGGTGTCAGTCCAGAAACATTAGCAGATCCTTTCTCAGTGTCTACCCCAGTGGGTAGATCGATTATAGCAAGACGGGTATACAAAATTACCCCGTTATAGTATCTCTAAAAATCACTTCTGTAGATCTTGTGGAGTTAGAGATTACTGATTTTGATGTCCTTTTCGGCATACATTGGCTCCACTCATGTTACACCTCAGTTGACTGTAGTAATAGAGTTATTTAGTTTTAGTTTCCTAATGAACCAGTTATCGAATGTAGGGGTAGTACTTCAGTCTTTAGGGGTCAGATTGTTTCATATCTTAGAGCGAGAAGGATGATATCTAAAGGGTGTGTTTACCATCTTGTTCGAGTCAATGATTCTAATTCTCAGACCTCCAGTCTTGAGTCAATTTTAGTGGTAAGGGAATTTACAAATGTGTTCCCTGAAGATCTTCCTGGAGCTCCTCCTAAAAGAGAAATTGACTTTGGATTATATCTCCTTCCAATACCAAACCTATCTATATGCTACCATACAAAATGGCTCCAGCTAAGCTCAAAGAGTTGAAAGATCTCTTAGATAAGGTATTCATCAGACCTAGTGTTTACCCATGGGGCGCTCCTGTCTTTTTCATGCATAAGAAAGATGGTTCTCTCAGAATGTTCATCGATCATCATCAGTTGAACAAAGTTGCAATCAAGAATAAGTATCCACTCCCCAAGATTAATGACTTGTTTGTCCAACTTTAAGGTGCTAGTTATTTTTCTAATATAGACCTTAGATTCGGCTATCATCAGCTTAAAGTCAGAGAATATGACATTTTGAAGACAACTTTCAGAACTCTGTGTGGTCAATTCGAATTTCTAGTTATGTTTTTTGGACTAACAAATGCCCCAACAACTTTCATAGACTTGATGAATAGATTGATCAAGCAGCACTTGGATATGCTCATCATAGTCTTTATTGATGATATTCTTGTCTATTCAAGTAGTGAAAGTGATCATGCAGACCATCTCAAAATTATATTGCAGACTCTTCGAGCCTATCAATTGTTCACCAAATTCAGTAAGTCCGAGTTTTGGATAAGATCAGTAGATTTTCTTGGCCATATTATTTTTAGTGATGGTATTAGATTTAACCCTCAAAATACCGAAGTAGTAAGAAACTGGCCTAGACTCATCTCTGTATCAGATATCAGGAGTTTCTTAGGTTTGGCTGGCTGTTATAGAAGGTTTGATGAAGTGTTTTTGTCTATTGCTTCCCTCATTTTTCAATTGACTAAGAAGAAAGTCAAATTCCAGTGTTTAGATTCTTATGAGAAGAGTTTTCAGGAGTTGATGACTCAACTCACCTCAGCCTCAGTCTTGAGTTTGTCAGATAGTTCAGATGGTTTGTTGTTTATTGTGATACTTTCAGAGTTGGTCTTGGTGGTGTATTGATGTAGAGAGGTAAGGTTATAGCCTATGCCACTCGACATATTAAACATCATGAGAAGAATTTTTCTACCCATGATCTTGAGTTGGCAGTTATTGTTTTTGCCTTAAAAATTTGTAGGAATTATCTTTAAGGAGTTCATGTTGATATGTTCACGAATCAAAAAAGTTAGCAGTATATGTTTTCATAGAAGGATTTAAAACTTTGTTAGAGAAGGTGTCTTGAGTTGTTAAAAGATTATGATATGAGTGTGTTGTATCATTCGACAAAGGCCAATGTAGTGGCAGATGCACTTAGTAGATTGTCTATGGGTATTGTTGCTCATGTTGAGAATGATAAGAAAAAGTTAGTCAAAGAGATTCATCAGCTTGCAAGATTAGGTGTGTGGTTGGTTGATTTAGCTGAGGGTAGTATATGTGTTCAGAATGGTTCAAAATCTTCTTTGGTTTCTGAAGTGAATGGAAAACAAGATAGGGATTCCAGTTTGGCTAAGTTAAAGGAATCAATTAAAGATCAGAAGATAAAGGTTTTCTCCCAAGGGAGAGATGGTGTTTTGCGGTGTCAGGATAGGATCTGTATCCTATGTGTAGATGGTTTGAGATAGCTGATTTTAGCAGAAGCATATGGTGTACGCTACGCTTTACACCTAGGAGCCACTAAGATATAGCATTGTTTGCGGGAAATCAATAGGTGAAGTGGTATGAAGAGGGATATTATAGAGTATGTAGCTAAGTATTCTAATTATCAGCACGTCAAGGTTGAACACCAAAGGCATACTGGTACACTGCAGAAGTTCAGTGTTCCCACTTGGAAGTGGGAAGAGGTGAACATAGATTTCGTGACTGGATTTTCTTGTAAGCATCATCAGCATGATTTGATATAGGTTATTATAGATAGAATAAACAAATCAGCTCATTTTTTGACAGCTCATACTTCTTATTCATTCGAGGACTATGCAAAGCTCTATATTAGAGAGTTGGTTATATTGCATAGAGTCCTATTGTCAATCATTTCAGATAGAGGTACTCCATTTACCTCTCACTTTTGGAGAGCTTTTTAGAAGGATCTTGGTACCCAAGTTCATCTCAATACAAATTTTCATTCCCAAATAGATGGTCAGGCAGAAAGGGCTATTCAGACCTTAGAGGACATGTTGAGGGCTTGTGTTCTTGATTTTAAAGGAAGTTGGGATAACCGTTTACCTTTGATTGAATTTACCTACAATAATATTTATCACTGGAGTATTCAGATAGCTCTATTTAAGGATCTCTATAGGAGGAGATGCAGATCTCCTATTAATTGGTTTAAGACCCGTGAGGCTGCTCTGATAGGGTTAGATTCAGTGTTTGATGCAATGAAAAAAGTTCAGTTAATCAGGGAAAGGCTAAATACAACCCAAAGTCATCAGAAATCTTATGCAGATGTGAGAACAAGAGACTTTGAGTTTGGTATTGGTAATTTGGTGTATTTTAAAATCTCGCCCATAAAGGGAGTGAAGAGAGATTTGTTAAGAAAGGGAAGCTTAGTCCCCTATATCTTGGCCTTTACAGAATCTTGAGTCATTTCGAGAAGGTAGATTATGATCTTGAGTTGCCTGCAGATTTGGGATCAGTTCATCCAGTATTTCATGTTTCATTGTTAAAGAAGTGTATTGGTGATCCAACTGTTGTAGTTCCTCTAGAAAACACGAATGTTCAGGATAGCCTTTCTTATGAATAAATCCCTGTCGAGGTCCTTGATCATCAAATTCGTAGACTAAGGAACAAAGAAGTTCCCTTGGTCCAAGTTCTTTGGCGAAATTGGTCCGTTGAGGAAGTCACTTGGGAATCTTATTTAGAACTCTTATCTTGATCAGTATCAGTCGAGGATGAATGTTCCCAAGGGGAAATATTGTAATACCCCATATTATTCTTAGCTCAGTTCATCTCCTAGTAGCATGCATATGAGGCTTAAAACCTAAAAGTTTCTCTAATTGATTGGGACTTAGTCATTTTTAAGGCCTCTTAACTTTAGAGATTTTTAAATTGGTCTTATTAACCCTGAGATGTTGATTTTTGAGTTAATTCTTGTTCAGGGGTGTAAGAACCATGACTCACGAAAGTTTTAGATTTTTCAGACAAGGATTTGGTCTTGTTTGGATAACAATTACAACAGCTCATCGTCATAGCATCGTGTCGCTGTGCTAATAGTGATGGAATACCTACCATGTCGCAGTGACCATGTAATTTACAATCCATTTACGAGTTTAATTGTGCAAAGGGAAATTATGTCTTTTCCCTCAATCTGTTACGTCATATCATGAATTACAACACCAGTTAGGGCATTATTTACCCAACTTCTCTAATTTTCTCTCAAAAACAAAACCCTCTCCTCCCCCATGATCATCAAATTCCATTACTTTCTCTCCAAGAAAACCAAGAATTCAAGTTCCCCAATCCAAGAACCATCGAGAAAGCACCAAGATTGGTGTTCTGTTTCAAGATTAAGGGTTTAAGGTATGTGTAATGTTCATCTATAGGCCCTTTTTCACCCATGGAGTCCAAGAATTCCTTTTTATTTTTAAATTATGAATTTTTACATATTCAAGTTGAATTATCTCCATGTAGCTATTATTGATTTTGATTATGAGTTATGTTTACAAGTGTTTTAGATAAGATGAGCCATTACATGTTTTGAATATTGAAATCCCTAATTCATGGTTTTAGTATTATAGTCATGTTATTCTTGCATACTTTACCCATTACCATGCTTTAATTCATGAATCTCATATGTTTAATGATATGTCTAAATGTTGTGTTTTGAGCAATCATCCCTTATTATGGTTTCTAAAGCTTTATATGTCATCATTGTTATTTCCATTCAGTGTTGGTGGGTTATGAACACCCGATACCTAATTTTTTACATAATTTCAGTATCTTCAAAATGATTTTAGCTAAACCAGGAGCATTGTTATTCAGTCAGTTATTATAAACAGCTGTTTGTTCAGTTAAGCTTAGTTCAGTCCACTAATTAGTGTCAGTTTAGTTGGGAGTAGGATTTATCATCGAGAGAATGCAGGGATGGTTGCTTCCCCTTTAGTTAGGCAGAGTCATTAGTAGCAGTCTTTGTACTTCAGAACTACGTAGCCAGTGTAGGATATGAGGAGTCACCCATCAGTTTAGGTTTGACTTTCTCTCAGGGGTCAACCGCTAGTTTAGGCTTGACACATTGGTCCTTTGGGACACTAGATTAGTGGATCCACACAGCCAGTATTAGCTTTCAACACAGTTGTATAAAATCATTCAATTTTTTTCACTTGAGGTGAGGGGCTTTTGGTATTTTTACCCCTTGTACTAGCTTTAAATATAAAATAACCCCATTCCCTTCAGTTTTCAGAGATCACATCATTTTCTATCTCTCTTAAACTTAAAATTCAAGAACACTTAAGGGTGTTACAGAGGATTCACCATCCAAGCTCTGAACTTTGAATTTACTTTAATTTCTTGTGTATTTCTGGAATAGATCCCATTCCCTCAATGTGTTTTACAGAGGATTCACCATCCAAGCTCTAAACATCAAATTTACTTCAATTTTTTTTAATTCAAGAATGTATCTCATTTCCTAAATTGAATTTTATATTATGTCATTAATTTATTGGATATCCATGTGATTTCAACTTATGGGTTTAAAATTGGGTTGAGGGATTTTGAGTGGTATTACTTGAATCACTTTTACCATGTTTTAAATTTATGATTTCTACTTTAATTTATGGTTTTTAGAATAAGTGGATACATTATTATAGGAATCTTAATGGAGAACATGGGTATTCCCAACTTGATGACTTTTTGTCTTGGTAATGGCATTAACCCCAACACACTTTGTAAATTTGATTTTTTTTGAACATGGATAATTGCATAATTAAACTTATTTATAAACCCCATTGCATTGCATTAACGGATAATTGGTTAAAGAAGATTTGAAGTGCCCCTAGTGGCCATGATTTTATTTTAAATTGGAACTTGAGAGTTTAATGGTTACACAAATTGGTTTGGAATGATTATATGAGCTTGCAAGCATAATTGGTATGACGATACCAAGTGGTAAATGCCTTCACATAAGACTCCTGGATTAATGGTTGGGTTTATGTGCAAATTATTTTAATTTGGGTTTAAATGAAAGTGTGCAGCTCATCGTGAAGGTGTAGCCCCAGAAGGGACTAACACTGGAAAGCATGTTTGGCTACGTGGGGCTCTGTATGACCGTGTTATTGGTAAACACATTATTTTTTAGGATGGCTAGAGCCTTGATCTCTTTATCCCTTCCTTTTAATTCCTCGGTTCATGAGGCTAACACGCATTAGAGCACTTTCAACAGGATGAGCTAAACCCATATAGCTCGTGGGTACCTTTAGTACAGAGTGAGCTACATAGTTCAGGTTAACGGTTTAAATTCTCATGTTCATGTCCCTTGTCCCTATTCCAGCATCCTAAATATGTATATATGAATGTGTGCATGTGGTTTCTGACTGGTTTTTGGCATTGACACTTATTTTTCACTTTTTCTGAGTTACATATTAATGGTTATCCGACTAACCGTCCCTAGATGATACATCATTTTATGATGTAACGTTCAAAGGGTGTTCTGTTTCTCCTATGTAGTGTTAGGTCATTCGGTACATCTGTTGAGTTTCTGTCAAGTGGTTATCCTCAATTTTTACGAAGGGCGGGTCATTTTATTTATTTTCTTTATTTCTTAGTATTTCATTTTGGATTATTTTGGTCATGCTTAGGATCCATGTCCCAACCTATTTAGAATTTTTGGTATTAGAGGCGTTTGTGGACAAGTGTGAGTTGGATGTTGGTTTTGGTTCATAGAGTTTACATTTGATTATCTATCCTTCTTATTACTATTTGGTTGGCTCTCACTGTATTTTCTTTTTGGATTCTAGATTTTAGGCTAAGGGGTAGTCTCTGGCTCACTGTGGGCTTGAGATACCTATTATGACTAGGCCCTGGTTCGGATCGTGACACGCAAAATGCATTCATCCACTTACACACCAACATGACACTCAAACCTATCGTTATAATCACATGTGAACTTCTAGGAAACCAACCCCGCTAGAAATATTACCCATATTCTCTAACACCTCATCAATATCAATAGCATAATTTATTCCCAAGAAGACACACCTAGAATTATTCACTAACTAGGATATATACCAAAGATTTTCCTCAATGTTTCTTCAAAATTATAGCCTTAGTTAAAACAAGCATACAACAATCTCTACTATTAAAGAACATCTACTCTCTCTCTCATCTAAACCATTGTTTATCCATATTCATCAACATTATCTTAGCATAAAGAGAGTCACTAAAGATATAGAATATGAGGACCTGAAGCTTGAAATAATACTATGCTTAACTTTGACACTTGATTATGGCCTGAAGAATAGAGTATCATAAGTTGGATTTGCTTAGGAGATTTAAACTAAGGACATACATGACATAATGCAAATCTCACAGGTCATTAAGGGTGTATCATGAATTCTGAAAACTGAGCATACTCTAAAACATGGGTTCTATCATAAATTACATAACATAAAACTGGAATTCATAGATTCATAGGGGATGACTCGGATCATGAAGTGGACCTATTACTTCTTTCATTAGGAACTGAGAGTGAACATGAGCATGAAGTGTATAAGAATGGGTCATGGGAGTTTCTCTAGCATACAAGACATAGATAGGGGCCATAATGATTAAAATCCAAGGAATACGCTATATTAAGAAAGGATCTCTATCTCATCATAGCTCTTATTGACATGCCTCAAAATCTAATTCATAAAACTCGATTTGGTTCTCCATCTTATCATCTCGACCTTAGATTCAAGCTGGCATTTTAAGCCTATGGGCCTATCCCATATCCTTAATACTGAGCCATAACTTATTTGCTCGAGTAGTCTATACTTGAATGTTCAACTCACTTAGACAAACTAGATTTGAAAAAAATATTAGTTTATTATTGGACACTCCTTTCATATATACCACCCTTAACGTTCTCTAGCTTCAATAATCATAGTCATATACTTACGTTTTTTTGGTAGACAAACCTACCTCTCCAAATACGTAATTTTCCCTCTTATTCTTAGTTTGATAATATCACACCTATAAATTCATATTTTCCCAAAACCATGAGAATCAAAATCATACCAAAAATCTCAACATCATCTATCCATAACTCCTTAACTTAGCTATTAAGAACACCATATACTATATAACTAGTCTTTTCCTTCTTTACAACTCAAGGGTACTATCAAAGCATATATGACACGTAATAATCTTAGAAAATAATTCAACCACTTATTATCTTGGGTATACCTCTACATAATACCTATAATATTATACTTAATTGCAAATGAATAAACTTAAATTCTTGCATATATTGTAGCAAGCCTACTAGCTTACTTTTGGTATAACTATCATTGCCAACCTAAACAATCAATATTTCCACCTTGATAATTATCCACTATTCAAGCTTAGATTCTAGTATTAGACATGATTAACCACAACCTCACACACTATTCTTGCTTGGCAAAACATCAAGGAACACTAGTCTACTAGAACCTCATAATAATAATAATTGATCATAATCTTATGGTCTATCTTATTATAATCCATTAGCATATCCTCCTTTCATGCACTTATCCATCCATATATCTATATTATATTCCTATATCTACAAGTACCAAGAAATTTCCTTTTCTCAACCACAAAGGGAAACCTAGATTAACAATCCTTAACCACCAAAACTTTCATTAATATCCTATACTTTTCTAACAACATGAAATACCATAAAGAACTCCTCTCCTACTTCAGGCATACTCTAGGTCACCCTAACTACTAAATCCTTCTCTACCTTTCACTATGAAATCTACACAACACTCACTAACCCCTAATTAACACCCAAAACATATCACCTTACTACTAACCCAAGAGCTTGAATAGATTTATCTATATAGTTTTAGTCAATTTTATCCCCATCACTACACTTCTAAATCTATACTTCCAACTCTAAGGATGTTCTACTACTTATGAATCATAATATTCTAAGGTATAATATCCGTTGATGAAAATTATATTCAATACTCTAGGAATATACTCCCTCCTCTCATGAATGTTATCTGTAATAAAGGGCTAAAGAAAAATCTAATTATATCGCATATTCTGTCTCAAAAACATGATTCATATGGATGAGAACATAAGATTTTAAATTAAAGGACTTTAAACACACTACTTGGCTCCTCTCAAGCCCTTTGTGTGGTGTTTGTAGTCATTGATAATTAATCTGTGAGCATAATATTGGTTGGATTTGAGATTTACTACTCATGTTATCTCAAGAATAAGTCATAGTTGGAGAATTTTGGAGTAACACATGAATCAACATAAGTTTCTGATAGAAAAACTTTACTACATGATCTAGAACATGAAAGAAGGGAAACATTTCTTAAATATCAAATAGCCTCTCGAAGAAAAGTACTTATGTCATTGTACCATTCCGAAAGACTCTACTAGACACGGATTTAGAAACTCAAGGACACTTCAAATATACGCTCTAATACCATATTTGTAATGCCTCGAGAGTATCTCTTGGATATCAGATGTTGCTTAGAACCACAGGTGATCCCAAGCTAACCCATGATATTAGCATAATTAGTTAGAAACTTAATAAAATACATAAAACTAGAAATAATAAGTGAAAGAGATGTCTTTAACTGAGCTTGTTTAACACAATATTGTTTAAAAATATTTGCATTAATGGATGATACAAAAAGAAGCCAAACCTGAAATTGAATACATAATCTCTAACTAACTGTCTGTGAAGCATTTACTAATACTGACTATAGGTAGCTGGGACATAATCCCCAACTATCCCTAATCAAGACAACTGACTAAAACATGAATTAGAGAATCTACATGTTGACTGGAGACCCCCAAAAAAAAAAAAACTCATCACCTGCAAGGTGGAACCTGCAACCTACTTGGCTCTAATAATATGGGATACAACTGGTACCTATATTTTGAAACAAT
>JAPEIP010000010.1:192081455-192092527 GCA_026120095.1 Capsicum chinense
ATATATCATTAGCTTGAAAACATGCATGCTAAGTGTAGATGGACTCACCTTGATCATGAATAAAACTGAAAGATGAAATAACATAAGCATAAATCATAAAACAATACCTGAATAAAGTTTGTGAGTCATTATACATAGTTTATTAAGTCTTTACTTCTATTTTCTTTGTGAGAAATGCTTATAACCGACATAAAACATGTGAGCTAGCATGGAATCGCACGTCTTACCCACTTTGAGGAAAGTTATTCTACCCTTGCCATTAGAATAGAACATTAACTTGGAGTGATTACTAAACTTAGCCCAAATGAAGCGAGGACACATTCTATGGCAAGGTCCCTTAAACATATGGTGGCACGTAGTTTCTAAAAAATAGGATGCCCTAAACCCATATTTCCTTCTCGGTGCTAAATATTACTCCCAAAATATATACTTATATGCTCATACTTATGAAATTCACCTTAAAATAGCATGTGAATTTATAAACTAAAAACTAACTATTCTTCTCTTAATTTAATCATATTAATGAGTAAATTTGTAGATTTTATGTCTTATCTGTTATCGTATGATTAAAATTGAACTTTAATCATGTGGTAATACTTGTAACTTGAATGTATTAGCTTGAACTTCTTGAAATATAGTAACTTATCCTTAAACTTGAAATCATTCATCATCTCATAGAAACTTCATGTCAAAATATCAATCTCAATGATTAAGATCACTTTCATGGATAAAAACATACAAAACATACAATCTTGTGCCAAATAAGATTTAACTCACGAGGAAACATCATAATCTTAAACATAAGAAAAGTGGGTATGAACCCTAGTAAATCAATTTCTTCAAATTCAATAAAATAAAACTTTTGGGGACAAGGATGGAAGAATATCCTAGTTCAAACCCCACATACCTGAACATGATGATTTTTTCTTGAGAGAAACTTGAATTGGATCCTTAGTGGTTGAACTTTCGAAAGAAACCCTAACTTCTTTCTCTAGAGAGTGGAGAAGAGAATGAGAATTGAAAAATTAATAAATAATAAGTACATAACATTTATAGAGAGATTGAAGTCATGTGATAGTGTTTGTAGTGAGAAAAAGACCAAACTACCCCTAATAAAACTAAAAGAAAACTACAGGAATTATAAGTTGACGATGGGTGTCGACAACCGGTCAACTAGTTGATGACTCATAAACTCAGGTCATTAATCACTAGATGATTTTTAGTTTTGTCATTAAGGTTGACGACGGGAGACGACAACTCATCAACTAGTTGATGGCTCGTTACATCAGATCATCAATCTCTGGCAGATAGACACTCTCAGGTAAAATGAGCATAACTTTCTACTCCAATATGGGATTAAGGTCAAATTGGATGCGTTGGAAATAAGAATCAAAAATCTTTTAGTTAATAGGTATTGAGCTCCAAAACTCTATATATTATAGACGTTACACTCATTTAAATTTTATCCTTGTGAGATTGAATACGAAAACTCAATCGATAACAAATGTTCTCAACTCAACTTTGCTCTAAGTATTTCCTATGACCAAGATTCGCATCGAAAAGACATTACACATAGGTGAAAGATTATGAAACTTATATATGGTTTAAAATAATCATTTTGGTTCGTTAAAAATAAGATGAAAGGTTAGAAACTTAGCTATTAGTTTTTGGGGTATTATAGAATACCATCCTGCGGGGACATCAGGTTTCCAACCTCGAAAATCAGAGAGATTGGTTGGATACCCTATGTTGAAATTGATGGACAATCAATTCTCTTTCTTTTCTCAATGAGCCAATCATAGATATCTAGGTTCTTTTTAAAAATAGTTAATGCGGGTCATGGCCTTTTTTCACCACGAGTTTGTGAAACTTGGAGTCTGTAACCTTCCAAACTTTTGAGGCTCTCATATACATGAGCGTCAGAGCTACCTTTTGAAAGGACTAAGATAACCTAGTGTTCATACAAGGAGTCTAAAAATTAAAGTAAAAAAAAAGGTTGGACTAGTAACTGTAATGCTTTGATTCCATCCTTTTGTTGCAGTGATGAAAATTATGTTCTTTTCTCAAGTTTTACTTAATCTAGAATCTTTTGGACCTAGTCTACAATATCTATACTAAATGAGGATAACATCCATGATAAGCCTAGACCGAAATAAAAGAGATATCATGGTTAGTGATTATAATGAAAACAATATAGTAAAGAAATAATGTAAAAAGTGACTTATGGGTAAGATTCAAGGACTCCAAAATGAATGGCTCTGGGACATTCTTCATGTAGAAACCTATAAACCTTTTTATCCAGCCTTTTTTAAATAATCATCGAGACTAGAAAGGATGGGCCACTTCCCTTTGGGCTTTGATGGTAACAATATTATCTCTAACAACACGCAGAGAAAAGAAGAAGGTGAGATGGTTAATGGTAAAGACTTGGTCGATCTCTTTGGATAAAACTTGAAGACAAGCCATAGCCCTCCAAATGGCTAGACCAAATTGAGCCAAGAAGATTTTGAGGAGTTACTTAAGAGATGTTCAGGAGATGATTGTATGCAGTTTAAAGAAGATTTAAGGAATTGGAGAATTAAAAGATGAGAGATAAAAAGAGTCTAAAAACATTGAAGATAAATTATTTTTTGAAGAGATAAAATATCAAGTTATGTTAGTTAAAGAGTTATTTATAAGAAATAGCAAAAGTAATCAAATTGCCTCAATCAACACGAATGCTAACGAACAGATGGATAGGTGACACGTGGCTAGAATATTAAATACAAAGGGAAGTGAGACCTTTTTATATGACATGAAATAATTAATCTTTTTTCCGCCTAAAGATTGAAAAATTAAACCACTTTCTGGCCGCAATTGACATCATATCCAAAAAGTAGAGGGACTATCTTTAGTAGGTAAAAAATAGCTCGAATGTGGTTCATAGAAGGATAAGAGATGAACTGTGACACAAAAAAAAAGAATTTTCAAGGAAATTAGTTCAAAAGGATATGTCGATATCGAAGATGTGTTCGGTAAAGGTCAACATCAGTAAGTCTCCAAAGTGACAAGATTAGATTATCTTTGAGAAAGGAGAGCTAATGGCTCAAAGACGTAATGAGATCGCGTCCCGATGATGTCATACAATACCCCGATTAATATAGAGGAATATTAGCTGACATGTTTCCATATGTATAGCAACCATTCTCATAATATTTTAGCTCACCCCTACAACTTTTTATTAGTTGATGTATTACCTTTATAACCTCTAAATAAAATTCTTGACATAATTATAATGGTATATGATATTAAGGAATATAATAGCAATACACTTACATCCCAAGCTTCTCATATTTTACTAGTCTTTACTTAAACCGCCCTCCATCCTATTTATGTAGAAACCTTTTTTATTTAGTATGTTTCAAAAAGAATGTCACCTTACTATAATTAAAAATACTTTAAGATTTTGTTTTTACCCTTAATAAATGATTTACAATAATACAAGTATAAGGATTACTTGATAGGTATGTACTAGCACGTCCATGCTAGCACGAGCCAAGTATTTTGTTGTAAAGTGGTCATTTTTTTAAACTTTTTCAAAAGTCATTCAGAAATAAAGTACATATATACTAAAATTGCAAAAATACTATTGAAGATCAATACTAGATTTCATATTTGAAGCCTTGATAATACAAATGATAAATAGAGTATCATCTAAGTATATCAATTTATGTATTATCAAACTATTGTAATGATCAAACTCTGAGCAGAAAAAAAGAAAGAAAAAAGTCAATGTACTCAGAAAACACTACTTTCAACATGAAAGCCTTTATAAAATACTAGCATCGGACGTGAAGCAATAGCCTTCGTCACTGTCTACCGCTGTCACATAATATAAAAATGAAAATTTTGGTTAGTATCTTACGAGTTAATGAGAATGAATGAATGTCGAAATTAAAGAGACAAATATCAATCTTATAGACATAAGGTTTCTAGGGTGAGCAATTAATTATGTCGTTTGATCTGTTTGTTGTACGCAGCGACTTTCAAATAAATAAAACTTAAAGACACTGGAGTAGTGATTGCAGAAAAATAAATATACAACAAAAAATTTAACTAAACTTACCAAAAAAATCCATGAAGCTATTTAGAATACAAATTTATCTCCTTAATTTGAATTAATAACCAAAGCTTTTGAGTAGATGGAAGAAAAAAATTAAAGCCTAAACTACCCAGTTCATAAGTGTAGAGGCTAAAATCCCAAACCCATTAGATTTTAGCTAGAAACATCATCGAGATTATACGACAGAGCAGAAGATCTGAAGAAGAAAAAGAACCAACAAAAATAACAATTGAAATATAAAAACCCACAAAGATTTAAAAATAAGAACACATAGTGTGAAAAGCTTGAATAATTTTGAGGAAAAAGACAAGAGACTTTCACAAAAGGATTCTTTTGTATGACACATAACAAGCAATACATTTCATTAAACTTAAAATACATGAAAATAAAAATTCAAAACTTTCATTAGTGTAGAATTAACTTTGGCTTACAGAGAAGTTGATATCTGCTTTACACTCGCTCTTCTATAATTAGTAGAAAAACTCTTATGCCATTTTTATAGCTGACACTTTTATTTTAAAATGGAACAATAAAGGCAAAACATAGGCCTATACCAACATTTTTGAAAAATAAAAAACCAAAAGGCTTGACTTTGCCAACCAAGTATTAAAAATAAAGGAGAAGAGAACTTCATAATATGATAATTCACTAGGAGTCATTCTTAACCTTGAATGCTACTAATAGAGTTTACAGCAATAGCTAGTCCTTATGGTTTGCATTAAAGTGTCTTAAGTAGCCCTCAAAGAGTTTGTTTATTCTCTCTATCTAAGCTTTCAAAAATAAAGCGACCTCAATACCTGAACCATCAGATGCCTACGGTAGCCAGCACCTCCGACTCTTTTTGGGTGTCCTAGATAAGCAGTTTCTCTTAGAAAAGAGGGTTGTGGCCGCATTGGTGCTGATTAATTATTTGCTAACATTATCAAAAATCTAAGGTTTGTTGTAACTTCTTATAATTCATTCACTTCACAGCAACCATTGCAAAGTTTCGCTTGTTTGTTTTTGGCATTTGTCATTTGACGTAAAACCAGCCATTGCAATATTTTTATAGCTTTGCAAATATAAAACTTCAAATAGATATAATCATAATCCTTTTTCTGATAAAGGAGATATATTGCTAATACTAAAATTTCATATTAAGTTTTTTTAGTTTATTTAATCCTATGCATTTCAAGATGATCCATCATCAGCCAATATATGCATAAGAAGAATTTAAAATACAGAAGTATCTTATGGAACAATCAAGAAATATTTAGTGGTAAAAGATGGCATTCAAATAAAAGAAAATTCAAAATAAAGTGTAGATATTAGCAAAGGAGATGAGAATGAAGATAGGATTTTTAGTTCAAGTAGAAATGAGGATAAAAATCACATGACCAAGATATGGAAAGAAAAAGAACACTGAAGAGACATGAAGAACATAAAATTATACCTGGATTAGTAAAATCTAAAGTACTGATGGATAACTCATTTGAGAACAATGGAAGTGGTCTTCAAGGAAGAGAGAACAAGAGAATTTTACTGTAAGTTAGAAATGTCAGTCTAAGTTCATAAGAGATTAGATTAATAGTAAATACTGCTATACAATGAAATAGTAAGAATAGGTTTTATTCATGTGCGAATATAGAATATCAGAAGTTTATAGGTTCACTAAAATCTTCTTTAGTAGGTAAAAAAACTAAGAGTAAATTTTATGAAGTAGCATCGAGGGAGTAGTTACAGTGATTGAGGTTGCTCCTACTATAAATCAAGGGTCATCAATAGAAATGACTCAAGGAGTAGTTAAACAAGCAAAAGATAATAATAGAATATTTGTATCACCTAAGGGTATGGGCTAGTGGTCAATGACATGAATTAAACATCACGATATTGGTGGTGGAAGGTGGTAGGTATCCCATGGAATAAGTCGAGGTGTGCATAAGCTGGAACGAATATCGTTATTGTTAAAAAAATATATTTACATTTGTATGCAATCACAGATGGCCTGAGAGTTGCATTTGGCTTCGGCATCTCTAAAACTGGTCGAAAGCAAGCTACCAAGCTCCTTTTTGCCTTCATCATTCTCTATATCCGACCCTTGCCATTAGTTAGATTGTGCTTCCTTTCCTTTCCCTTTGTGTTTTCATAGTCAAAGTACCTTTTTCTTTTCCATTTTCTGCCTTACCTCTCCACCCCCTTCCTTTTCTTCTCTCAATTAGTCAACCAATCACTTATTTTCAAAAGACTTGAAGTTCATTTTTATTAATCTTAAAGTTCTAAAATACATAAGATTAGTTTTAAAAGCTTCCTTTTAATCTTTTAGTTAACTTTTTGACTCCAAAAATTACAATGTAATAGCTGTTATTAAGTGAGTAATGATATATAAGAGTATAACAATCATTGTTACAAGAGTTGATAAAATTTTGACTTGAAGAAACGAAATTATTCACCTTATATGGTCAAGTTGTGGTAACCCTTTTAGCTTGAGTGTCGGCATGACTAAATCTCTTGTAGTGTCAAAAAAATTTTACTCCAAATGAATTGTACATCATATTTCATAACCCTAAAGATATGCAAGTATTTTTCAGATCATAAAAGAGCAGGATGAAAACATAGCATGAAAGAAATTGAAATTGGCAACATACATACTTGGTGTTTCCTGATAGTGTCATTGAGTTCATCTAATATGTAGTTCCTTGCCTCTGATTCCTTGTAAGAAAATCATAGCTATTAAACAACCTAGCTTTAACTAACCAAATCAATTTCAAAATTCAAGCTGCTTTTTATGCCCTAATTAGAGGACCAAATGTGTGTTAATGTTAGGAGCTTAAACACAAGCAAGCAGCCAAAACAATAGAGAATAAGTATCACTTTAAACAATAAAGATTTTGGCATAAACATTATAGTACAATTTGTAGAAGTAATTGAAACACTTTAAATATGGATATATATGACAAATCTTATTAGAAAAGTCGTTAACATACCATATATAGGTTAAAAAAGCTAGCTTGGTTCTATGTATAGGTATTATGAAACAGAATAATCTTGCAAGTCTCATTAAAAAATTCATTACCAACTCTCTTCTCACTGCTTACCTAAATTGACAAAAGAGGAATCCACTTTTTTCTGAAAAACATAGTCCTTTTTTCACAACTTAAAATTATTTTTCAGTCTGGTAGCTATTGTTAGAAAAATATGTTGATGCAATTTTCCTCTAGAATACAATGTTGATCAATTTCTAGAATTAACACCACTTTTGATACTACTATACTAATAGATATTAACTACGAAACCCATTACAATCTTTAGTCCAAACGTTTAAC
The DNA here is from genome assembly GCA_026120095.1 of Capsicum chinense. Classification (NCBI taxonomy): domain Eukaryota; kingdom Viridiplantae; phylum Streptophyta; class Magnoliopsida; order Solanales; family Solanaceae; genus Capsicum; species Capsicum chinense. The sequence continues at coordinate 192,088,860 of JAPEIP010000010.1, forward strand.
AGAATTTTGTCAAAAAAATGAAAGAATTTCAACTATAGTGATTGCATGAGTTTTGGTTATAAAAAAAATAAATTAAGGAAAGACACACAGTAAAATCTATCGATTGTTATCCAAGATATCTTAGGTTAAGAAATTTTTTCGATAACCCAAAATATACTCAATATTTTCTTTAGGGGGGAGGGATGCAAAAGACAAAAATCTAAGAATTTTCAACATCAAACGTAATTTCAAAATGGAAGCTTGAAATTTAGTAGTACCTATTGCAATTGTTAGAGAAGAGCCAAGAATATTTGTCATTGCGCAGGAGGAGAAAACAGTAAGATAGTCGATGATGAAGAGAATGTATGCATTAGGCTAGTCGACGATGAGGAGAATTTGTTATATCTATATCACTCGCCATTTCTCTATTTCCTTGGTGATGATTAAGAAAATAAGATTAAGCTAAATTACTATTTCACCATTTATTTCAGTCTGCTTTTCAGAATTGCCACGGGTCGTCATGAGCACTCTTGTCTATAGAGTAGAAATTTTAAACCATAAATTTCAAAAAAATTCATTTTTTCTTAAATATCTGCCAAGTCAAAAGGTGAACATAAATAAAATGGAAGGAAAGAGTTAGTTTAGAGAGAGAAATATAGGGATTGCTCCTAACGACTCTGCCTCTCTAACGGGGAGCCGCCATCCCTGTACTCGCTCGATGCTAGCTTCTACTCCCAACTGAAAGACTCTAAACTAATTCTTAACTGAAACTGAACTAAACCTGTTATTGATCATGTTTCTCGAATGATCTGACTGAGTTAAGCTGAATTCACTTGGATTCGTATCTGACGAAATACTACTGAATCTCGTTATCTGACTGATGATACTGATTTCTGGATTAAACACTCGAATACTACTAGATCTGAGCTGAGTACTGAACTGAGGCTAGAATACTAGCGATACTGAGATTACTGAGATTTTTGAGATTTCTTAAGTTCTGTATCTGTCTGAGAGTACAGAGTTCTATAACTTACTGTGTTTTGAGAATCATGGCTCGACTGAGATGATCATAAAAACTGACATGAGCTCTAGACTGTATCTAAATTGTCAGGTATAAATACCCCAGGACTCAATAACATAAAATTAAAGCATAACCATTCTTGAATTATCAAGACCATGGACATTCATTCACAATCACAATCACTAAAGCATCTCTTCACGCATTTAGAAATCATAAACATGTGATAGTATAGAGAGACATGCTATTGGCTCATACTCCATTCAACAAGGTCTTACATCAAACACTTAGCATGTATTAAAGTCTTAGCATGTATTGAAGAGCACATAATTGGGGAACTTTATGCTATCGTGTCACAATTCATTCAGTAAGGCTTTTCAACAAACACTTGGCATGCATAGGCTTGTACACAATTGGGGATTTCTAGTCAACATTCTATAATGGCTTTAATTCATTCACATAAGCATTTATCAAACATATAGGGAGCATGCTTTGCTTATTCAACAATTTCTTCACTTAATTGACATGAACATATCACTTAACAAGCAACTTGAAGAGGGTTTATCATGAACATCACATGAATATCACATACTAGGGTCAAAGCTTGAAAACCTTGCAAAAAAACATAAATCAAAATTCAATAATAGCATGAACATCAATTTCAACACACATGAATCATGAAAAACCATAAACATAAGATCTTTAAATTTTTTAAAAAGGTTCTTGAGCTTCTTGGATGAAAGGGAGCCAAGAATCAACATCTACATACCTTAGGGAAACTCTTTCTTGAAGGTTCTTGGAAAGATTCTTGACTTCTTGATTTCTCTTGATTTTTCTTGAAGAAGAAAAAAGGGTTCGATTTTGTAGAAACCGTAGTTTTTGATGTTGAATATGAAGAATGAAATTGTGAGCCTTGATCGGATATAAATAGGGGTTGAAAAGAGTAAGAAAAAGACCAAAAAGCCCTTTTAAAAATTGAGTTAAAATTATCGATCGAGGACTGCGATGATCGAAGTGACAGTCCGTCGCTCAGCCTGACGGTCCGTCGAATCATCCGTCACACATTGGCCCAAAAAAGAATATGTTGCCTCGAGGTGACGGTCAAAGTGATAGAATGTTGCAAACTCGACGGTCCGTCGTATCACTCGTCGCACGTTGGCCAGGATGAGGTCACACTACCTCAACGCGACGGTCCCAGTGACAGTCCGTCGTAGCTTCGACGGTCCGTCATCCTGGCCGTCGCACTTGGACCAGGAAAGAGAGTCAATGCCTTGGTTGCGACAGACTAGGCGACGGTCCGTCGTAAGGGCGACAGTCCGTTGTAAGGTCGACGGTCCGTCGTAAGGTCAACAGTTCGTCGTAAGGTCGATGGTTCGTTAACCTGGTCGTCGCACTTTGGTGATTCCGACTATTTTCAATAAAATGGCCATAACTTCCTTGTTTGATGCCAAATTTTAACGAAATTGATATCGATGGAAAGGTTATTCAATGCTCTACCTGGCCAAAAGTCGAAATTAGGGAAATTCTACATGGTTCCAAATATTTCTCACTTGGGAAGGAACTTCTCAATCTTTTAGGACCAGCTTTATGCTTCACTTGACACGCTCTAACGCTCAGACTACAAGAGAATTTTGTGCAGTCTTACATCCCTCCTCCCCATGCCTCTGCCAGCGCCAATCAACAACAGTGACATAACTGTCATTTCAAAAGCTCCAGCATTAATTACCAAGCTCAACGGTAATAATGAGGGCATCTGAAAGGACTCCCATTAGTCCTTTTCCCCTGTAAAACCATATCCAACTCCAAAAGTGCAACTACTCTTTCTAACCCCTTCTCTTCTCATCACAGTGACAATGTCGTAAACCTACTAGGATAACTTTTTTTTCATGATACTGCCCCTCTCTCTGGACTACCAGCTATCCTCGTGGATGGAAATGTGTTTCTCCCAAAGTGTGGTTCTACTAAAACTTATAGTAGTGAACACAAAAGTCCAGATCATGATTCAAGACCCAAAATACCTAGATCAGTTGATAATAGAGCGTCTCATTCAGGGACTTGTGAACTACGAATAGACTATATGGACGTCCCACAATGATGAAAATCATTAGTCAATAGTTCCAGGGCAACCTAACACCAGAACTAGTTAACATGGAACCTAACATCCATGACTTAGTGCCTCCCATTTCTACCCCCAAGGATTCCTGGATTGCTGGAGATAGGCCCAGTTTTTTTTATCAAAGCTATAGGGCCCCCTCCCACTCAATGACCCCAGCAAATCAACCACCCCCAGCTCTATTCTTAGAAATACCAGAGAGGGAGAAGACTATCAAGCCCTAAGGGAAAACAACAAAGAGATGGAGAAATACTATCCTCTCTCAAAACACCAAAGGCAGACGTAGTCACTCTAGAAATACCTCTAAACCAATTCTTCAAAGACCTTATCAGTGAGACGCTTCTAATGCTATTCCGACTAGAATTTAACAAGTTCGACCTGGAAATCCTCTCTTCAGTGAAAGAGATCTTCTACAAAGCCAAGGTTACTCTCATGGAAAAGAAAAGTAAAGAACCTCATCCTCTTAGAAAATACCATCCCAATTGAGAGGGAGGGCAGTGATGATAGACCAACCCCATAAAATGTCCATGATAATGAAGAACTACATCATATGGAATG
>JAPEIP010000010.1:192092627-192111599 GCA_026120095.1 Capsicum chinense
ATATATATGACAAATCTTATTAGAAAAGTCGTTAACATACCATATATAGGTTAAAAAAGCTAGCTTGGTTCTATGTATAGGTATTATGAAACAGAATAATCTTGCAAGTCTCATTAAAAAATTCATTACCAACTCTCTTCTCACTGCTTACCTAAATTGACAAAAGAGGAATCCACTTTTTTCTGAAAAACATAGTCCTTTTTTCACAACTTAAAATTATTTTTCAGTCTGGTAGCTATTGTTAGAAAAATATGTTGATGCAATTTTCCTCTAGAATACAATGTTGATCAATTTCTAGAATTAACACCACTTTTGATACTACTATACTAATAGATATTAACTACGAAACCCATTACAATCTTTAGTCCAAACGTTTAACAGAATTTTGTCAAAAAAATGAAAGAATTTCAACTATAGTGATTGCATGAGTTTTGGTTATAAAAAAAATAAATTAAGGAAAGACACACAGTAAAATCTATCGATTGTTATCCAAGATATCTTAGGTTAAGAAATTTTTTCGATAACCCAAAATATACTCAATATTTTCTTTAGGGGGGAGGGATGCAAAAGACAAAAATCTAAGAATTTTCAACATCAAACGTAATTTCAAAATGGAAGCTTGAAATTTAGTAGTACCTATTGCAATTGTTAGAGAAGAGCCAAGAATATTTGTCATTGCGCAGGAGGAGAAAACAGTAAGATAGTCGATGATGAAGAGAATGTATGCATTAGGCTAGTCGACGATGAGGAGAATTTGTTATATCTATATCACTCGCCATTTCTCTATTTCCTTGGTGATGATTAAGAAAATAAGATTAAGCTAAATTACTATTTCACCATTTATTTCAGTCTGCTTTTCAGAATTGCCACGGGTCGTCATGAGCACTCTTGTCTATAGAGTAGAAATTTTAAACCATAAATTTCAAAAAAATTCATTTTTTCTTAAATATCTGCCAAGTCAAAAGGTGAACATAAATAAAATGGAAGGAAAGAGTTAGTTTAGAGAGAGAAATATAGGGATTGCTCCTAACGACTCTGCCTCTCTAACGGGGAGCCGCCATCCCTGTACTCGCTCGATGCTAGCTTCTACTCCCAACTGAAAGACTCTAAACTAATTCTTAACTGAAACTGAACTAAACCTGTTATTGATCATGTTTCTCGAATGATCTGACTGAGTTAAGCTGAATTCACTTGGATTCGTATCTGACGAAATACTACTGAATCTCGTTATCTGACTGATGATACTGATTTCTGGATTAAACACTCGAATACTACTAGATCTGAGCTGAGTACTGAACTGAGGCTAGAATACTAGCGATACTGAGATTACTGAGATTTTTGAGATTTCTTAAGTTCTGTATCTGTCTGAGAGTACAGAGTTCTATAACTTACTGTGTTTTGAGAATCATGGCTCGACTGAGATGATCATAAAAACTGACATGAGCTCTAGACTGTATCTAAATTGTCAGGTATAAATACCCCAGGACTCAATAACATAAAATTAAAGCATAACCATTCTTGAATTATCAAGACCATGGACATTCATTCACAATCACAATCACTAAAGCATCTCTTCACGCATTTAGAAATCATAAACATGTGATAGTATAGAGAGACATGCTATTGGCTCATACTCCATTCAACAAGGTCTTACATCAAACACTTAGCATGTATTAAAGTCTTAGCATGTATTGAAGAGCACATAATTGGGGAACTTTATGCTATCGTGTCACAATTCATTCAGTAAGGCTTTTCAACAAACACTTGGCATGCATAGGCTTGTACACAATTGGGGATTTCTAGTCAACATTCTATAATGGCTTTAATTCATTCACATAAGCATTTATCAAACATATAGGGAGCATGCTTTGCTTATTCAACAATTTCTTCACTTAATTGACATGAACATATCACTTAACAAGCAACTTGAAGAGGGTTTATCATGAACATCACATGAATATCACATACTAGGGTCAAAGCTTGAAAACCTTGCAAAAAAACATAAATCAAAATTCAATAATAGCATGAACATCAATTTCAACACACATGAATCATGAAAAACCATAAACATAAGATCTTTAAATTTTTTAAAAAGGTTCTTGAGCTTCTTGGATGAAAGGGAGCCAAGAATCAACATCTACATACCTTAGGGAAACTCTTTCTTGAAGGTTCTTGGAAAGATTCTTGACTTCTTGATTTCTCTTGATTTTTCTTGAAGAAGAAAAAAGGGTTCGATTTTGTAGAAACCGTAGTTTTTGATGTTGAATATGAAGAATGAAATTGTGAGCCTTGATCGGATATAAATAGGGGTTGAAAAGAGTAAGAAAAAGACCAAAAAGCCCTTTTAAAAATTGAGTTAAAATTATCGATCGAGGACTGCGATGATCGAAGTGACAGTCCGTCGCTCAGCCTGACGGTCCGTCGAATCATCCGTCACACATTGGCCCAAAAAAGAATATGTTGCCTCGAGGTGACGGTCAAAGTGATAGAATGTTGCAAACTCGACGGTCCGTCGTATCACTCGTCGCACGTTGGCCAGGATGAGGTCACACTACCTCAACGCGACGGTCCCAGTGACAGTCCGTCGTAGCTTCGACGGTCCGTCATCCTGGCCGTCGCACTTGGACCAGGAAAGAGAGTCAATGCCTTGGTTGCGACAGACTAGGCGACGGTCCGTCGTAAGGGCGACAGTCCGTTGTAAGGTCGACGGTCCGTCGTAAGGTCAACAGTTCGTCGTAAGGTCGATGGTTCGTTAACCTGGTCGTCGCACTTTGGTGATTCCGACTATTTTCAATAAAATGGCCATAACTTCCTTGTTTGATGCCAAATTTTAACGAAATTGATATCGATGGAAAGGTTATTCAATGCTCTACCTGGCCAAAAGTCGAAATTAGGGAAATTCTACATGGTTCCAAATATTTCTCACTTGGGAAGGAACTTCTCAATCTTTTAGGACCAGCTTTATGCTTCACTTGACACGCTCTAACGCTCAGACTACAAGAGAATTTTGTGCAGTCTTACATCCCTCCTCCCCATGCCTCTGCCAGCGCCAATCAACAACAGTGACATAACTGTCATTTCAAAAGCTCCAGCATTAATTACCAAGCTCAACGGTAATAATGAGGGCATCTGAAAGGACTCCCATTAGTCCTTTTCCCCTGTAAAACCATATCCAACTCCAAAAGTGCAACTACTCTTTCTAACCCCTTCTCTTCTCATCACAGTGACAATGTCGTAAACCTACTAGGATAACTTTTTTTTCATGATACTGCCCCTCTCTCTGGACTACCAGCTATCCTCGTGGATGGAAATGTGTTTCTCCCAAAGTGTGGTTCTACTAAAACTTATAGTAGTGAACACAAAAGTCCAGATCATGATTCAAGACCCAAAATACCTAGATCAGTTGATAATAGAGCGTCTCATTCAGGGACTTGTGAACTACGAATAGACTATATGGACGTCCCACAATGATGAAAATCATTAGTCAATAGTTCCAGGGCAACCTAACACCAGAACTAGTTAACATGGAACCTAACATCCATGACTTAGTGCCTCCCATTTCTACCCCCAAGGATTCCTGGATTGCTGGAGATAGGCCCAGTTTTTTTTATCAAAGCTATAGGGCCCCCTCCCACTCAATGACCCCAGCAAATCAACCACCCCCAGCTCTATTCTTAGAAATACCAGAGAGGGAGAAGACTATCAAGCCCTAAGGGAAAACAACAAAGAGATGGAGAAATACTATCCTCTCTCAAAACACCAAAGGCAGACGTAGTCACTCTAGAAATACCTCTAAACCAATTCTTCAAAGACCTTATCAGTGAGACGCTTCTAATGCTATTCCGACTAGAATTTAACAAGTTCGACCTGGAAATCCTCTCTTCAGTGAAAGAGATCTTCTACAAAGCCAAGGTTACTCTCATGGAAAAGAAAAGTAAAGAACCTCATCCTCTTAGAAAATACCATCCCAATTGAGAGGGAGGGCAGTGATGATAGACCAACCCCATAAAATGTCCATGATAATGAAGAACTACATCATATGGAATGCTAGAGGAGCAAATAATCCTGCATTTAGAAGATAGTGTAATGCTATGATCCAAATGCCCAACCCTTTACTTTTGGCCCTCCTTGAGACCAGAATGAGTGACTACAAAGCTCTCACTGATGAGCTTGGCTATAATAACTAGATTCAATTTCCTTCTCTTGGAAACTCTAGAGGTATTATTATTATGTGGGACAACACTTCCCTGAGCATTAATGACATATCCATCCTTCCCAAGTAATTCATATCTCTATCAAGGTAAATGACCTCACCCCTTCCTAGTTTTTAAGTGTTATCTATGCTAGTAACCATTTTAAGGATAGAAAAAATTTGTGGAACAATCTATCTGATTTTGTTATCTCTATCAAATACCTCACCCATAAATCTTGGCTTATAGGAGGAGACTTTAATGAATTTCTTAAAGCTTTTGAAAAATTTTGAGGTAAATCCATTAATAACATTAGGGCTGCCTATTTCTGGGACCGTATCAATTCATGTCAACTTATAGACTAAGGCTTTAAAGGAAGCAAGTTCACCTGGATTAATGACAGCGCCCAAGCACACACATAAGTGTACGTGGTCTAATCAAGTAGTAAAGTGGCTTCAAGGAAGCCTAAGTATCGATCTCTCAGGGACTTGCATTTGTCGTCTATCCAATTCTAGTTTTAACAATTTGAGAAGACTAAAAAATAGAGTTTTAGAATTTTAAACTAAAAATAAACTAAAATAATGCGGAAAAGTAAATGACTTAGGACAAAAAATGGATAGAAGCCCAGGGTAAAGGCTTACGAACAATCCTACTTTGTGATTGAACTTCAGTCGTTAAATTGCTTATCTTAGTTGTTGATTCGTAGAGTTAATTTCATGATTATGGTTTTCTAAACTCTAATCCTTTACCTAAGTTCAACCTTACAACTACATCATTTAGCAGAGATGTAATGATTCACTTAAGTGTTTTAAAGCTATCATCCTACGTGTGAATCAAGTATGGCTTTAAGTACATCCCTGTACTAGATGCTATTTCAAATTCCTTATTTTATAAAAAAAATAAGAACCATACTTTGTCTATTCCCACGTTCTATCTCTGTATTCCTCTCCCGAGATCACAAGGTTGACAATTGATGTATTCTAAGGGTAGCTAATCCTTAAAATAGTTAAAACAAGAATAAAAAAATAACCAATGATGATAAGCAAATCATCAAACTTAATTCAAAACAAAAGTAATAATGAACATGGCCTTAACCCCGGAAAAGGAGTTTTAGCCTTGAATGGAAATATTCATCATCCAATCCCTTGGATTAATGGTACAAACCATAAAAGAAACTAAATTAAATAGATATAAATCCTAAAAAGAAGTTATGGTAGCCTTCTTAATCTTCCAAGACGTCTAAAAGTGATTAAAAATGTTTATAAAGTGTATTTATAACTTTGGGGTAAGCCCATGTCATGTAGGACAAGGATTCAACATTTTCAGAAGGTGTGGAGTGGAGCATGCATCACACACTTATCTATCGCACGGTGCTGCTGGAATTGTTGTTCAGAATTTTTTCTAAGTTAAGGGAGCACCGAAATGAGCGTGCGTCGCACGCTAATTGCTGTTAGGAGCTACATGCGCCTATTGGTTGATATTTTGGGCCTATTCTGAATCCATTGACGTTTTTCACACTTCCATTGGCCACTAATACAATCCACAAACACCCAAGACATTCCAGGGGTCCAAAAGTGAGTCAATTTGCGTATTGTGCCTTAGTTGAACCATTTCGAGCCTTTTTGAGTTGTTTCCACTTGATTTGAAGTTTGTATATCCTTCATGTATCATCATAATCCATTCCCCAAGAATCCTATAGCGTTAAACAAAATAATTTAGAGCTCAAAACAACACAACATCCAACACGAAGACATTGAAACAAGACCTAAGCATAGGCAAATTTCACTTTGATCTTTAACTCATTGTTTTGATCCTTGGTTTGATCCAATTAACCCTTGAGCATTATAACTAAGTTGTTTCACATATAAATACATAATAACAACCTTAGAAACTCATTAAAACACATTATGACCCAACATAATATACTAGAAAAACACCTAGCTTAAGCTAGCTACACAAGTTTTCTCGGTTGAACTCTAAATGCTCAAATTAAATAAGAACTTGTTTCAAATACACTTTTAATATCATAAACACATGCTTTAACACTGTGATACACATTTATCTCATTATCCACCATTATAGCATAGAATCATCCTTAAAACAAGACTAAAAAGTCTAGAATAGGGACACTAGAATGCATAAATACACCCAACATCAATTAACAAGAGGTACAGGAACAGACATTCTCTAATTTTAGAGAGGCTAGACAGGTGTATAGCTAAAAACTCCTGGATCAGACTATTTCCTGAAGCCTCTATCACCCACCTCCCCAGAACCTATTCTGACCACTGTCATCTCCTTCTTTCCCTTAAAAGATACTCTCTTTCTTTCTCTCAAAAGCTCTTTAGAATGGAATCCATGTGGTGTTCCCACCCTTTCTTTATAGATCTAGTTAGGAACTCCTTCAACCCCTTTTTCTCTATGACTAAGGACATCTCTTTTGAATGGACTGCTAAGACATGGAATAGAAAGGTCTTTGGCAACATATTCCAGAAAAAAAAAGAATACACTGGCAAGATTAGCTGGCATTCAAAGATCCCAAAATTATGCCCACAACCACTTTCTCTACTTTCTGGAAGTTTCTCTCTAAAATGAATTTAGTATTATTCTCAGAGATGAGCAAGAGTTCTGAAAGATTAAATCCAAGATAAACTGGATTACTGAAGGAGATTCCTACACTAGATTATTCCATACCTCTACTCTCAACAGAAGGAAAAGAAATAGGATTAGAGCCATCCAAGATGACAATAGAAACTGGTATCATTCCCCTGATGAATCAAAACTTTGATCCTAAAACTTTACTCTAAACTCTTCTCCTATGAACAACTCTCCTCCCCCTAAGATGCACAAAAAAACTCTCTTCTCATGGATCCATTAAGATGGAAGACCACGATCTTCTGAATAATCCCCCTTCCAGTGCATAGATTAAATAGGCTGTCTTTTCCTTCAAGCCTTATAAAGCCCCTGTCCCAGATGGGATCCACCGACTTATGAACAAAAATTATTGGAATATCTTGGGATATACCACTATCAAATTTCGTACTGAAACCTTAACCAATGCCATTATGTACCCCAAGGTAAACACCACCTACCTTTGTCTTATTCCCAAGTGCTCCAATGCCACCAATTTGAGGAACTTCAGACCTATTGGTCTTTGTAACATTCAATATAAGATTGTTACCAAAATCATTGCTAACAAGTTGAATCCCCCACTTTCAAAGATCATTAGTGCCTCCCAATCTAGCTTTCTTTCAAATAGAAGGACCTATGATAATGCTATCATTGTCCAAGAGATCATCCGCTGCTTTAGGATGAATAAGGTGGAAAACCTCAACATGATCCTAAAAATAGACCTTGAGAAAGCCTTTGATAGGTTAGAATGGTCCTTCATTAGAAAAACTCTTCACTTCTTCAATGTCCCTTCCAAACTGGCCAATCTTATCATGTCTTGCATCTCCACTTTCTCTATCTCTGTCCTCATAAATGGGGAGAAAACTCCCTTCTTTATTTCCTCCAAGAAAATTAGGCAAGGTGACCCTATTTCCCTTATCTCTTCATTATGTGCATGGAATTACTTTCCAGATGAATTGACCATGAAATGGATATCTTTGCCTGGACTCCCATCTCTATTAGTAGGAAGGGCCCAAAAATCTCTCACCTCTTCTTTATTGATGATCTCACCTTATGTGTTGTTGCAAATGATAAGAGTTGTGAAATAATCAGAGAAACCCTTTATAGTTTCACCTTCTATTCAGGACAAAAAATTAATACCAGGAATTCCAAAGTAATTTTCTCTAAGAATTATTCTCAAGAGGATAAAGCTAGACTGTCCTACACCTTAGGCATCCAAGCCAAAGAAAACTTTGGAAAATATCTAGGCTTCCCCACATTCCATTAGAAACCTTGTAATAAAGATTGCAGTTCATTCAGGATAATCTCAAAACAAAGATGGTTGGGTGGAAAACAAAGCTCCTTAATATGGCTGGCAGAATCACCCTCACTAAATCCTCCTTGGCCAGCATCCCAACCCATGTTATACAATTCATTTTTCTCCCCACCAAAATCCATAAGTTTATTGATAGAAATTAAAGAAATTTGTCTGGGGCACCACTCCTGATAAAAAGAAAATGCATCTCATCAACTGGCAAACCCGGACTTGCACTAAACTAAATGGGGCTCTGGGCCTCCAAGAAGCCTCCATTAGAAATGCCACTATGTTGAATAACCTAGCCTTAAGACTTTACAAACACCCCAATAGCATCTGGGAAAAAATCCTTAAAAATAAAGACATCCATCGTGGGATAACTTGCAAACCCAACAGCTCCAGAACTTGGAAAAATAGTTACATGGATTGAGAGATTTGTAAAACTGTTTCCTCTTAGTCTATATATAGTAGGGAGAAGGTAAACTTTTGGAAAGATAGGTGGATCCCTCATTGTGACCCCTTTTATATATCATTCAATCCCTTCTACCTCAACAATCCATTGACTCTAAACTCTAAGGTCTAGCAAAATGGTTCTTGGAACCACAATAACCTCCGGTTGTAATCCCTGAGGATATCATCCAAACTTTCACTAACATTTTTACTCCCAATCCCAAGGCCAACTCTGATGAACTAATTTGGAACATCACTGGAAATGGCTTATTCTCCAGTAAAAGTGTTTATAGTCATATTGCAAAAACTTTCAATAATTGCCAATCCACCAACTATAATTAGATTTGGATACCTTCCTCTGGCTTGGCCAACCTTCCTCTGGCTTGGCCAGCATGACAGACTCCCCAACAATCTCAACCTCTTCAGATGAGGGGTTAAGCCTAATGCAGACTGTGTTGTCTGCAATCATTATCAGGAAGAAAATAACCATATTTCTTTTGAATGCCCTATCCTCAAGGACTTTTGGGCATCTGCAATTCCTAGGCTGACTCACACAAACCACCATACTGTCAATAACCTTCTTCCGTCAAGCTAGCACTCTATCTAGAAAACCTTCTAACACTCCCAATTTGATAAACATCTCAATTGGTATGATATCATTTCTTTTTTCCTTTGGATCATCTGGAACACCAGGAACTCAAATACCTTCAATGATAAAGGGATCCTTTAAATTTTAACCATGCCTACTCTCAAGCGGTTGAGTATAAACATCTTACAAAAAGAGATAATTCCCCTCATTAGAGTTAGATTATCAGCATTAAATGGAACCCCTCTACAAATGATGACTTCAAACTTAACACCGATGGTTCTTGCCTTAGGAATCCTAGAAAATGTGGAATAGGAGTGGTGGTTAGAACTTGCAATGGGGGGATGGGTGTTGGGTTTCAACAAAAGCTTACACAAAGCTACCAACAATATGATGGAACTAATGGGCCATATTGAAGGCATTAAGTTGGTAGAACAAAATAACCTCCTTCCCATTGAAATAAACATTGACTCACTAAAAATTATATCTATGTGAACTAAAGGGAACCTCCCCTATAATGCTTTGATTTTGGAATGCATGTTAATACTAAGAAGGCTAGGGAACCCGAAAGTCGCCACTGTTATAGGGAACAAAATGGAGTAGCGGATGCACTAGATAAGGAAAGAGCAAAGGCATACAATTTTAATGAAACCACTATTTTTGAAGTTCCACTAATCTGTGCAAAAGAAGCAGTTTGGGCAGACATATTGACACTTTTTTTGAGAGAAAAGTTAGTTCTAGCACTAATGGTTCTAGCTGGCTAGGCCACACTTACTCTTTTTTGAATTATGATTAATCATCACGAGGGTTGTAATTTAAGTTTGTAATACTCTTTTCTTTAATGTAGGTCCTTTCGACCAAAAAAAAAAAATAATAAATGAAACGAATGGAGCAGTATTACTAAAATGGTCCCAAATCTCAACCAAAGACTAATCGAAACACTAGACCTTTGTAGATACTCATCTCCGAAGATCCATCCCTCCATCAAACTTTCTTTGCTTACATTATTATTTTTATCTTGATTTATTGCACATCTATTTACGAACATACTCAACTACTATAATTGAATCCAACAAGTTAAACTAAGACTCGTGCCCTTAACTTCATATAAATTCAACGATACTATTTTCCCAGTAAATACATAGGTCATTCAAAGGATCTCGGAGACCTACCAAAGTACAAAAGCCAATCATCCAATATCATTGGGATATTCATATTCAACTTTTGCTCGTACTCTTACAACCTTTTTCTAAAGAAATAGTGAATATTCACTTTCTATAATCTGATCCATGATCCAGTTAAACAGAAGATATGTCACGCTGATCCCTTTTTCCAAGGTTAAATTTTTCGTATGGCACATTTACATACATATTTTGTATGAAAATTTATTAGATCTGGTGCATCCACAGGTTGCCGGATAGTTTCTAGGCTACTTTCCAGTGAATAGTATGTAACTTGAAGATCCCACTCTAAGTTCCCTTTACCAGAAGAAATAAAGAATGTGCCACAGCGCATCAGACTCGGGCTAAAAGAACTCTAATTCGAGTCAAGATCGACTCAAACGTGCAGTAAGCGGAACAAACTTATACAACGCAAGAGGAGCACAAAGATAACATGAACTAAAAATTACAAAATACAACAAAAGCCTTATTATTTATCCACTTTCAGAAAATGCAATTTTATGCACCTAGTCGTCCATGCCGCACAAATAACAACATTATTTTAATCCCACGCATGAACTCCTTCAAATCAAGCATTCTTCAATAATTACAAACCACATACAATCAGAACCTTTAATGAATTTCTACAAGTCATAAGGTAGCTTAATCCGACTAAAAGAAGTTTATAAAGCTAACCTCCTATTCAAGAAATCAACTCAAAGGAGAAAAAAGCACATGTATATTACCTCATAGTTACCATGCTAAGCTAAACTGATGGAAGGTTTATTAAGTTTATATCCGACTTATATCATGACCAAATATAAAAGTTGTCAGCCAGTTGATTGCAACATAGAATCTGTTCCGCCAACTTACAACCCGAGTAAGATATGTTGAATGCCAAATTAACCAATTCGTGAATCCTACCAAAGAGAGACCTTTCCCTACCTGCAGTAAGTCATGAAATAAATAAGCTAAGTTTTGTCAGGTAAGAGGCATACCTAAAAAATGATAAAGACCTTTCTCTCTCTAAGGTCTACAAGGGCCTTATATCTGCCAATAGTACCCATTCTCCCCAAGTGTTTATAGACAAATGGATCTTCGAGGTCCATGTCCTTTGCTGAATTAGCACGCCCTCTACCATCTTTACCCAACCTGTTCAACAAACCTGCCAGATATTTTCCCTGGTGGTCTGCAACCTGATCGAACCAAAGAATGGTGCATCAAGAGAACTAGACCCATTTACTTTTCAAAGCTGCAATTAGTTCAGACACACTATGTCTCAACCATAATAGAATATTCATCGTCTACCACAACGTCCAATAAAATATACAACATACTATGTGTGGTGCCATTAGACAATGAGTTCCATGAATTTTCTCCACCTCACTTAACAGAATCATGCACTCAACAACATAACTAATTAGATAAACAAATGGAAATGCCACCTCCAATACCTGAAAGCATAAGACGTGGAAATGGAATTTTACACAATTATCTATAATAAAGCTTTTAAATAAGCAGCACATCACTACATTTATTCATATTCAAGTGAATCGATGATGCCGTAAAATAAATTATATAATTAGCCTGGTGCCCAATCATTTTAAAAATAGAAAAGTGATAAATATACCCCTTAACTAAAATAAATAGTATGTATATGCTCTCCATCATACTTTTGGTACATATATGCCCCTATCATTAGAAAAATGGTAAGTGTATGCTCCTCCAACTAAAGGTATGGACGTATGTGTACACAAAGTATTACAGAGGATATATATGTATCATTTATCATATTTTTGAGGTATATTTGTCCCTTTTTTTTTTTTCAATTTTTAATTCCAAATAATTAACCCAAACCTACTACCCGACCTGGTCTCAATTAAAACCTAAAAGATGCATATCTAACAAATGCATTTTTCTCACCCCTAAAATGATACACACACAATATACAGTACGCCCACCAGGAATAACAACCACCCTTTTCTAATTCTCCATTAACAACATCAACAACAATACACCCAGAATAACAACAATACAATGAACAACAACTAGCTACACCATCTCCTTCATTTCAATTGAACAAATACACCATAAATTCTACTCCACTACTACCAATTTCCAAAAAAAGCCATTAACCCATAACACCCAAAAACAACACCAAATAAATTAAACCCCTCACGTTTCAATTTCCAGAAAAATTCCATCAAAAAACACTACCCACCATCATTCAACACCATATAGGCATCATCTCTATCGAACCAAAAACACCCTACCAGCGAACTATCATTGCACCTCTAGCTCCGGTCACCTCTGGCATAATCTCCATTCCCTCCAACTAGTAAACACCAACTAGCAGCAATGATCAATCATTGTAATTTGATTGGGTTCACATATAAAAGAAAAACAGAGAGAGTATCAAACTTGGAACAAATAATAGAGGTCGGGTTGAGTTGGTTTGAATTGGGTTCGATGGATTTATTGGGTTGGGTAGTGGTTTTAGGTGACTTATTTGAGATTAAAATATTTTAATGGAAAAGAGATAAATATACCCCAAAATACGATAAATGGTATGTATATACTGTCCTTCATACTTTGGATACACATGTCCCTACCGTTAGTATGAGGGGCATATACATACCATTTCATTAACGGTAAGGGCATATGTGTACCCAAAGTATGATGGAGGGTATATGTATACCATTTATCATAGTTCAGGGATATATTGGTCGCTTTTCCATTTTAAGAAATTTTTGACTTTGTGACATCGTCTTCAAACTTGACACACTTCCACAACTCTATATGTTTTGAAATGTGTAGTGGCAATAACTTACTTAGGCCAAAGCTGGAAGAACTTGTCTGCCTGTACTTTTAAGGAACCCACTATAATCACTAATCTAGAAGACATCCTGAACTGATGGGACGCGTGACCTTTCATCAATTCTAATCCCGTAGTTTACAGAGATCAGTATACAACAACTACTATGCATTAATTGTTATTTATTACTGTAAAAAATAATACTAAACAAAATAAGGTTAGCTTCAGAAAGATGAAATAGGGGAAAACAGAGAGCGATGTGGCGGATCCCAGTTATCTATTCGATAAACTCCATCTAATGAAGGTAGAACTTGACAAGCAGGAGAACCTAAGGTAGAGTTGATTTTGGCGGATATGATTATTTACGATCACCAAAAAAAAGAACCTCATCTCTTTCAGCTGAGCATAAAGATCTTAACATGTGCAATAATCATAAATATCCAGATACAGATATAAGTGATTTTCTTCAATTCTAAATCTCAGCTTATATTCCCCTAACTTTTGGTAAATCTAAAGTGTTCACAAATGGTGTAGGCCCGACACCAGTGGACCACACTAATAGTCCATATAAGACATCTGTGCCATCACTAAGAATTATCTTCTCAGGTTGAACATCCTTTACAACTCCTTGTACAAAACGAACTCCTGACTGAAAACAAACATTAATAGTAACTGGATCCAGAAATGAAATGAGGACAGAATATCAAATACAACAAAAATAACAATTATTACCGCCATGCTCAATTGAATGGGCATATGAAAATTATGAAATGGGGGGGAAATATGAAAATTTTTCATGTCTGCCTCCCAAATAAATTATGAAAACAATCAGGAAGCAAAAAAGATGGAGTGAATGACAAAAATTATGGGAAAGAAGTTTCATGGAGGAGAAACAAGTGCATATGCGAGAAATTAATTCCTGCTACAGAATGAATATAGTCTATTTCCTAGGAATGTACAGAACATATATATAGATGGCAGATTTGTAGGATTTCATTTCTTTATTTCCTTTGCTAGCACCTCATGTACATGTATTTATATCACATACCTCTTGGAATGAGATATCAAGCATACTCCTATCTACAAAATGGTGTCAGAGCCTAGGGCTCAAAATCTTTGTTCAAAATTTAAAACCTTTCTTGGCAGCCAGAGAAAGGTCTTGGCTATTTGGGTCACCCATAAAGAGTGACAAGCTTAACTCATCGACTGCCTAAGAAGGAACAGAAAAAAACTCCTGGCTGAAAGAAACAACTACTGCACCTGGTAGTAAATGAGTATTCGCCACACACCACCTGTTCTTCGACACTGCCTCTCACATGTTGATCCATTCTCCGACAGGTCTGTACTTCATTTCTCTATATGGAGAACTCTAATTTTGCTCTCCTGCTTTGATTGTTGCTGGGACTCAATGATTTGGGTTTAAGAAACTCAATTTTGTGATTGGATAAACAACCCTTGTTTAGCTGAATTCAGACATTCTGGTTACTGGTTATTTTTTTCCTTTATTGATTATATTGACACTCTAATTTGGTTGAGTGTTCTTTTAGTTGAACTCTCTGATTTACTAAATCATTGGGACTATTTTTAATCTGGTTAATTGTGTAAATTTTCTTGGGAAGAATTGTTGCGTCAGTCGTGTTGAACTCTTTCTTTTGTCAATCTATCTGTGAGAAAAATGAATGACAAGGCAATTCAAGTTTCAACGGAAGAGTTTGCTAAATTCTCTCAATATGATAAATCACTAAAGCAATCCACTTCAGTATGCTTTTTCTTAGATAAAATATGTCTTATCACCTCTTCAAGAAAATGGGTGATTGATTCTGGTGCTAAAAATCACATGACAGGTAATCCTAATATTTTTTTCCTGCATTCAATCATATAAAGAACCCTCTCTGCTTACTGTAGCTGATGGATCAACTTGTAACAATATTGGATTTGGGACTATTAAACCAACCTCCTCTATTACCCTATCATCTATCATCTAAAATAAGCACCAAAGTTGTCCTTTAATTTGATTTTTGTTAGTAAAGTAACAAGAGACCTTAATTGTTATACCTCATTCTTTCCCAATCATTGTTTCTTCCGAGATCTTATGACAAATAATATCATCATTAAAGGATATTTATCTCATGATCTTTATATCCTAGATGAATGGGACTCTCAATTTCTTGTTTGTTGTAGTGCCGTATCTCTATTTTAAGCACATTGTCAATTAGAACATCTTTCTCTACCTTTGTTAAAAAAAACTTTGTTCTTAGTTTTAGAATATTTCTTCATTGAAATGTGAGTCATGTCGATTGCAAAACACCATCGTAGCTCAGTAGGCCTAAGGTATAAGCGGCCCGAGTCAGCTTTTGAGTTAGTTCATTTTGATGTTAGGGGGAATCACCTATTGTTCTCAAAACTGGACATAAGTATTTTGTCACTTTTGTAGATGCTTTTTCTCTAAATGACTTGGATTTTTTTATGAAGAATTGCTCCATAAGTGTTTACCCACTTTTGTGCTTTTCTTTTGCTAAAGTCGAGACTTAATTCAATGCTTTATTCTAATAGCTATATGCTAAAGAATATATGCCAAACTTATTTCAGTCGTACATGAGACAACATGGTATTCTCAATCAGTTTTCATGTGCTGCTACACCCTCTCAAAGTGGGGCTGCTAAGGAAGAAGAATAGGCATCTATTGGAGACAGCTCCCCACTTTTTTCCCAAACGAAGGTTCCTAACAAATTTTAGGCAAATGAGTTCTCTGAGACTTGTTTTTTCTATAATAGCATGCCATCTACTGTGCTCGCTAGTAATGTGCCTTACAATTTCCTTTTTCTAAGGAAGTCACTATTTCCTATGGAACCTAAGGTGCTTGGAAGCACATGTTATGTTCGAGGAGCTCAACCACCTATTACCAAGTTGGATTCCAAGGTATTGTAGTGTGTTTTATGGGCTACTCTCACCTTCAAAAGGGTTATCAGTGTTATTCTACTAGTGTTATGCTACTGCACTTAGAAAATATTTGGGGAGAACTAAAGTGGTATTTTCTAAGACTTCACCATTCTTCTATGCACCTCCCATTTCTACATGTCAAGGGGAGAGAGATGCAAGGTAAGGTTGTGTACAATACACCCTTGTGGTAGGGCTCTTCTTCGGACCCTACGCATAGAGGGAGCTTTAGTGCACCGGGCCGCCCTTTTTTTTAAGGGGAGAGAGACGAGTGGTTAATTTTGCCAATGTTACTAGTTTGTGTTTTATATTGTCTTCATAGTTGCATATAGGTTCAGATTATTGCCTTAGGTTTGTTGGAAATCTTGTGCTTCTCTAACTCTAGTGCTTGGACATCTCGTATTTGTAGCTTTCAACTTTTAGATAGTCGTTGCCCGAACTATTTATAGGCCTTCTTATTTTTATTTCTTTTTGAGTAGTAGCTTTGATACTTGATGGTAGACTAGGGTCATGTCATAAGTTGAGGTCGGAGGCAGGGTTGGGTTTAGGATCAGGATGGAGTAAGGGGGTAGGGGTTGGGGCTGTCAGGATTAGGGTCAATTTAAGGGTTAGGGGCGAGGGATAGTAGGGGTATGTGGGTAAAAGGATCCTATAGGTTGAGAGTAGGGTCATGGAACATTGGGACCCTTCAAGTAAGTCCACAGAAATCACGAAGATTCTTAGAAAGAGGAGGATTAATATAGTTTGTGTCCAACTTCTGTATAGAAGACCAAATAGGTAGGTTCTAATGCGAAGGATGTGGATGGCTGAAAGTTATAGTACTCGGGGGGCGAGAGGCATAGGAATAGGGCAGGTATCTATCTTAGTAGATGAAGAGCTCAGTGGGAAAGTGATGGAGGTTAGGAGGGTCAACGATAGGTTTATGACGATTAAGTTGGTCATTGGAGGATGTACTGTGAACATTGTTAGTGCCTACATCCCGCAAGCGGACTTGCAAAAGGAGAAGACATTTTTCGAGCTCAAAGATTCTTTTCATCAGAGGGGATTTCAATGGACACATTCGATCATTATCGGTAGTGACGATGTACATGGAGGCTTTGGTTGCAAGGAAATGAATGAAGGAGAACCTTCACTTTTTCATTTGCTAAGCTATGTTGCATGGACTCGGGTGTAGGTATCCAAGACGGGTAATTTAAATTTTAAGATTCAGGGGTGCAAATCTGATTATGGATACAAGTGTGGGGATTCGGCTAAAAAAAAATTAATATTATAAATATAGAGTTATAAAGACAATTTTGGACTTTTCCTAGACCATTCCAATTTACTTTTTCCTATGTCTCAAGGAAATTTTATTCCTAAAAAAATATTCTTTACTTTTTCCACTTTTAAGGTAATTTCTTTTAGTTACTTTTTATATTAGGAATAGTATTTTTTATATGAAAAAAAAGTAACTTTTTTTTAAAATTAGGAGTAGTATTTAGAAAATCAAACACTCACCAGACCTAAATGAATTAGGTTACCTTTTTATTACAATTTATTTTTTAAAAACTATAATTATTAAAAAATAATCACTCAATAGATAGCACCGACAATACAGATCTAAGGATTCTATCATTTTCTCTTTCTTCCCATTAAAATTTCAACAACGATAACCCCTCCACCGACACAACCCTTCCGCCGATGATAGCTCTTCTGCCGATGACAACAATCACAGTCGCCAATTTTCTCGCAATCATTACGACAACAATTACAGTCGTCGGTTTCTCCCTGTCGACAACGAAGAAAACTTTTTTCTTGATGTTGGTCAACGTCTCCGAATTCATTTGACCAAATCTGAGATGAATCCTGCATCGACGTCCGCACTAGTGTTGCGTCAGGATGGGTTTGACGGTATAACCACCAAGTTCGAGCAACATAGTTAATAGGTCCTTTGGGTTGGTGGTAATTCATTCGAGCTTCACGAAGAAAAACGAACACCTGATTACCTTTCGGAATTTGGTGGCCATGATTTAGATAAACTCTTTGCTTCTTAGGAAGGGTGATGGAGCAATATGTAAAGATTGTAAGGTCATATCCAGCGTGAATCATTCGACCCAGCATAAACTTTTGGTAATGGACGTGGAAATCAAGAAGGGTAGTAAGAAGATGGGTTAGGAGGATCAACCAAGAATTAAGTAGGGTAGCTTGACCCCGACGAGTGCTTTGGAGATAAGAGAAAAGTTGGTGACTTTAGGGGCTTGGGAGATTAAGGGTAACATGGATAGTAGGTGGGAGATGAATTCCAATTGCATCAGGGAGACAACTAGAGAGGTGTTGGGTGTCTCGAGAGGTCGATCTACCAAAAGAATTGGCGGTGCAATAGAGAAGTTAAAAAGAAGGTGGAGCCTACGAAGGAAGCCTATGTAAACTTGGTTGAGAGTAAGAAAGAAGAGGAAAAATAGATGAATAGGGAGGAGTATAAGTGCTAGAAAGGAGGCTAAGTTAGCAGTCACGGTGGCTAAAATAACTACTTTCAGAACCTTGTATGCAGAATTAGAGGAGAAAGACGAGAAAATTGTATAAGCTTGCCAAGGCTATGGAGCGGAAGGGCCATGACCTTAACCAAGTAAAGTGCATCAAGGGAGAGAATGAAAAAGTATTGGTAGAGGATATCCTTGTTAGGAAGAGGTGACAGTCTTATTTTCATAGGCTCTTGAACGACAAGGAGACAAATGCATTGTATTAGGGGAATTGGAGCACTCAAAGGAGTGTCGTGATTAGCGTTATTTTAGATTATAAAGGTTGAGCTTTAGAAGGTCAAGGGTGCTATTCGCAGGATACGTAGGAGTAGAGAGACTGAATCAGATAAGATTTTAGTGGATTTTTGGAAAAACACTAGCAGGAAAGGTATGGAGTGGCTGACCGAGTTG
>JAPEIP010000010.1:192118866-192128980 GCA_026120095.1 Capsicum chinense
AATATTACAATAGCAACAAGAACAAACGGGTTACATTAACAACACAAGAAGCCGAAACTAAAATAAGATACAAGATAGGTAGTTAGACAAGTGTTGATGTAGTCTTAACAACCCAAGAGCATATTCCACTCTTGGACCTTTAAAACTTCACACAACAAACACTAACTCTTACAATTGACATAAGAGAGGCGTCCACCACCCAAGCACCAACGTATCAAGAAAAATGCAACACACAAGAGAATCCACCCTTATGTTATGCCCTAGTTTCAATTGGACTCTCTCTCACTCTAAGATAAGTATTCTTCAATAATAATGATCAATTAAAGAAATAAACCCTACAATTTTTTATTTATACTACATTACAATAATAGACAAAATGACAAAAGGGCCCTTTAGTGACTAGTCTTCAAAAATACTCAAAAGTGTCATGATCATGATCATACTTGTATCATCCTCTCCATCTTGAGAGAAATTTTCCCACAAATTCATAACCTTATCTCTTTTACAAAGGCACTTCACAATATCCTTCACACGACCACACATCTTCTACATCTTCCTCGCCTTGTATTTTAACCTCTTTTTGCTCTCCATCTTGAGGCTTGACATCAACCTTAGCCGATTCAATTACTACTTCTTCCTCAAGATAGTACAATTTTCCCTCCCTTAGGATCACGTTCCTCCGGTTTGGGCACTGACTAGCCTTGTGCCCCCACCTTTGGCATTTGAAGCATTGAAATCCCTTGGGATTGGAAGTAGAATTCAATTTACCTTCATACCTTGGAGGATATTTTTGGACAACCTTGGTGGCCTCGGGTTGGGTAGCCATGAATGAGTTATCTTTGAGCCCTCTCTCAACCTCTAAAGCCGCATGGAAGATGCCATCTATGGTGTCGACTTTGTGAAGTGTCATGCGAGTGGAGATGTCCTTGTTTAACCCAACCTTGAACCGCACAATGTCATGACTTACTTGCTCGCCTCGGTGGTCAAGTTTCAACATCAATTGTTGAAATTCATCGTAGTAAGCCATGACACTCTTGTTCCCTTGCCTCAAATTGTACAATTTAGCAAGGAGCTCATGCCTATAAGTCTAGGGCAAGTACCTTTGTCGCATAAGGTTCTTCAATCGAAACCAAGAAGGAGGTTGTCCCCCAATCATCTCATTCCCAAACCGTTTAACATACTCTCAACATGTATTAGCATACCCTTCGAAGTGAGCTATAGCATAAAATTTTTTTTTGGTGAGATCATTAAGTTGGAAGATCTTGTCACAAGATGACTCCCATGCAAAGTAGGCTTCGGGATCACTCTCACCTTTGAAAACGGAAAGGCTCACTTTGATGGAATTGAGACCTACATCTCGGTTTAGGTGGCCATCTCTCACCTCTCGGCCTAACTCCCCATGTCTACACCTTATTCTTTCTTTTCTCAAGTAAACATCATCATATGGACCATAACCATCATGTTGTCCTCCCCTACCATAGCCCTCAACATGGATGGGTCTATTTAGGTTAAGTGGAGTTTGTAGTGGCGGGATTGGATTTGGATAGTGAGGTATTTGGTCAAGTGTAGTTTGGATGGGAGGGTTCGAGTTTGGTGATGGTATTTGGGTTCCAAGTCCTTCTTGTTGGACTTGGTGGAGTGAAGGATGGCTTGGTCTATCTTGTTCTCGGCTTCGGGAGTAAAGATTGGTTTGATTTATGGCAATTGGTATATATTGCATTTGGTGCAAGGTCTCAGGAGTATTAGTTGGGAAAATGTTTTGAGGGGTAGAAGGTCGACTCCTTTGGCTTTCCACACATTCTAATCTCCCACTCATTGATGCCACATCCGTATTTAATTTCTTAAGACCCATATTCAACCTAGCCACATCTCGGGACATAATTTCAAGACAAGCCAAAATGAGATTGATGGCATTATTATCCATTGTTTGAGCATTTGAAGCCTCGGGTTCCATTGTAGTGGTATCGAAAATAACCCTTCAAGTTACGGTCCAATCAAGATACCAAATCAGTCCACAACGTCACACAAAACAATACAAAGCAAAACCTACAACACAAAACACACGTTATTTCAAAACAACCTCCCGCAATGAGATCTCACCTTCAAGTTTCTTCAAACTCAAGCTCAACATTGGTGGATGGCTCAAATAACCTCCAATTTAGCTCAAACTCGAACCATATACTCCTATAGTGTTAGAGAACATAAATCTAACACTAAAAACACAAGAAAAATGCAAAATCAAAAACTCAAAATTTAACCTAGGGTCAAAATCGGGTTTAGTATATTTTTGGGGGATTTTTAATTTTGACACTACTTTTTTTGTTGGGATTTTCAATTTCTATACTCTAATAGTGTTAGGGAACAAGATTTAACACTAGAAACACACAAAAATCAAGTTTTTTGAAAGACCTAAACACGTGAATAGTAACTTTTTCTTTCAAGATAATAATCCCAAGATTGATTTTGTTGGAACAAAATCAAACCTTGTCCTGATACCAAATGATACAAAACAAACAAGGGAACACAAAATCACACCCAAAAATAGTCCACAAATCACAACAAACATGGACCAAATGGGGACCTCTCTCGGATTCACTATCTAGAACAAGAAAGAAGAGGATACAAGGTGTTAATACACCAAAATAGCCAGCCAACAACAAGTTTAGCAACACAAGATGAAGATCCACAATATTACAATAGCAACAACAACAAATGGGTTACATTAACAACACAAGAAGCCGAAACTAAAACAAGATATAAGATAGGCAGTTAGACAAGTATTGATGTAGTCTTAACAACCCAAGAGCATATTCCACTCTTGGACCTTTAAAACTTCACACAACAAAAACCTAACTCTTACAATTGACACAAGAGAGGCATCCACCACCCAAGCACCAACGTATCAAGAAAAATGCAACACACAAGAGAATCCACCCTTATGTTATGCCCTAGTTTCAATTGGACTCTCTCTCACTCTAACAGAAGTATTCTTCAATAATAATGATCAACTAAAGAAATAAACCCTACAATGTTCTATTTATACTACATTACAATAATAGACAAAATGACAAAAGGGCCTTTTAGTGACTAGTCTTCAAAAATACTCAAAAGTGTCATGATCATGATCATACTTGTATCAGAAAGTCATGTACATCAAAGAAATAGAAGGGCTATCCATCTCTGTCCTGAACCTAGCTCTACGTATCTTGGATGAACAAAGTGTGCAATGCATGGAAGCAAATAAAATGGTGTATTCGGTATGACAAAAATTTGTAATGTTTGGTTATCTTGATTTATAGGATTATTTTCCACTAAAAAGGAACAACAAATACTATCCCTGATTGGAACATTCATTTTGTTAAACCAAGCCTAAGTGGTCACGACATTTTGTTAATATTGATCGAGTTAGAGGAACTAGAGCAGATTGAATCCATCCATAAAACCTAGACTGGGGAACTATTGTAATCAATGCCTCACAACAACATCCAAAGGTGACCTTTTGATTCTTAAGTAGGGGGCAAGTGATGTTTTGCTGTTAGTGTTTTACAATGCATTCATGGTTCTCTTAGTGGTTTATACACAAAATTTACAAGAGTGATTCTTAATTGAGATATTTAGTGTGTAAGAAAGTTGGAAAGGATGAACTAAAGCTAACTTGAATGTTTGGAATACAAATTAAATCAATTGAAGATAGCTCACAAGGACTACCACATACCGCATGAGCACTATGAGAAGGAAGAAAATTTTGTCTAGAAAGAGAACTTAAAAATAGCTCAGTATGACACAAAGCATGAACTGAAATTATTGGCGGAGCACAGGCGTCACAGGAATGAGTTTTTCTGGCAAATATTCAGGGATTAATTTGATTAAATCCTTATTTCCTACTGGATATAGAAGTTCTCTTTCTTCCTTCCCGCTCACATCAAGAGTTACCAAGGAGGAGAATAATATTTGTGAAACAAAAAAGAGCTTCGAAGAGTTTTGAATCCATCCTAATTTTGATTTAAATACAACTGATAACTAAGCCTTATTATAATTATAAGGTAAGTTGAATTCATTACCACTTGAGGTTCATTCCAAAATAAAATTAGGAAATCATTACTAATAATCAAGAGATATAAGCGTCTATCGGAAACAGCCTTTCTACTTCTCTTGAAGCATGGTATGAACTGCGGACATCTTACCCCCCAGACCCCACTATGTGGGAATACACTGGGTTTGTTGTTGTTGTTGTTGAATAAAGAGATATAAGCAGTAGCACAAAAACTCATAATCAATAGAGAAATTAAAGCGAGACTTTGGAAAGCATATCATTTATTCATCCCAAATCTTGATACGAGTGCTTAGACCAACTATAATGTAAGGAGTGAGATGTTTGCCAGCCAAGAACTCTCACGTCCAAAAAATGAAAGTTCTAGATATGAGGACATTGAAATGGGTGTGTGACCATACTACAAGAAATAAATAAGAAATAATAGTATATAAGACGAGGTGGGAGTGACCTTGTTTGAGGATAAGATAAGTAAGGTTGAAATAGTTCAGAAATATTAAGAGGAGATTTATAGAGGTGTTTCACGACCCGAGCTGGGGCCCTAGCCGTATTGAGCATCTCGAACCATGGAGGCCCGGGCGCCCTTCTACTCCTAGTAATCATGCACAATACTCAAATAATAAAGAAAAGATGCGGAAATATAATTCATTTAGAAAGTCATGGTTATACTCTGAGTTTAATCCTAACAATACAGAAAGAAATCCATCAACATTTGAACATCATCTATTTTAGACTATGAAATCTCTAATACATACGAAAAGTAACAAACTATTTTAAACTGGGACAAAGCCCCCAGTGGACCTAAGCCAAAATAAATGACAAGTCACCGAAAAGAAATAGGCTTTCCTGATTAAAGAAGACTCACCAACTGCACACTTCACTCTTGTCTGAAAAACTCTACAGCTTTACAGGACCTCTAGACTGAGCCTCAGACCCTAAAATATAGGAGGTCAATATAATTGTACTGGTACACAGAGCAATCCAAAATAGTGAATTTATACATATATAATATAGGCGAGAGCAAGTCATAAAACACTATACATAAAATAGTTTGAAATACATAGGCCATCTCAAATGATCTTAAAATAATCTTGTCAATGCAATTTTATGCTCTGTATTGCTTCTGAGCTAGGTGGTACAACTTACATATCTAAAAGTTCTCCATGAGCAATATGGGATCCGCCATTAACTTGACGTTCAATCCCCCAACCCAAGTTTGCCGCAAGGGTTAAAGTATCCGAATCTGATATGCCCCAAGGCACTAGGCCAGTGTATAATCCCCCCTCTTGGGGAAGTAATAAACCTGTATCGGTAAAACACGGTTTTGGGCAATAAGTTTCTTGAACTCGAGCCTTCTTTGGGTAACCACCTAACTCTCTTTAAATCCAATTTTAGCCTTTTCTAAACATGAATTATTCTAAGTTCAAAATCTGATAATCTGAATGAGAATCTGCCTTTTGTTCTGTTCTGCATTATTACTGTGGCATTATCTGAATTGGTATCGTCATACCAAGACTTGCAAGTCGTATCTAAGCCATTTGATATCATTTATGATTTTCTCTTTCAAATCATAAAGTTTGGACCACCATACTTCAAACAATTCAAGAATATTCATACTTCAAAGCATTTGTCAAATTATGTAAAATTCATCATTTTCAGCTTTTCACATACATGTGGTGGCCATGGAATTTATGACAAAATGTGCAACTTTCTTAATAAATATCTTTAACCATTAACACCAAATACAATATCCCCTCTTCATGGTAAAACCATAAACAATTCTTAACAATCATAAAGGTATTTGAAACATACTTCAGAAAATACATTCAAATAAATCATGACTTACGAAAACAAGAAATCTTTAAACAAGAGAGGGATTTTCAATAATTGATGCTCTCAATCCAACATTTATATTCATCAAGTGCATGCATTTTTATATATATATGTAAGAGTTCAATTTTTTTAAGGGGAGGCCTCAAGACCAAAGCTATAATATTATTAAAGAGTTCATAATGCACAATTGTAAATGTAAATCTCAAAACTCCTTTGCAAATTCATGATTTCTAAACTTTAAACCATATTCAAAGTGTTCTCAACAAGCCCATGTAGTTTTAGAAAAACCCCACGTACCTTAGATCATTAAGGAGGAAAAGTGGAACCCAAATCTCGCTTAAGTTCTTGAAATTCTTGACTTCAAAGATGAACTCTTGATCTATGGGGGAGAGACTAGGGTTTTTAATTTGAGAGGTATTGGTGAAGAATGAGCATATTACTCTCAATAATGCCATTAATCATCTGTTTTCACGTTTTGGGGGATTAGGCAAAAGACCAAGCTGCCCTTGGATTTAAAAATCTGCAACTTGAACGTCATTTAAGGCCTTACCGTGATGCGGTGAGCTTGTCATTATGATACCTACCACGACACGGTGGAATCACGGTGACTTACTGGATTTTAACAATTGTTGTTTTGGGATTCACCGTAATGCGGTGCAATCGGGATGACCTACTGAAATTGGACAAATTCTGAATTGGCCTTCATCGTGATGCGGTGAGGCTTCAATCAATATTTCCACCGCGATGCGGGGGAATTGTGGTGGCTTGCTGGAACAAAAATCCAAAAATATTTTAAACGCTCATCAAGGCTCAATCAATAGGAAGGCTTTTAGAACATTAACGCGTCAGAATGACGGTCTACATACTAGCCCAAAATGTAGGTCGTTACAGTGTGAGAGATTGGCTATGGATGATCTTAGAAGAAGTATGCCAAGAAAGTATTGAGCAGAGGTGATTAGGTAAGACATGACATAGTTCCAGCTGATCAAGTACTTCACCTTAGATGGAAGCTTATGGAGGACACAAACAAAGTTAAAAGGCTAATTACTTAGTTGAGTGTTGTTGCATATCCTTCCATGCTAGCGGTCATGAATACCACAGGTAGTTTCTTGTTATTCTATTTCTGTTATTAGTTTATGTTTATTGTAATGCAATTATCATTTTATTTTATTTTAGTTACTATCCCTCCGTAAGAATGCTCTGACATGCTTTCTTTAGTGTTTTGTCATGGCTTCTTCATTTGTCTTGCTCTATTATGCTTTTCCTTGAGCCAATGATATGTCAAAAACAGCCTCTCTATCTAAGGTCGTAAGATTTGTATACACTCTACCCTCTCTAGACCCCACATATGGAATTACACCGGGTGTGTTATTATTGTTCTTGATGATTCGGAAAAACATTATCCTAGGTTTTTTACTCATCGAATACTCTGTCATTTAATCTAGTTAGATGTTTCATTATGAGCTCATTTGGGATTGTTGTTACAAAACTGCTTATTTAAGAAACACTTTTATAAAATAGCTTTTCAAAAAAGTGTTTTTGAAAAAAAAAATGTGTTTGGTAAATTTATTTGAAAAGTGTTTTTGATAAACAGATTGTGTTTGGATAATCTTCTTCAAGAAGTTCTTTTTTGAGACAAATAACAAAAAGGAAATGTATCAATAGACTTTTACCACTAAAATTAATTTATAGAGGAACGTTATTTTAAATAACTATTATAATATTTTTAAGTAAAATTTTATTTGTATTTAATTAAAAAATATGTATTATAATATTTTAAATCAATATTTATATACATAAATACATAATATTAAATAATGATATATTACTTAAATAACTTAAATATGATATTTCTTGAATTATTTATTTAAAATTAAATGTTCAAAAAAGAATTTACAAGTGCTGTCAAAATAAAATCTTATAACGTGATTCATCTGTCACTTGTTATCATTAATAATAAAAAATATAAAATTATATATTCTTCAGTCGATCATCATCAATGATGTTTTCAAATTTATTTAAAGAAAATGAGTGAAAATAAACTAATAATACGTAAATCATAAAATAAAATAAAGAATTATGATGTAAATATGAAGTATAAAATTTTAAAATTAAACTTTAATCAAACTTAAAAGATATGATAATTAATTATTAAGGAATATATATGTGTGTGTATAAAATGTGTGTGTGTGAGTGAGAGTGATAAGAATATTTTTTTCATGAAAAAATAATTTTATGTTTCTGCTTTTTTAAAAAAGCAGAAAATAAGCAGGAAAAATTGCTTCTCCTTCTTTTTAAAAGAACTTTAGCAAGTTTATCAAACACCCTTCTTTTAAACAAAAATGTTTTTTTTCCTCAAAATAAGTATTTTTTGGGGGAAATAAGCAATCCCAAACAGGCACTTAGTCTTCAATTGTTAGTTTATAAATACTCAAATTGTCTCTATATTTTGTTATTTAAATTTTTCGAGTGTGGCACTTCATGATATTCGTTAGTGTAAACTAATGTAAGTTCTCCGTGGGAAGGTTCGACCCAGAACTCTAAAATTAAATAAGTTTGCAACTAGTGTTTATCCTGTATAGGATGAGTTTTGGGCATATTGAAACACGCTGGAAACCGACCACTTCATAAGCCACTAGTGGGCAATGGCTTAGAAAAAGTAGCAGCGCCTTGTATAGGTTGGGCAGAGCTTCACAAAGCAACTTTTTTGCTTCACACCAGTTAATTCAATCAATAATTGGACACTAATGTCAAATTTTGATATGTAAAAGCATAATCAGAGTAATATCCTCATGCCTTATTCTGTTTCTTCTAGGACTATGAATGTTACTAGCTTGTATATCCAATCTTGACATGGGAAATAGACCCCCAAAACATGAGTAAAGTAAGAAATTCTTATAGAAATTTCCATGGAAAGCTAACACACCCTGACATATATCCATAGTTGGATTCTTCATGAGTCTCCCATATTTACTCTTTCAAGGATTTTAAAGAAAATAGACTTTTTGTGTGAGAAAAAAGGATATCTTTGTTCCATTTTATGGGGGAGAGGATGAACCTTTATATATTTAAATAATTAATTTTTAACTCTTTATTTACACTTCCTTAATGAGATAATGTATAACCACATAAAAGTAGTTGTAGCCTCATCTTCATGAGTTTATCATATTTGTGCAGTCATAAGAATAATAAAATAAAATGATGACAAAAAAGAATAATACTATGTCCCATTTTATGGCAAAAGAATGATACATTTATATAGTTAAAAATAATCTAATTTTAAACTTTCCAAGGAGATGATCTAAAGCCACACTAACATGGCTTGTTTTTGCAGGGGCGTATCTATACGGAGAGCAACTTTTTTTTATATATTATGTATAGCAATATTATATCTCTTAACGTAGATGGACCCAATATTTGAACTCGCGAGACACCATTTTCTTAGCATAGGCATTATAAAAAATTCCAAACTCGCGAGATACCATTATCTTAGCATAAGCGTTAGAAAAAATTTCAACGACAACTAAGGAATAATGTCATAAGTGATTGGTCACTAGTGGTGTGAGCTACGCAAACTGCCGTAGATTTGAATCTTGGATACATCACTTTTATTGTATTAAGCTCTTTAACTTAAAACAATAAATAACAATGGAAATGTGTCAAGTCGGATTTGATCTAGGATCGCAGGTAGGTCAGCATTAGCTTCAACCAACACTTCAAATGCGCAATCCTGCTTGTAAGAGTGCACAGTTAAATATATACTAGTTTCTCAAGGTGTGTGTGTGTGTCCATATATATATATATATATTTTCGAAGTTGGCGGGTGTACGTGGCCCCACTCATACATGTGGGGTTGACTCTCTCTTTAAAATTACATCAATATATATGTGTACACTCAAGCTCAAAAA
Organism: Capsicum chinense; assembly: GCA_026120095.1. NCBI lineage: Eukaryota > Viridiplantae > Streptophyta > Magnoliopsida > Solanales > Solanaceae > Capsicum > Capsicum chinense. The sequence goes on from JAPEIP010000010.1 coordinate 192,128,659, forward strand.
GTTCTATGGTGCAATTGTTATTGGGTGCACATTTACGTGTGTTTGATTAATTTATTATTTGATTAATTTATTTATTATGACTGACTTATTTGATAAAACTAAATTTAGATATTTTTCAAAATATTATTTAGATGAATAAAGTACAAAAATTACCAAAATATAAATAATTAAAGCAAATAATATCTAAAAAACGTAAAGAATTAAAAATAAGGATAGAAAGACTGCAATATAACATAATTGCCGGAGTTAGTAAAAACTCAATAAATGCACAAAAAGAAGAAATATCAAATTTAGAATCAACAATAGATAGTCTAGAATATAC
>JAPEIP010000010.1:192137485-192150963 GCA_026120095.1 Capsicum chinense
AAGATAATCTAATTGGATATTTTGAAACAAAAGATATAGAATATTTAGAATACCTTCAAAATAATATAGAAGAATTACAAAAACTAAGGAAAAAAAAATAAAGAATACTATAGTAAAACATTTAACCAATTACCATATAATCACCCCCCAAGATATGAATATCGATAAAACTAACATAAATTAATTCAAAATAAAAATATTTAGAGAAGTTAAGAAATATCCACGCACAAATAAAAATAGATTCATTCTACTTATAATAGATCTATTTTATCACACAAGTTATCCGCACCCTATTTTACCACACAAGTTATCCGCACCCCCTTACAATTTGGTATCACGTGTGTGCAATTAGCAAGAAAGAAATAAGAACCAGGTTCCTTAGAAATAGAAGGTTGAATCCAGCCGGTAGGTTCTACAACAGATCTGAACTCTAGAGTACCGACACAGGTAGATGCCACCAGTGAGGTGAACACCATATGGTTCCTCGTGATACACACATCACATCATAAATGCTGGAGTTCAGATCCTTCAAAATTCTGTATCCAGCCCATCCGAAACCCAGCACCACCACTCTGGGTTTCTGGTCCCCATTCATTGTATTCTGCAACCCTACTTGCCACCGAGTAGTCCCTATTAAATTCCAGCAGTTGGGTGAGTGAAGGAGAGGTTAAACATTTGAATGATGACAGCTTGAACCTGGTCAAAGAAACTTGGATCTCATTCTTTAACCAAGCCATATTTTTCCTCTAATTTTTATTGGACGAATCAAAATTAAGATCCCCAAATGCTAGCAGTAATAGTTGTGATTACCCAAATGCTAGCAGTAATAGTTGTGATTAAGGAGAGATGGTTTGGGGAATCAATGCAAAGGTGGCAGCTGAATGCCGACACAGGTAGCGGCTTAGCTCTTTCATCACAAGGCATCTGGCACTTGTGTGTTGCTCTCGGAGGCATTTGTGGGGCAACTTAAGTATTCACACCCCTTTTTATAAGTCAGTTGAGAAAATGAAAAAAAAGGCTTCAGTTAAGTATTTATGTAATTTTTGTGACAACTTCGACTAAATCAAGATGAAAGTCACCTAAAATATGTTAAATTAATTGGAAACTGAATTAATATTTTTTTTAAAATTTTAAACTTTTTAAAATATAAAATAACTCAAGATCATTTAATTCCAAAATGATATAAAATGAGTTTTTTTTAAAATATAACTCTAAAAAATGATTGTCTCCTTTTTTTTTTCTCCATATGTATTGCCCTCAAGAAAAAATAAATTTACGTACGTTGGAAGCTCCGACGACTTCAACCTTCTATGACCTCAACTTTGACTTCTTCTTCGTTCCGTCCTTCATTGTAACCATCAATTTTCCTCGTTTTTTGTCATAACTCAATTTACACATCATGATGGCACCTACTAAATACCGTCAATAGATAAGTGAACTGCATTCTAGAGCAAAACGCAATGGGTTAACTTGATGGAAAATAATCAACATAGGCAAAAATTGACAACACAACTTATAATGCAGATAGTATATGAAATAGATAAGATAGTAAACATAGATATAATCTCACGACCTGGTAGAGCTAGTACAAGAGTAACTAGAAATAGATATACAACCCAAGTATCTAGAATAGTCAATACATCTGTCTCAAAACAAAAGAAGGACTATAGAAAGGTAGAAGAAAATGAGCGACTAGCATTGCAAGAGCTCACCTTATCTCTAGTTATCAACACCGTACAAACATGAATCAACGGCGGCAACTAGTTCTCAAATTTGCACCAAAAAGGTACAGAAGTGTAGTATGAGTACCAAGACAACGGGTACTCAATAGGAATTATCGGTCGATTGAGCTAAATCATGATATAAGTATAATAGAATGCTTAAAAACATAACAAAGTCAAGGTAAGGAAATGAATCTGAATTCACTCAAATATCGTTGTGCATATACAGGTTAATAAACCAAAATAAAAGCATAACATAACATAAAGCATACACTCACACACAAACATAACTACAAAATTGGTGCTCATACACTAATTAGTGCAGAAAGTAAATAACTCATCACTACCATACACCTGGAGAGTACACTCAAAGATAGAATATCCCATCACCGTCATTTATCAACTCTCATAATTCAATTAATATTGATCCAAGTCATGACCCACAATAAACACAGATTACCATATTCATCACTTGTCAACTAATCAACACTTATCAACTAATCCAAGATATAGCAACTAATCCTCATATACAGACTAACCATCATTTATCAACTAATCACTATACATCTACTAACCATTTATTTATTTATTAAGTATAATATCACTAGGATCCATCTATATTATACCATATTTTAATTATTTCCTCATTTTTAACTTAGCTAGATTATCAATCTCACCCCCAATGTCATTATACCATAATAAGTATATCATTATTGTATATTATGTATATCCAAACTCGAACCAATAAATATAATCAATAGCCAGAGTTGAACCGATAATTATAATCAATAGCCAGGCTTGAACAGAGGTTCATATATCATCAATCGTTGGATTTGAACCGATAAATATATCATCAATAGTCGGACTTGAACTAGTAATTATAATCAATAACTGTACTTGAACCAGTAAATATTTCATCAATATCCAAACTTGAAATGGTCATTATAATCAATAGCCAGACTTAAATTGATAAATATATCATTAATAGCATATGTAATAGCATAAGCAATAGGTATCAACCCTCACATAAACAAACATAGACATCAAGTGTCAAAGTTTCTCAATGTTACCTCAACAAGCACTTCCAAGAGTCTAACAAGTGTATAAAGGTTTACACATACTAACATGCACCTTAACCTACGGTTGGTCAAGGGCCCATTTCTAATCTCCAAAGTTTCATTTTAGGCAAATCCTATCAGAACTAGTCTTAAGGTATCTAATTCTACTTTTAGATGTTAAACAAGCCTTAATAAGTCCTAAGATAGAAAATTTACCTAAAACATGCGCAACTAGGTCAATTATGCCTTATTTATGATTTTCGATTAGTCTAAATAGTGCAACTAACCCAAAGAATTTCAATTCATCATACCGACACCTAAAACCCATCCTGAATCTAAAACAATATCATAAAAATTATGAACCAGCTCAATCTAACAAGGGAGAAAACCTAGCCTGCCTTAACTTCAAAGATAGCTCAACGATCTGCTAAACCACCATTTTTCCCTTTCTAGAAGCTTCCTCAAGATGCCAAACTATCAAAATAACATTCTACACATCAATACAAGAATAACGATGCCCATATTGCACTATTATTCTTTGGGTCCAAAAATCACATCAAAATCCCATGTGGGTCTGACTCACATAAATCGTATTTCAGACTAACGTAAATCATATTTCAGAGACTAACTTAACATTCTTACATGCCCAAGGAATCATTGCCATAAAAAATAGGTGAAATCCAAGATAAATTGGGCTTAAAATAAAGCTCTTAAGATTTTAGGATTTTGAGCAAGAAATCAATAAAATCCAATAAGAAAGGACGAATTCTTACCTCAAAATGCAAAGATAATCGCAAAAATAAGTGCTAATATAGCTTCCGAAACACCCACAAGCTTCAATACCACTTAATATCAGTCTCTAGGGTTTAAGATCTCAAGAAATAGATGAGAAATGGGTAAAATCACAGAATAAGAAGTTTATTCTTACCTAGCCCAAGCCCTCGGGATTTGCTATCGCGACCCATTGGTCGTGATCATGGCTTCTTGAGCCTACCATAGTGAGTCTCAATCATGACATAATCACTGTGATCACCATACCTCAGGCCTGGCATGGTTAATTATAATCGCGATCAATGCCCCACAATCGTGGTACCTTGTAACTGTCAAAGGTATCACGATCTCGATCTTTGGTGTCGCGATAGCAATGCAACAGTTGACAACTGAGACTTGGGATCCATTCAGAAGTCTCTGCCCAAGCCCCCAGGACCCATCCGAAAGCCCATATATGAAAACGAACTATATAACCACACTAAATTGGACATTTCGAACTCAATGACCTAATTAAATTTTCCATTCGAGGCCATTTTGAATAAAAATAGGTTCAACACCCATATTTTATTTTTCTTAACTTTCCGACCAATAGGTCAAAATGAGCCTGGGTGCCTCAAGAGTTGAACCAAGAGTCCACCTAGACTAAAATTGATATTTCATAGCTGCTGGCATATTTAAAATTTACATTTGATGTCGTTTATCTGAAGTTTTTCCCGGTGGTTATTTAGGAGAAACGAAGAATTCAAAATAGAGAATTGACTCTAAAAGACAAAAAACTGCCTGATAACCAAAATGTAAGTTCTAGCAAGTCATAAATAACTTGGGGTAGCTATAGAGAAGCTGTAATGGTATAAATAAGCAGAAATATAGAAAATAACCTGAAGGGTTATCGTTTAAAGACTTTTTTTTCAAAAAAAATAGGATTTTTGAGTTAATAAAGAAAAGAAGAGTTGATTATCTTCTTTTTAAAATATGGGTTAACAATTTTAGAATTATATGCTTATAAAAAAAAAGGAATTCGAGAAATCCTAATATGTGATATTTTGTTATCTTAATATGGCAGTTGTTGTATTTGTGGTATCTTTATCAGTGAAATATGATTATTTTGTTGTTGTTGTTCTTGAACATTATTGTTAAAACACTGAAACTTAAAATCTGAATTTTTTCAGAGGAATCTGTGGTGACAAAATCCAACAACTATTGAGATTGTACTATAGATTTTAGTGAACACTTGAGCACTTACTTGTGATTATATTTTGTGTTTTAAAATGAGTTCAAAAAGTTAGGATTTTCAATAGAATATAGTTTTGGTTAATAAAAAGTTAAGGTCATCTTCTCTTCAAAGTTAATAGTCCCAAGTTAGTGTTTCTTAATCAATTTGTAGTATTTATTCCTTTTTAATGCTTGATATGATTGTTGTATTGTTAATGTCGATGTTGTTGGTGCAGTTGTATTGTAGATATTGGTGTTGTTGGTATTGTATTATAAATGTTTGTGTTGTTGGTGTTGTTCTTGAACATTATTGTTCAAGTGATGATATTTGTGACTTGTTCTTAGTGTTGTTGGTGCTCTTTAACATTGGAGAATGATCTTGATAGATTTTTTGTTATTGTCCTCAGTTATTAGTGTTTTATTTGTCAAGTATTTTTATTATTCCCAATAACTGATTCATTTATTACAACAGATGTCAAGATTCGATTTACGAGTCATGAAGGCATCTACTCTATCTCGCCAGTAGGTAAGCCAAATCATAGCCTGGAGCTAGATGCAATGGGTTAGATTGGTGGAAAAAATGTCCTAAAATCCGGAAATTAAACATTAAAGATTTAAATAGAAATAATACAGTCATAAATATCTAACATATAGATAGAAGCCAATAAATATCCCAAGACTCAATAATTTTAGTATAAGAGCACCTATAATAAACTACGTGTACTGAATAGTGAAATACAATTCATCTCGAAAATGAAAGGCTAGGCATAGATAAATAGAAAGAAAAATGATAGCACTAACTCCAAGAGCTCACCCAATCTCCGGAATCAACTCTGCAAGATGTCAAATCAACGTCGGCAACTGATACTCAGATCTGCACCAAAAGGTATAGAAGTGTAGTATAAGTACAAAAACCATGAGTACTCAATAGGTATCAATGGCCATTGAGCTAAATCATGATATAAATATGATAAAACATAAGCTAAGTTAAGATAAAAGAAGGGAGAACCTCGAAATAAGCTCTAATACCATTGTACATAGATAAATAAATGCATACGAGATTAATAACATAAAGAACAAACCATTAAATACAAGATTGGCCCCCATAAGCCAATAAGTTTAGAAAACTAAATAACCCAACACTATCCCCATAAGCCTGGAGGGTACAATCAAGAAAACTAACAATGGAATAACCGAAATTTACCAATTGTCATGCCAAAACCAAGAATCCATCTATCTCGATTTCATCATAAACAATCATCAATGCAAGACTCTAATCGAAACTCAATAGTATCATCACTATTATCATCAATTTTGCTGGACTTGGATCAGAACTAATATTATTTAACCATTAGCAATTGCCAGAGCTGAACCTGAACCTAAATTACAAATCGTATCAATGAAATATTAGTAAACTATTTCAATAAGATAAAATCAATATGTTATACCAATAAATCATAACTATAAATCACCCCTTTAGTCATATTTATACACCGAATCAAGAATCGTGTCTGCAAGGCCCTTCGATAATTATGTCTATAAGTCATATTATTAGCCATATTTGGAGTTCATATCAGTACTAATATTCATAAGTGACATGCACTAATAGGGGCCTTGTCGTAATGGGCTTCTCAAGTCCAACCAGGATCGGAGATCACCCCCGATCCCTAACCCAACCATCCAGCATATACACTTAGTTGGATGAATCTGAATGTATAGCAAGATAGCGTGTAATTGCACAAATCCAGACTCTTACATAGGTGTATAACCGAGACTGACCCATATGAGCCCAACCATCCCAAACCCAACTGATAACCAAAGCCAAACAAAAATCATAAGCCCAAACCAAAACAATAACCAAACCAAGTTCCATAACATAATATAAAAGGATGGAACAATGAGAAATTTAGTTAACCAATGTCAACCCTAATGTCAATACCAATACTAAGGCTGACACTACTACCGATCCCGCCCATTCCAACCCATAGTAGTTCCACAAAAGCCTCTAACCAAAAGAAAAACAATATTCAGTTGGGACATGCCCCCAACCATAGGCAAAACCAATATCCATAAATAAACTAAAGTATGTAAAAATATCTATGAACATGAAATAGAGCCTTCCGAAATATGAAAGATCACCACTTTAATCCAGTAGCTGATCCCGAATCCAAGCACTAAGCAGAAGGAGTAGAATGGTCAGTTCCTACATAGCGTGGGGATACAGCCACCCGAGGACAGGTTAGCAGGTGAACGCTAGCAAGTACTTAATATAAGGGTAAAATAATACCATCTAGTAAAAACAAGTAATCCAATCTCATGCATACAAACTATAAAAATAACATATATAATCATACCGGTAAAGGGAATTGAGTTTAGAATCCCTTTAAAACCATTAACCTGGGTATGTGTAGCTTAACCATACTAGAACCCCCCATGGGCTATATGGGTGCAGTGTAACCCCCCAAACGGTCCTTGATATATGTAGCCGCATAAACCAAAGATACCATAATAGTAGGGAATTCTCTATTATTCTTTGCTCTCCATGATGCATATGTACAATGTACTTAGAGGATTCCTGTGTACCTCATAGTATCGTATATGGTCACTATGACCAACCCCTCATGTCAGCAAACATGAGTTTTTAGTGTCCGTCTATTGGAATCACACCTTCACGATAAACTATAACATCCCGCCATAATTGCCCAATTAAAACCATTTCCAACTAACCAAATAATTTATTCCATTATTGTTAACCAAGGCTATAAAAAGTGGTATCATCATACCGACTATAGTTTGCAAGCAATGTCCCTAGCCAACCTTTTTAGGTAAAAGGATTCACATGTACCCATAGATTACATTATTAAGTTAACTTGGGGAATCCCTTCTACCCCACAAGTGTTCCATTATTATGTTTGTTTGGGGGAATCCCAGGTACCCTACAAGGATGTTTAATTCACCATATCCATGACCACCAAACCTTACCATTTAACTATCCTAAGCCATTTAAATCATTTATACCATTTAAGGTTCCATCACCAAACCACACCATGCAACAGTTTCATTAAAAGTCCAATAGTATAGTAAAAGCATTATCATCAATTTTGCTGGACTTGGATCAAAACTCATATTATTTAACCATTAGCAATTGCCAGAGTTGAACCTGAACCTAAATTACAAACCGTATCAATAAACCCTATCAGTAAACCATTTCAATAAGATAAAATCAATATGTTATACCAATAAATCATAACTATAAATCACCCCTTTAGTCATATTTATACACCAAACTAAGAATCGTATCTGCAAGGCCCTTCCATAATTATGTCTATAAGTCATATTATTATCCATATTTGGAGTTCATATCAGTACTAATATTCATAAGTGACATGAACTAATAGGGGCCTTGCCGTAATGGGCTTCTCAAGTCCAACCAGGATCAGAGATCACCTCCGATCCCCAACCCAACTATCCAGCATATACACTTAGTCGGATGAATCTGAACGTATAGCAAGATAGCATGTAATTGCACAAATTCAGACTCTTAGATGGTCTATAACCGAGATTGACCCATATGAGCCCAACCATCCCAAACCCAACCGATAACCAAAGACAAACAAAAACCATAAGCCCAAACCATAACAATAACCAAACCAAGTTCCATAACATAATATAAAAGGATGGAACAATGAGAAATTTAGTTAACCGACATCAACCCTAATGTCAATGCCAATACTAAGGCTGGCACTACTACAGATCCCGCCCATGACAACCCATAGTTGTTCTACAAAAGACTCTAAACAAAAGAAAACCAATATTCAGTTGGGACATGCCCCCAACCATAGGCAAAACCAATATCCATAAATAAACTAAAGTATGTAAAAATATCTATGAACATAAAATGGAGCCTTCCGAAATATGAAAGATCACCACTTTAATCCAGTAGCCGATCCCGAATCCAAGCACTAAGCAGAAGGAGTAAAATGGTCAGTTCCTACATAGCGTGGGGATACAGCCACCCGAGGACGGGTTAGCAGGTGAACGCTAGCAAGTACTTAAGATAAAGGTAAAATAATACCATCTAGTAAAAACAAGTAATCCAATCTCATGCATAAAAACTATACACATAACATATATAATCATACCGGTAAAGGTAATCGGGTTTAGCATCCCTTTAAAACTAAAAACATGGGTATGTGTAGCTTAACCATCCTAGAACCCCCCATGGGCTATATGGGTGCAGTGTAACCCCCCAAATGACCCCTGATATATGTAGCCGCATAAACTAGAGATACCATACGAGTAGGTAATTCCCTATTATTCTTTGCTCTCTATGATGCATATGTACAATGTACTTAGAGGATTCCCGTGTACCTCATAGTATCGTATATGGTCACTATGACCAACCCCTCATGTCAGCAAACATGAGTTTTTAGTGTCCGTCTATTGGACTCACACCTTCACGATAAGCTATAACACCCCACAATAATTGTCCAATTAAAACCATTTCCAACCAACCAAACCATTTATTCCATTATTATTAACCAAGGCTATAAAAAGTGGTATTATCATACCGACTATAGTTTGCAAGAAATGTCCCTAGCCAACCTTTTTAGGTAAAAGGATTCACATGTACCCATAGATTACATAATCAAGTTAACTTGGGGAATCCCTTGTACCCCACAAGTGTTCCATTATTATGTTTGCTTGGGGGAATCCTATGTACCCCACAAGGATATTTAATTCACCATATCCATGACCACCAAACCTTACTATTTAACTATCCTAAGCCATTTAAATCATTTATACCATTTAAGGTTCCATCACCAAACCCTACCATGCAACAGTTTCATTAAAAGTCCAATATTATAGTAAAAGCTTTGTTGTAGGCATTTTATCAAACATGTTGGGGGCATAGTGTTTCTAAAACCACTTCCAATTACCAATTAATGATTCCCAGGCAATCAATTATCCAAACCACCATTAAATCATGTAAAAACATAATTAAAACATAGGAAAACCATAACAAACATTTGATACCAAACCCCAACATATATTTGAAAACCCCAAAACCCTACAATAATCATGCCATGAAAACTTTGTGTAAATTATGCCTTTATTTGGAACTAACAATTAGGGAGAAGTATCTTGCCTTAGATGATGAAGATAATGTAGAGAAATCACCCAATCAAGCCCTAAATGGACCTCCTTAGTGAAACCTTAGCCTTCCGTTACCCAAGAGCCTTAGAGAGAATTGTAGAGTGCTGAAGAGATTTTCTAAGTGGTTAATTATAGAATAATAGGGTAAATAATCTCCCAAGAGGTTTAGAAGTCATGGGTCCTTAATAGGTTAAGTGGGGAAAGGTCTAGATTGCCCCAATTAAATTGCATAAAAAATCATGTCACAGGGTACGACTATACCATGCCGGTCGTACCCTCCAATACAAGTGGTACCAATAACTCATACTCTAGGCCTTCTCCTTGGACCTAACACTGCCCAACATACTATTTACCCAAATGAAGTCGTACCCAAGAACACAACTAGTACCCTTGACCCGTACCCTAGCAGAATAGAATCACAAGAGATTTGAACATTGTTCACTATACAAATTCATGGTATGACTCATACCCTAGATTACAGCTCATGGTGATCCACTCGTACTCAGATCTAAGTTACTTTACTAAGTCATAGATTAAGTGAAGGAAAAACCCAAACAAAATAAATCGTATCCAACCACACGACTCGTACCAACCTAAGTCATACCTATTCCAGAAACCAATCCAACCCACCAACTAACATTGGTCAGCATAAGCCCAAGGTATACCACTTATACCCCATTATATGACTGGTATCCACTAGTCGTATGCTGTCCAGAACCCTAAAATTCAAAAAATTTTCTAAGGGTCCCAAACCCAGGGTGTTTCAATAAGCAACTATTAAGCATTCTAGAATTCATGTCAATACTCATATCTACAGGACACCCATCATACCTATGAGCCATATTATATTAATAAGCCTTATAATATATATATATATATATATATAAGCTATAATATATATATATATGTAAGTCATATCATATATGTGAATCGTATCATATTCATAAGTCATCACCATTCAATCATGCCAATATCTATAGCATTAAGCATACCAATAGGCTATGTTATTAATCATATTCAAAAGCCATGCCAATAATCACATGTATCAGTCACAAATCAAACTCGAACACTTTATCCTTCATCCTACATATGCACAATATCATTAGCAATATTGATGATTAGCACCAATTCTTTAATATCCCACTAAGATACTCAATAATTATATTCGACCTCCTTAAGTTTCAAACCTACCATTACCAAGAGTAAATCATACACAAAAAAGTCTACAAGGTTATCACAAGTCTTGGTCTAAGGTGGGACAGAGGAGCACACTTCTAATCCCCGAAATCTATTTTTATCCAGCTTCTACCCCGGACTAGGCTTAGGCATCTAAGTTCATTTCTAAATATCAAGGAACCTGTAAATAGTCCTAGGATAGTAATCCTCCCCAAATATGAGTAACCAAGACAATCCTACCTAAAATAATAACAACTAAGATAATTTTTCTTAATTTAAGAAAATAGGGACAATTCATCCCAAAACATTATTGTCTAAGGCAGTTTCACCTAGCTCGAGTAATTAAGGAATTTCCATTCTACACATATACCACTGAAACCTAATCCCCCTAAGACATGAATAACTACGCTATCTACTCTAAGTCCATGGTTTCAAAATAGCCTAATGGTTCAACTAAAACACACATTTCCAGTCATACTTCCAACATCTAAATCCCACCCAATATCTACCATACTAATATAAGCATGCTACGAAATAGATCAATCAATGAAGAAGGTAAACCTAGCCTACCTAGGTGCCAAAAGAAGCTTGAAGAATTGATAACGCCCAACTTACACCTCAAATAAGTGCAAGGCGGTCGTCGTTAATATACTTACCCAACTTCGGAGTCGGTTTCAAATCCACAGGGAACAATGTGAGTGGAGATTAATCTAGTTCAAAACTATAGCTACAAGTTAAATTCAAATAAATAATAAGAAAAAACAAAATAGGGGTTTTTATCAATTAAACAAATTTTAACGTTTCAACTTATTTTAGAACTCAAAACTTAGATTTCAATATTTTGAATCAATGATAAAGAGAAACTAGGGTTGTGATCACCATAACTATTAATCTCCATTGAATAATAACTGTTCATGATTCTCGTGATAGGTGGGAACATTAGATTATCCCTACCGATGATACTATCTAACTTATCTCTCGACCTCACCAGACAATTTATTATCTAATTCTCTCAAACTTAGATAACATATCTATTTCCAACCAGATGTTATCTCAGGTAGATTGATCTAGTTATGGCATCAATAATTAAACAGAAGGTTGGTAGCTTCCGAGTCCCTGTTGATAATTCATGACCTCTAGTCTATTTCTCCATTAGAAGCAAATAAAACCTAAGGCATAACCTAATGTTTGCAACCAATAGATTTAAGTTAAAACAACAGAATTCAAGACGTTCCCACAATCACTAAAACCCTAATCCAACTATTAAATCAATGAAATAATAATCATAGATCCCATAACCCTAGTTGTGGATTTTAGTTGGTATCAGAGACTAAGGTTCAATAGTTTCCTAGGAAGTCTGAAAGCCACATCTAGTAGAGTCTTGTACATGGGTATATTGTGCACCACATTTATGTTCAAGAGGCTATAAGATGTTTTAGGAATAGTTTCCCTTATTTCAGTATTTATGTTATGCCAGTGAGCATAATCTCAAATCAATCTCTTAGTATAATCTATTTTTCCCTTTTTTCTACAGAACATGTCTCTAAAAAGAAGAAATAGAAATTAATCAGCCTCTCAGCCAAAGTACCTTTCGGCGAATATATTTCTCATGCAAAATTTAGAGCTGCATTCACTACTCTTTTCCAGTTAGTTGGTACTCAGAATGAATGATCAACTATCATTCCGGCCAACCCAGTGGCTAATTTAGCTATAGCCAGGATTCAGGACTTCACCCGAATGGATTCTTTATCCTTTCTCAGGTCTAAGTTAGATAAGGACCCTTAATAATTCATCGATCAGGTTCAGAAGGTTACTGACATTATTAAGGTGTCAGCTAGCTGTATATCATTTGTAGGATATTGGTCACACATGGTACAAGTAGTGGAAGTTAGAAAGGCCAGATTATGTAGGGCCTATTGAGTGGGAGGAGTTTGTCACTACATTCTTAGAGAGGTTCTTTCCCCTAGAGATGAGAGAATCTAAGGTATTACAATTCATCAAACTCAGGCAGGGAAACATGACAGTGAAAGAGTATTCTCCTAAGTTTACTCAATTATCCAGATATGCCCCTCATGTGGTTGCAGATAGTAGGGCCAAGATGAGTAAGTTTATTTCAGGGGTAAATGATAGCGTGGTTAATGAGTGCAGATCCACCATACTGAATAGTTACATATCTTTAGCTAGGCTTATGACTCATGCTCAGAAGATAGAGGAGCAGATGATTAAGATTAAGGAGAAGCAGAATAAGAGAGCAAAGACAGGTAGTTTTAACTTTGCTCAGCCTAAATCAGAAGGAGAAAACCGTTCTCAATTTCATCCTAAGTCCTTAGTTCCATCTCCTTCTTCAGCTAGTGATCCTGTGCCTAAGTTCAAAGATAGAGCG
>JAPEIP010000010.1:192151063-192165369 GCA_026120095.1 Capsicum chinense
AGTAGTGGAAGTTAGAAAGGCCAGATTATGTAGGGCCTATTGAGTGGGAGGAGTTTGTCACTACATTCTTAGAGAGGTTCTTTCCCCTAGAGATGAGAGAATCTAAGGTATTACAATTCATCAAACTCAGGCAGGGAAACATGACAGTGAAAGAGTATTCTCCTAAGTTTACTCAATTATCCAGATATGCCCCTCATGTGGTTGCAGATAGTAGGGCCAAGATGAGTAAGTTTATTTCAGGGGTAAATGATAGCGTGGTTAATGAGTGCAGATCCACCATACTGAATAGTTACATATCTTTAGCTAGGCTTATGACTCATGCTCAGAAGATAGAGGAGCAGATGATTAAGATTAAGGAGAAGCAGAATAAGAGAGCAAAGACAGGTAGTTTTAACTTTGCTCAGCCTAAATCAGAAGGAGAAAACCGTTCTCAATTTCATCCTAAGTCCTTAGTTCCATCTCCTTCTTCAGCTAGTGATCCTGTGCCTAAGTTCAAAGATAGAGCGCTAGGATCTAAGCCTCAGGGCAGTGATAGCAGTGCCTGCACCTAACCCCTTTGTCAGACTTGTGGCAAAAACCATCAGGGTACTTGCAGAGATGGCAGTGATACCTGTTTTAAGTGTGGTAAGCCAGGCCACAGAGTTAGAGATTATCTGTATTCAAGTCCACAGGGTTAACAGAACCATTCCTTAGCTTAGTCTGGTCGCCTAAATTAGTAGGGTGCCACCTTCAGTTCTACTAGTGGAAATCGGCCAAATAGAAACTATGCTCTCTAGTCCTGGTAAGATCAGGAAAATTCTCCTGATGTGGTTATTGGTACGTTACAAATCTTTCATGTGCATGTTTACGCTTTGCAAGATCCAAATGTTTCTTTGTCTTTAGTTACTCCCTATATAGCAGTTGATCTCAGAGTCAGTTTCAAAATTCTAGCAGAGCCCTTTTTCAGTTTCAACCCTAGTGGGTAAAACCATCATAGCTCAGTGGGTATACAGGAGCTGCCCAGTTATGATATCTCAGAAAGTCACTTCAGGAAACTTAGTTGAATTACAGATGACTGATTTTGATGTCATTCTTAGCATGAATTGGCTTCATTCCTGCTATGCCACAGTCAACTGCAAAAATAGAATAGTCCAGTTCCAGTTTCCAAATGAACTCATCCTAGAGTGGAAGGGTAGTGTATCTGCTTTCAAAGGTCAGTTTGTTCCCTAACTTTGGGCACAAAAAATGATATCTAAGGGATATGTCTATCATCATATTCACATTAAGGACACTAGTTCCAAAACTCTCAATCTTTAAGCAGTCCCAGTAGTAAATGAATATTCTGATGTCTTTCCCGAAGATCTTCTACAAATTTCTCCTGAAAGGGAAATAGATTTCGGCATTAATCTTCTTCCAGATACTCAGCCTATATCTATTCGCCATACAGAATGTCACCAGCAGAACTTAAATAATTAAAAGAGCAGTTGAAATATCTCTTAGATAAAGGACTCATCACGCCCAGTATGTCCCCGTGGGGTGCACTAGTTTTATTCGTGTGCAAGAAAGACGGTTCTCCCAGAATATGTATTGATTACCGTCAGCTCAATAAAGTCATGGTCAAGAACAAGTATCCTCTTTCCAGAATTGATGACTTGTTTGACAAATTTCAGGGTGCTAGTTATTTCTCTAAGATAGACCTCAAATTTGGCTATCATCAACTCAGAGTCAGAGAATATGACATTCCAAAAATAGCTTTACGTACTCGGTATGGTCACTTTGAGTTTCTGGTTATGTCCTTTGGTCTTACTAATTCCCCAGTAGATTTCGTAGACCTGATAAACCGTGTGTTCAAGCAGTACTTAGACATGTTCTTCATAGTATTTATGGATGATATTTTGGTCTATTCTCGCAGTGAGCATGATCATGCAGACCATCTCAGAATCGTACTTCAGACTTTCCGAGATCATCAGCTATTCACCAAATTTAGTAAGTGTAAATTTTGGCTAAGGCCAGTAGCACTACTTGGTCATATCGTTTTCGGTGATGGCGTTAGAGTAGATCCTCAAAAGATCAAAGCGGTAAGAAACTAGCCCAGACTTGTCTTTCCATCAAATATCAGGAATTTCTTGGGTTTGACTAGCTATTATAGACAGTTTTTTGAGGGATTTTCTTCTATTGCATCCCCTATGTCCAGATTGACTTAGAAGAAAGTCAAGTTTCAGTGGTTAGATTCTTTCGAGGAGTTTTCATGAGTTTAAGACTCGACTCACCTTATCTCCAGTCTTAGCTCTTCCAGATGGTTCAGATGGTTTCATAGTGTATTATGATAAATCCAGAGTAGGTTTAGTTTTTGTCCTCATGCATCATAAGGTCATAGCCTTCGCCTCCAGACAACTTAAACCCCATGAGAAGAATTATCCTACTCATGATCTTGAGTTAGCCGTCGCAGTATTTGCCTTGAATATTTAGAGGCATTGTCTATATGGTGTTCATGTAGATGTGTTCATGGATCATGAGAGCCTTCAGTATGTCTTTTCTTAGAAAGATCTCAATCTTCGTCAAAAAAGTTGGATAGAGCTCTTAAAAGATTATGACATAAGTATTTTTTATCATCCGAGCAAGCCCAATGTAGTGGCGGACGCTCTCAGTAGATTGTCTATGGGTAGTATTGCTAATGTCGAGGACAGTAAGAAGAAGTTAGTCTAGGAAGTCCATTAGTTTACCAGACTAGGCATTTACTTAGTCGATAGAGAGGAGGGTGATATATGGGTTTAGAGTAGTTCAGAATCATCTCTAGTTTCTGAGGTGAAAGAAAAGCAAGATAGGGATCCTAGCCTTGTCAAGTTAAAAAAGTCAGTCAAGGATTAGAAAGCAGAGGTTTTCTCCTAAGGGGGAGATGGTATTCTGCGTTGTCAGGGTCGTTTGTGTGTTCCAGCTGTAGATGAATTAAGGTAGTGAATTCATATAGAAGCGCATGGTTCTATTCATCCAGGGGCCACAAAGATGTACCGCAATTTGCGGGAAACTTATTGGTGGAGTGAGATAAAGAAAAACGTTACAGGGTTTATGGCCAAGTGCTTTACATGTTAGTAGGTTAAGATAGAGCATCAGAAGCCTAGTGGGTCTATGCAGGAGTTTAGTATTCCTACTTGGAAGTGGGTAGAAGTGAATATGGACTTTGTGATGAGTTTGTCTCAAACTCGTTGTCAACATGATTCAGTTTGGGTCATTGTAGATAGGATGACCAAATTAGCTAATTTCCTTCCAGTTCATACCTCTTATTCAGCTGAGGATTACGCTAAACTCTACATTAGAGAGTTGATCAGATTGCACGGTGTTCTATTATCTATTATCTCATATAGAGGTACCCAGTTCACCTCTCATTTTCGAAAAGCATTCCAAAAGGGTCTTGGTACCCAAGTTCATTTCAGTACAGCCTTTCATCCTTAGTCAGATGGTCAAGTAGAAACAACCATTCAGACTTTAGAAGATATGCTACGTGCATGTGCATTTGATGTAAAGGGAAGTTGGGATGACCACTTGCCTTTGACTGAATTTGCATACAACAACATCTATTAGTCCAGTATTCATATGGCTCCAATCGAAGATCTCTACGGTAGGAGATGTAGATCTTCAATTGGTTGGTACAAAGTTAGTGAGGCCTAAGTTATAGGGCCTAACTTAGTATTCGACGATGCCTTAGAGAAAGTGCAGTTGATCAGAGAAAGACTCCGGGCTGCTCAGAGATGACATAAGTCTTATGCAGATACTCGTAGAAAAGATATCGAGTTTGAGATTGGTGATCATATCTATCTAAAGATCTCTCCCATGAAGGGAGTGAAGAGGTTCGTTAAGAAGGGAAAGCTAAGTCTTCAATATGTCGGTCCCTTCAAGATTCTCAGTCACTTCGTCAAGGTAGCTTATGAGCTTGAATTGCCTTCATATCTCGCTTTAGTTCATCCAGGCTTCCATGTCTCCTTAATTAAAAAATGCATAGATGACTTAGCATTTGTAGTCCCTATTCAGAGCATAGATGTTCAAAACAGCCTCTCTTATGAAGAGATTCTGGTTGAAATCCTATACTATCAGACTCATCGATGGAGGAATAACGAAGTCACTCTAGTTAAAAGTTCTCTGGAGAAATCAATCCATCGAGGGAGCTACTTAGGAATAAGAAGAAGACATGCGTACCAAGTATCCTCACCTCTTTTCCTCCAACTCAGATCAAGCTTAAGGTAACAGTTCTCCTTAAGCTTACTCAGTTTCATGTTCAATGTTCATTATAAACTTGGTACCAAGTATCATTTCATATTCATTCATGCATTCATGTATCAGCTCATTTATATAATTATGCATCAGACATGGATTTTCTTTGTGAGAAACTTAGTTCAGCACAACACCTAGTCATGCATTCATGAATCAGTTACACATGCATCAGATATGCATGTTTAGTATGATATATTCAGCTATCAGTCATGTCAGTCATGAAATCATGTTCCAGCTAGTCATGTTCAGTATCTACATCAGTTTATATTCTTTCCTCCTCACTCAGTCTTATTCGAGGACAGAATGGTCTCAAGGGGGAGATATTGTAATACCCCATACTTTTTCCTGGCTTGAAATTGCCCCAAGAATGTTAGAAACTTTCTTTGAAAGATGAATCCACTTTTGTACACATGGTATTTTTAATATTTTCGCTTTTTGTCATGTGGGAAATTGAATAATCTTTCTATCGATACCAATTTCATCAAAATCCGACATCGGAAGAGAAGGTTATCAAAATACAGAAGGCAGTAAAACCTCCCAGGTGTGACTGTGAGGCCGACGGATCGTTGGACTAGCGATGGACTGTCTCCCATGACCATTGCAGTGAGGAAGTGTGACTGGATTTTGCCATGGATTGATGACCCAGGCCGATGGACTATCGGACTAGCAACGGACCGTCACTCAGGCTATTTCAAGGGAAACATTGAGGCCCTATTCTGCCTAGAAGTAAGGGACAGGACCAATGGACCGTCGACCCAGTGACGGACCGTCGCACTCCACCATCGCACCAAGGCAGTAAGTTCTAGTTCTGGTCCTAGTGCGGTGGTCAGTCGGATGGATCGTCAACCCAGCGATGGACCATCGCACCCACCATCGCATCTTCCGTTCAGTTATTTTAAAGCCATTTCTAAAGAGGCTTTTTGGTCTTTTACCACCCATTTATATACCTAGTTATATCCGACCAAAGATCAGAAATTCATTATCCATCTACAACAATAAAATTAGGGTTTTCTCTCTAAAATTAATCCTCAAGAACAATATCTAAATCTTCTTCAAGAACTAACAGATTCAAATTCTTCAAGTTCAAGAACTTCAAGAAACTCAATCCAGGTATTCATAGTGTTCATTCATGGACTCCTTTCATCTATGAAGCCCAAGAATCTCTTTTCAAAGTTCAAGTATATGGATTTATTTATGAATTTCATATTGGGTTTACTTTTGTTCATGTTGATAATGACCAATTGAATTCTAATCCATGTTGGGTGATCAATTTTATGTGGAATTGTTTAGTGTAGGTGCAGATTCATGTGAATCTATGATTAAACCGTTGGATGATGAAATTGGAGTTGAATCATGATGTTCATTTATTGTAAAATGTTGTCTACCTATACTATGCTTACCATATGTTTGATTAAATGCCTATGCGAAGGAAAAGTGCCCAACTAATATGATATTATGTAATCCTCATATATGTACAAGTTTATGCATATCAAATGTTTGATGAACTACATTAATAAATGAATTATGGATTGTGATGTTGATCATGTATTCAAGAAATTCATGCTTTGTCAGTTTCTTTCCATGGAGTTTTGCTGGTACATATACCCGACAATTAGCTGTGTGCCTAGATCCTATGTCATGTTCTCAAGATACTCTCAGTCAAGCTATGTTAAGTAGAATTCAATCAGTTTCATGACTTAGGAAAACTCAGTAACTTCAGTATATCTCAGTCAGTTATCAGACCTCAATAATATTCCATTAGTTAACCATATGGGAGTAGAAATTAGTACCGAGTTAACCCAAGGATGGGAACTCACCTATTATATGAGGGTGTGATTCTTAGAAGCAATCCTTACATTCTAGAACTATGTATCCAACAAAGGTTGAGACATCATAGCTTGCTATATGAGGGTAGATGAGGTGGCTTAACCTGTTATATGAGGGTTCCCACCGTTCTCACTAGAGTTACTTGTTATATGAGGGTTACTCACAGATTATCCTTACCAGTGGCGCGGTATTGACACCCTTTAAATTGGGGTTATAGATTGGACCCCAATTAGGGGCATGTCAGTTAGATAGCTACTTCCTACAGTTTCAGTATCAGTCTTAGTAAAAAAACTTAGATAGTTCTACAGAATTTCGGACTATCAGATACAGTCAACTCGGATATAGTACAGAAATCAACTATTTCTATCAGATTTAGGACTGTCATATATAGTCACTCATGTTATCAGTTATATCAGTCATCAGAACTCAATTACCAGTCATGTTCGTTATTAGTAAATTCATGTTTTCATGATCTCAATTTTAGTTACTATGTATTCATGCATGCATTCTCATGTTCATATTAGTCAGTTAGTCAGTATTGTTCATGCATATGAACCCCATGCATTTAGCCTACCTCACATGCATACCAGTATATTCAAAGTGCTGACGTATTTGTGCTATGGTGTCTTCTATCATAGGTTTAGAGACACGAGCTCCAGAGCATCAGTAGCATTCCAATCTCAGTAGTCAGAGTTAGCAGTGAGTCCTCATCTTTCGAGGACATGCCCATTTCTTTATTATCTCATTAATTAATTTATTAGTGGGAGTTAGTTGGGGACATGTCCCATCAACTCCTTATTCAGACAGTCATGTTTTAGAGGTTTTTCAGACTACAGTATATGTAGGTAGTTTATTTCAGTTAGTTTTGGGTATTTCATACCCCACCCAGATGTTATATTTTATCAGATATTATGTCTCAGTTTTGAACCTTATGGCCTTTCAGTTTAGGTTTCTGCATTATATAGGATATTATGCAGTATATAGGTATAGATATCAGTCATGGGTTAGCTTGTGGTCCTTCGGGGTCATGAGCACCGCGTAGCATTCCGAGTACTAGATTTAGGGCGTTACACTGCCACTGCAGGAGGGACCTCAACTATAGGAGCCATGACCACAGGCTTCGCCCCCATTTCAGTACTACTCTAGTCTATAGACTGTGCACCATCAGATGGTACACCAATATCCAATCCCAAATACTGAACCAAAGCACCTTAAGAACTGAAGAAGAAATAAATTTTAGTGGAGGTTGGGCTAGTATCTGGCCTATCGTTGGCCGTGGCAATGAATCTTTGGCTCGGGAGCAGGAATAGTGTCTGGGGAAGGCCCTCTATCCTGACCCCTAGCTGGGGACATATATTGAGGCTATCCACAACCTCTAGGTTATACATAAATAGAGATAGAATCCCTATGCTCGGTCTCGAGACCTTTATCTCATGTAGAGGTAGCACATATCCTAGCCATCTACAAAAGAGTGAAACCAAAGGAATCCTTTAGAAACAAACTCAGGCTCTTAGAACAATCTTAGTGAAAGAAGTGAAAAACTCCTAAGAATGTCCTATAGCCTCCCAAAGATAAGAAACCAACGTCATCGTTCTGATATGTGCGACTCTACTGGGCATATGCTCTTGTACCAACAATGCCGGTGAAACCTAGGATTTGATACCAATTTTTCATGACCTGATTTATGAGTCATGATGACACCTACTCTACCCCGCCAGTAGGTAAGCTAAAACATACTTAGAGTCAGATACAATGGGCTAACTTGGTGGAAAAGGGGGTCTAAAATAAGGAAATTAACAATTAAAGATTCAAGTAGCAATAATATAGTCATAAAGGCCTATTAGATAGGTAGAAGTCAATAAATATCCCAAGACTCAATAATGTTGGTACAAGAGCTACTATAATAAACTACTATATTGAATAGTCAAATACAATTAGTCTCAAATATAAATAAAAAGACATAGATAAATACAAGGAAAAAGGGTAACTTCAACTCCAAGAGCTCACTCAATCTCTGAAATCAACTCTACATAATGTTGAATCAACGACATGACTAGTATTTGGATCTACACCAAAAGGTACAAGAGTGTAGTAAGAGTACCAAAACCATAAGTACTCAGTAGGCATCATCGAACGACTGAGCTAAATTATGATATAAATATGATAAGATACATGATAATATAAGCTAAGTGAAGATTAAAAAATGTGAAATTGAAATAAGCTTCAACACCATTGTACATAGATAAATAAATGCATACGAGAATGATAACATAACTATCATACCATTAACTACAAGATTGGCCACCATAAGCCAATAAGTATGGAAAAGTAAATAACCCAACATAGGCCCCATAAGCTTGAAGGGTACAATCAAGGAAACTAATAACCGAATGAGTAAAATTTACCAACTATCATGCTATAACAAAGATCCATCCATCTTATATTTATCATAAACAATAATCAGTGTAGAACTTGAACCAAAACTCAATATCATCATTATTATTATCATAAATTTTGCCAGAGCTGAATTGAAAATCATATAATCAATACCATCAGTAATCGCCGTAGTTGAATCTGAGCCAATATTTATAAACTGTATCAATGAACCATATTAGCGATCCTTTCAATAAGATAAAATCAATAGGTTATACTAATAAATCGTAGCTATAAAATTTCTCTTTACTCATATTTATAGACTGGACCAAGAATGGTATCCACATGTCTCTTCCATAATCACATCTATATGCCAGATTATTAGCCATATTCGGAGTCTACATCAATATTAATATTCATAAGCAATAATATTAAATATATCTGGAATTCAATCAATAGTCATATCTATAGGCCACCCATCATACCTATGAGCATATATATCCATAAGCTGTATAATATAAATGCATAAGCTATTATATATATAAGCCATATCGTATATGTGAGTCGCATCATATTCATAAGCCATTAACATTCAATCATACTGATATCTATAGCATTAAGAATACCAATAGACTATGTTATTAATAATATTTGAAAGACATGCAAATAATCACATATATAAGTCATAAATCAAAAATTATATCCTTAATCCTATATATGACCAATATCGTTAGCGATACTCAGAATTAACATCAATCATTCAATATCCACCAACATAATCAATATTTGTATTCAAACTTCTCAAGTATCAATCTACCATTAGCAAGAGTATATATAAACGAATAAGCCTAAGGTGGGATAAAGAGGCCCACCTCTAATCCCCAAAATCCATTTTAGAAAACTTCTACCCAGACTAAGATATGCCATCTAAATTTATTTCTAGATATCAAGGAACCCATAAATAGTCCTAGGATAGTAATCCTCCCCAAACATGAGCAACTAAGGCAATCCTAACCTAAAATAATAGCAACTAAGAAAAATCCCCTTAATTCAAGAAACTAGGGATAATTCCTCCCAAAACATGATTAACAAAGGCAATTTCACCTAGCTTAAGTAATTTAGGGATTTCCATTCTACACATCTATAATGAAGCTCAATGAACCTAAGACATGAATAACTATGCTAACTACACTTAGTCCACGATTTCAAGATAGCTTAACGGTCAAACTAAACCACATATTTCCAATCATACTTCAAACACCTTAATCCCACTCCATATCAACCATAATATCACAAGCATACTACAAAAAGGATCAATATATAATAAAGGTAACCTAGCCTACCTGGGCACTTAAAGAGCCCAAAGGATCTATTAAATTACTGATTTCCCCTTTTGAGAAGATTTTGTAAGGAGCCACACTGTCAAAATCACAATTTACTTATTAGTACAAGAATAATGATACCTTATTATGATTATATTACACTCTAGAATAAGTGTAGGAGACGTTGTTAACATATTCACCCAATAACAAGTTAGGATCAAATCAACAGGGAACAAAGTGAGTGGTGATTGAGTTGGCTCAAAATAAAAGAAACTTTCTAAATTCAAATCTGGGATACAAATATTTGGGGGTTTACTAGAACATTTTCAAAGATATAACAATTTTTGAGCTTTTCAAATACTAACTTGAGGCTAAGAATAATTAAAGTGTAATTAGTTAGGAGTGGATCTTGGAGTTATGCCATTCTAGGTGTGAAGTCATGCATGCGTTATTAAGAGTTTATCCAAATTTAGCTAGGAGTCATGGTTACACTAGATTTAGAGGTATTGGTGTAAATCTTTTAATAAATCACCAAATTTCATGAATGGGTTCTTTCGAACACCTCATAAGTGTAACAATTTTACCAATCTTTTGCCCCAATTAACATCCTTATTTCTAAGAGATGCTATTGAATAAAATAATTCAACTTGTTATTTATATTTATTCCTCACACATAACCCTTCTTTCAAGAATGGTATGGGTTCAAAGGTAATTAGGGTTTGCAACCCCCAATTTTTAGTTAAAAAATAGAATAAATGCAAAAACCATAACAAATAGCTAATTAGGAAGATAAATAAACAACACCCAAGAACTAATCACAACTTATTCAAGCATAACCCAAAGAGGAAAAAATAACTACTCATAAAGATAGAAAGTAAATATATACCAAAATTTTCACCAAAATAATCCATAAAAAAATGGGAATGCAATTCCAATCTTTGATTTTCAATAAATCTTCAATGGAAATGCTAATCGTTCAATTAGGAATCAGTCTAATGTCTTCTTAGAATAAGAATAGTTCTATAATGTTTAAAATCTAAAAGATAGATGAAAGATCCAAGATAAAAGATAATTAAAATGAGCTAAACCCCCTATTTAATCCCCAATTCCACATTTGCTAAACATTACAAAAATGTCACCTTGCTCTTGATATGCTTAAGCGGATCCAAAGCGGATGGATAACAGATGGAGGCCAGATAGAAAACTAATCTAAATCATATGTAAAGCGGATACAAAGCAGATGGGATTTTCTCTTCCATATATGATCTCTCATTGACTTGAACAACTTGCTCATCACCCCTTTCAACTTTTACCTTCACCAAAAAACATTAAGTATGAGATTAACATCAAGTTAATGGAAAACCATGATAATTTAAGCTTAAAAGGTGATAGCAAGTCGTTAAATTGATGGCTTATCAACCCCCCAAACTTAAACTATTTCTTGTCCTCAAGAAACTAATTCAATGAGGTAGGGTATTTAACTCAAATCTAGCAACAAGAAAGATATACTAAAAGACTAAGCTAACAAAGCTATAGAAAGACTTTCCAAACATATCATGGCAACGAGCAAACAAATTTATTTTCAATACGCATATATTTATGAAGCAAGGATACAAGTTTGTATTAAATTAACCTTTCAAATCAACAAAGCATCACTAGAGGGAACATAACATTTTCAAACATTATCTCAACCTTCACAATGCAACTTACCTCACCTATTTACCCAAACAAATAGTAAGACTTCACCCTCTACCCCAAAGTATTAATGGCGCTCACATGTAAGAGTTGGCTCCCTACAAAAAAGATATTTTCATTCTTAAAGGAGCTCAAATAATGAAAGAATTTACACTCACTCTCGCAAAGAAATTCAAGTACAATGAGTAAAACAATAGGCTTGCCCTTTGTATTGTTTGCAACTAATGTAGACTTACCTAGTTTGGAATCACCAAGGACTTATGGGTCTAGATGAAGGTTTATGGTGCAGGAAGGAATATATGGATCAAGTGACTAAAAGACCTCTTTCAACGCATTTGCTCATTCCTTTCTACACCAATTTTTTTAATATATCCACCCTTTTTACCTTCAAATCAATTCTTTTGTTTCCCTTAATCTTAGCATAGAAAATATCAAACAAAACCAACCCATGATTTTATTTCTTCACTTCTTTGACTTTTTCAAGAAACATTCTAACTTTAAGCTCTTTTAGCCCCTCATTTGTCTCATTTCTCTTCACATTCTATGGCCTAGGCTATGAAACTTTAATATCAAGTATGTCTCTTGTCTCTTAAGAACATGATTTGACTACCTTACACACACCTTTTTTTGCTTATCTTATCACATCACATTCATCCCCACCAAACTTGGAGTTTGAACCACCCTTACATTATTCTACCAAATACACAAACCCCCCAAACTTAGGCTTTCCCCTATATTTCATTATTTTGAATTATGTGACGCATCAAAGGAGGTTAAGTGCCAAGATAAAGATTTTAATAAGGGATGCAAAAATGGGCAAAAAGGCTCAAAAGGGTTAGCTAGGTAAAAAAGTTAAGGTGCGAATTTAGCTATTTAATGGGTCAAAAATGGCCTCAGGTCATTCTCCAAAACAAGCTTGCCTTGGATTTTTCTTTGAATACACTCAGGGTAAGTTCTATACTACACGTATATACAAAAATTAATCAAAAATCTCACCACACATGGTATCATACTCATTGAGCAAAAATGTAGTACCCCAACCAATTTGAGCAATTTTTGCTTGATAAGTTACTCCGAGTCAAAGAATCATCCTTGTAATGAGAGAGAAAAAAAGTGAATTTATTGGTCTCACTCAAAAGAAGGCTAAAAAACATCCTTGTTCTTTTTAAAAAAGAATACTACATTTTTGGTTTCTCTCAAAATTATTTCATTCCTTGACAATGACATTTTGAAAGTATTTTTAAACTTTTGCCTATTACTAATCAACCTACAAGACTAGATACTTCACCTAAAGATGTCACCTTATCATCCATGATGGGTGAACTATCACTCGGCTCGGCAAAGAAACTACACTAAAATAGAATTAAAAAGGCTCAAAAGAATGAGAAAATAAAAATTTTCTCCTTAGGAAAGAACTATGTTTTGAATAATATCCTTGGTGTTTATTGGACATGTATATACAAAAAGAAATAAGAGCAATATGAACAAATCGAGTAACACATTAATATTAAGTGCATGATACAAGCTCGAAGAAGGGAAATATTTGGCATATCTTTCCATATGCTCATTAAGGGCCAACCCAAATCAATGTCAATAATAAAAAACAAGTCCTATAAGGGATAAATTAAAGATCAATCCATGTAAGAGATAAAGTAAATAAACCTAAAAAGAAAAAAGTAGAGTATATCTCCATAATCTATCCAACCAATGTCATCAAATGAAATCAATAGGCAAAGACCATCAAGTTTAGAGTTAGATTCTCCACCCCCGCTAAAATTCATTGGATTGTACAACAATGCAAAAACAAAAAGAGAGTAAAGAAAGGTAGAGACTCCTTGTGGTGCACTAAGTGCAGGTCTATGTCAATGGATAGTCGTATTGCCTTACTAGAAGCATTGTATGACTGGGCTCCTCAACTTGGGTCACCACTAAAGGCAACTTATCATCATCTCGGGAGATAGAAGTAGCTTTTTCCTTGCCCTTATCTGGAGCATGACCCTATTTAGCATCCCATGAAAATTTTTTCCTCGGAGATATACCTATGAAAAGAAAACTAAAACAACACAAAAGATAAAAGATAAAACATGTTTTTGGATTTTTATCTATTAAGAAGTAAAGTAATGTTGATGAAAAACTTAGGTGGATGCAAGGTAACTTTATCACTACACCTTATGGGATTTTTTCCTCACAACATTCAACTCTTTGAACTTGACATTGTTATATATTTATCACATATTTCCCATTCTATCTCATAGATCGTCCATGGCACTAATAGAATAACGAATGACCCTATACCCTTAAGAATGGTGTCACTCAATCTATCATAGGGCTAGGCAAACTTTTATATCTCTCGTATTACTCAGACTTCACTCAAGAATTCTATGATAGGCACATTTATCGATCAAACCATGGGCATAACATTTATCAACAATTTCAACCAAAAATAACTAGTTTCTCAACATTTAACACCAATTAGACTCAAATGCTCCAAAAATGATCAAACAATGCCCTAAGAAAGTCACATTAACCATTAACAGCTAATAAGGCATTTCTGTATTAAAGATATTTTAACAAACATATAGTACACACGAAAGATAAGAGCTTGAAAAACAAAATAAAAATTCATGTGAGCAAGCTCAATGAACTAATTCATAACCAAACACACCATTCTTAATTTTACTCACCCAAATAGATCAACCACCATTCAATTTAGCCATAAAACTTTAAGTGGGTATTTTATCAAACAAGTGGTGCACTAGTTTAAAGAAGTAAGAACTTCCAAATTAGCATGTAAAACAAGGCACATATTATAAAATATTTATCCCAATATCCCTATAACCATAT
>JAPEIP010000010.1:192165469-192183278 GCA_026120095.1 Capsicum chinense
TGTAGACTTACCTAGTTTGGAATCACCAAGGACTTATGGGTCTAGATGAAGGTTTATGGTGCAGGAAGGAATATATGGATCAAGTGACTAAAAGACCTCTTTCAACGCATTTGCTCATTCCTTTCTACACCAATTTTTTTAATATATCCACCCTTTTTACCTTCAAATCAATTCTTTTGTTTCCCTTAATCTTAGCATAGAAAATATCAAACAAAACCAACCCATGATTTTATTTCTTCACTTCTTTGACTTTTTCAAGAAACATTCTAACTTTAAGCTCTTTTAGCCCCTCATTTGTCTCATTTCTCTTCACATTCTATGGCCTAGGCTATGAAACTTTAATATCAAGTATGTCTCTTGTCTCTTAAGAACATGATTTGACTACCTTACACACACCTTTTTTTGCTTATCTTATCACATCACATTCATCCCCACCAAACTTGGAGTTTGAACCACCCTTACATTATTCTACCAAATACACAAACCCCCCAAACTTAGGCTTTCCCCTATATTTCATTATTTTGAATTATGTGACGCATCAAAGGAGGTTAAGTGCCAAGATAAAGATTTTAATAAGGGATGCAAAAATGGGCAAAAAGGCTCAAAAGGGTTAGCTAGGTAAAAAAGTTAAGGTGCGAATTTAGCTATTTAATGGGTCAAAAATGGCCTCAGGTCATTCTCCAAAACAAGCTTGCCTTGGATTTTTCTTTGAATACACTCAGGGTAAGTTCTATACTACACGTATATACAAAAATTAATCAAAAATCTCACCACACATGGTATCATACTCATTGAGCAAAAATGTAGTACCCCAACCAATTTGAGCAATTTTTGCTTGATAAGTTACTCCGAGTCAAAGAATCATCCTTGTAATGAGAGAGAAAAAAAGTGAATTTATTGGTCTCACTCAAAAGAAGGCTAAAAAACATCCTTGTTCTTTTTAAAAAAGAATACTACATTTTTGGTTTCTCTCAAAATTATTTCATTCCTTGACAATGACATTTTGAAAGTATTTTTAAACTTTTGCCTATTACTAATCAACCTACAAGACTAGATACTTCACCTAAAGATGTCACCTTATCATCCATGATGGGTGAACTATCACTCGGCTCGGCAAAGAAACTACACTAAAATAGAATTAAAAAGGCTCAAAAGAATGAGAAAATAAAAATTTTCTCCTTAGGAAAGAACTATGTTTTGAATAATATCCTTGGTGTTTATTGGACATGTATATACAAAAAGAAATAAGAGCAATATGAACAAATCGAGTAACACATTAATATTAAGTGCATGATACAAGCTCGAAGAAGGGAAATATTTGGCATATCTTTCCATATGCTCATTAAGGGCCAACCCAAATCAATGTCAATAATAAAAAACAAGTCCTATAAGGGATAAATTAAAGATCAATCCATGTAAGAGATAAAGTAAATAAACCTAAAAAGAAAAAAGTAGAGTATATCTCCATAATCTATCCAACCAATGTCATCAAATGAAATCAATAGGCAAAGACCATCAAGTTTAGAGTTAGATTCTCCACCCCCGCTAAAATTCATTGGATTGTACAACAATGCAAAAACAAAAAGAGAGTAAAGAAAGGTAGAGACTCCTTGTGGTGCACTAAGTGCAGGTCTATGTCAATGGATAGTCGTATTGCCTTACTAGAAGCATTGTATGACTGGGCTCCTCAACTTGGGTCACCACTAAAGGCAACTTATCATCATCTCGGGAGATAGAAGTAGCTTTTTCCTTGCCCTTATCTGGAGCATGACCCTATTTAGCATCCCATGAAAATTTTTTCCTCGGAGATATACCTATGAAAAGAAAACTAAAACAACACAAAAGATAAAAGATAAAACATGTTTTTGGATTTTTATCTATTAAGAAGTAAAGTAATGTTGATGAAAAACTTAGGTGGATGCAAGGTAACTTTATCACTACACCTTATGGGATTTTTTCCTCACAACATTCAACTCTTTGAACTTGACATTGTTATATATTTATCACATATTTCCCATTCTATCTCATAGATCGTCCATGGCACTAATAGAATAACGAATGACCCTATACCCTTAAGAATGGTGTCACTCAATCTATCATAGGGCTAGGCAAACTTTTATATCTCTCGTATTACTCAGACTTCACTCAAGAATTCTATGATAGGCACATTTATCGATCAAACCATGGGCATAACATTTATCAACAATTTCAACCAAAAATAACTAGTTTCTCAACATTTAACACCAATTAGACTCAAATGCTCCAAAAATGATCAAACAATGCCCTAAGAAAGTCACATTAACCATTAACAGCTAATAAGGCATTTCTGTATTAAAGATATTTTAACAAACATATAGTACACACGAAAGATAAGAGCTTGAAAAACAAAATAAAAATTCATGTGAGCAAGCTCAATGAACTAATTCATAACCAAACACACCATTCTTAATTTTACTCACCCAAATAGATCAACCACCATTCAATTTAGCCATAAAACTTTAAGTGGGTATTTTATCAAACAAGTGGTGCACTAGTTTAAAGAAGTAAGAACTTCCAAATTAGCATGTAAAACAAGGCACATATTATAAAATATTTATCCCAATATCCCTATAACCATATTACACCAATATAAGCTCAAACTTATCGAATTTAAACTAAAAGAAATAATAGTATGTGAACATTTTATACTTGAAAGAGTGTTCTAAGTTAAAATCATAAAAGATCATTCTATTCATTTGTTTTGAGAGGAGAAAAATGAAATAATGTGCAATTTTATAATTTTAGGGTTGCATTCTTGAGTTAACAGATTGAGAGTTGAATTAAGGTTGATAATATGTGAAATTCCTTCAGCAAATTTGCTCAAAATAGCCCATATATGTGTAACACTGATGAACCTACATCTAGACTGCTCAAGCAGCTCCAGCGCAGGTTCAAATAAATTTGATGGACAACTCTGTGGCCTTCCTGCATTTAGGTTGTGCCTCACCTATGCCTGAATTGCTTAAGCAGGTCCAGTGTAGGTCAAAGCAGTACTTTCCGACTTTATCCTCCCATAAATGCATTCCAGGTGCACTGGACCTACACCTAGACTACTTGAGCAAGTCCAACATAGGTCAAACCATATTGCTGCAATGATTTTAATCCAACATTAGCTCACCTGTATTCCAGAAGTGTTGGACTTACACTTGGACTACTTAAGCATGTTGTAAGACCCCGCAAAATTCTAATCTTGAGTCAGTCCTTTAAAGCCTACTTAGAGGTCCCAGACTTAGAAAATTTTAGCCAAGTATCAAGACTTAGAATCCTTTTATCCTTCCAAATTTGGAGGTCTTTATTTTCGACCTTCCTAACCTTATTTTGTCAATTTTCAAATTGATTCATGATCAGGGTCACTTGTAGGCCATCTCAGGTGAGTCTCGAGTTTTTTCGACTAGCGTAAAGGTGAGTTTGGATACTAAATATAGTGAGGGGTCGTAATGGACCCACATCATAAGGCCCAGTCAACCTAGCTAGGGGTCACATTGCGATAGGTAGTCACCCAAGTAGGGTTCGCTATGTGAGGAGCAGCCAAGTTCAACAAATTCTAGTTATGGATTATGGGGGTAAATGGGTCATTTTCCCCACCTTATTTAGCCTTAACACAAAATTAATCAGCCTATAGGGCAAAATCTCATTCTTTCTCTCAAACTCTCTAAAAAACAAACATTAGGGTTTTCAATTCAAGATTTAAATCTCAAGAATTCAACCATTAATCTTATTAAAAAAAGCATAAAGGTATGTCAAGTGTTCATCCAAGGGCCCTTTTCACCCTTGGAGTTCAAAAAACCCTTTTTTTAAAATCTTAAATAATGATTAACATATTGTGGGTTATTTGTATTCAGTTTAATCTTGTTGTGTGATTTCCAAGATAATGTATTTAATAAATTTCATGAATTTATGTTAGCATGTGGGTTGAAGTCTTTGAAATTGAAGTGATAAGTATAGCCATAGTGTATTGAATTATTATTCATGCCCAAGTATAATGTGATGCCTCCCATGTGTTTGCCAAAAATACCTAAGTGAAGTAATTGTGCAATTTTATCCATTGTTGATCTTAATTATAAACTCATGAAAGAACTACATGTCCATGTTAAAGCTATGCCTTGAAGGTGTTTGTTAAAGTGCCTATGTGAGTTGTTAGTGTACTTATGATATGATAACATGCATCCCTATAAATGTGTAGGTTCAAGATTTACAAACGTTTGATAAAATGCCTTAGAAAGTGAATTGTGAACATGCGGCCATTATCGTGCCTTCAAGATTTATGTTACACTTTACTCTTTACACTATTGATGTCCTGGGGTATTTAATACCCAATAATTTAGCTATATACCTAGAGCCAATTTCAGTTATACAATAGTCTCAGTCAGGTCATGATCAATGGTACTTTTAGTCAGTTCCAGAATCCATGAAAACTAATTAAACTTAGTACTAATCCAGTCCAGTTCAGTAACAGTTCAGTCAAGCCTAGTATGAACCAAGAAATCAGTTCAGTGTCTATTTAATTGGGAGTAGGATTCAACATCGAGTGAACCCAAGGATGGGGACTCACCTATCAGTAGAGGGTGCGATTCTTAGAAGCAATCCTTGTATTCCAGAACTATGTTGCCAGCGTAGGTCGAGACATCAAACCTACTAGTCGAGGGTTGATGAGGTGTTTTAGCCTTTCAGTTGAGGGTTCCACCATTCTCATTAAAGACTTGCCAGATGCGCGTATCTCTTCAATTATCTTTACCCATGGAACGGTACTGGAACCCTTCCAACTGGGGTTACAGGTTGGACCTCAAAATCTATTTAGAAAGGGGAATGTCAGTTAGTTGATTACCTCTCACAGTCTCAGTTTTAGATTCAATCTCAGATTAGTTATCAATATAGTTCTACAGACTTTAAGAATATCAGATAGATCATCCAGATACTCATTAATACAGTATTAGTAAACTTTGATATCAGTAAATTAGTATTCAGACTCAGTATTTAGTATCATCATTTTTTTAGTTATAGTCTATGTATTCATGCATGCACTCCCATTCAGTTATATACATGTTATTTAGTTAGTATTGTTCATGCTTCATGAACCTATGCATTTTAGCCTACCTCACTGAGCATACCAGTATATTCAAAGTACTGATACATGCTTTTTATGCTATGATGTCTTATATCTTAGGTTTAGATGCACGGGCCCTAGAGCATCCTAAGTAGTACAGCTTCTAAGCAGACAACGGAGTGGTGAGTCCTTATATTTGGAGGACATGGTTATTTTTAGTATTTAAGTTATTTCAATAGTTAGTTGGAGTTAGTTGGGGACTTGTCCTATCAACTCCATATTTCAGATAGTTTAGAGGCTTATCAGACTAGAGTGTTTTCCGACAGTTGTTTTCTAGTATTTTATTTTTCGTATACAGTATTGTTTTTAGATTTGAACCTTATGGAAATTCTGTGTTTACTTCCTTATTTTGTTATTACAATGTCTTTTTTTATTCAGTGCTTACAGCAGGTACCAGTCATGGGTTAGCTAGTGGTTCTTCGAAATTGTTAGCGTCGTGTAGCATCTGGGGTACAGACTCGAGCATTGCAAAACTTGGTATCATATTTTAAGGTTCAACAGTGTCCTAGAAAGTCTGGAAGCTGCATTTAGTAAAGTCTTGTACATGGGTGTGTAGCATGCCACACTTATGGTAAGTAGGCTACGAGATATTTTTAGAACAGTTTCCCTTCTTTCAGTATTCATGTTATGCGAGTGACATGAGCTCTAGTTAAAATCTCTATCTAATCTAAGTTTCTCTTTTATTTTACAGATCATTCCTCCTAAAGAACTATGGAAAAAGGAATGGGAGACCAGCTAGAACCCAGCCCATCCAGCCAGATCCTCTGGATGAACATGTCTCTTATACCGAGTTCAGAATAGCTTTATCCACCCTAGCTCATTCTTTAGCATCCTAGAGTGAGTGCCTAGCTATTGTTTCAGCCAACCTAGTGGCCAACACAGTGGCTTCTAGGATTCGGGATCTCACCTGAATGAACCCTCCATCTTTCACTAGGTCTAAGTCAGATGAGGACCCTTAGGAATTTATTAATCAGGTGAAAAAAGTTACTGATGTTATGGTGGTGATGGCTAGTGAGAGTGATGAGATAGATGTATATCAGTTGCAGGATGTGGCTCACTCATCATTCAAATAGTGGAAAGTAAAAAGGGCTGCAGACGCAGGGCCCAAAGAATGGGAGGAGTTTGCCACTGCTTTTATGGATAGGTTCTTCCTATAGGAGTTAAGGGAAGAAAAGGTTCTAGAATTTATCAATATGAATCAGGGCAACATGATGGTGAAAGAGTATTATCTAAAGCTTACTCAATTAGCTAGATATTCTCCTTACGTGGTAGCAGATAGTAGGTTTAAGATAAACTAGTTTGTGTCTGGGGTGAAAGATATTATGGTTAAGGAGTG
The DNA here is from genome assembly GCA_026120095.1 of Capsicum chinense. Classification (NCBI taxonomy): domain Eukaryota; kingdom Viridiplantae; phylum Streptophyta; class Magnoliopsida; order Solanales; family Solanaceae; genus Capsicum; species Capsicum chinense. The sequence goes on from JAPEIP010000010.1 coordinate 192,171,949, forward strand.
AAGAACTGTGATGCTGATTAGTGAGATGGACTTGTCTAGACTGATGGTCCATGCTCAACAGATCGAAGAACAGAAGAATAAGGAGAGAGAAGCAGAACAAGAGCGCTAGAATAGGTACTTTCAACTTTGCTCAACCTAGGTCAGAGGGTGGGAATCGTTCTCAGTTTCGCCCAAAATCTTTAGTTCTATCCCTATCCCCAGCTAGTGCTCCAGTGCTAAAATTCAGAGAAGGCAACAGATATAGGGCATTGGGCCCTAAACCTCAGGATAGTATTAGCAGTGCCCGAATGAATTCTCTTTGCCAGCAATATGGTAGAAACCATCAGGGTGTCTATAGAGCAGAAAGTGATGTATGTTTTGGATATGGAAAGCCAAGCGACAGAGTTGGAGATTGTCCCCAGTCAGGTTTCTAGGGTTAGCGTAACCGTCCTCCAGCTCAGTCCGATCGCCTGAATCAATAAGGTTTCTTATCCAGTGCCACCAGTAGGCAACGCCTAAATAGAATCTATGCTCTTCAATCCCAAAAGGATCAGGAAAATTCTCTTGATGTGGTCACTGGTACGTTAAAAGTTTATCATTTACATGTCTACGCTTTGCTAGAACCAGGAGCTTCTTTGTATTTTGTTACTCTATATATAGCAGTTGATTTTAGAGTTAGTCTAGAAATCCTAGCAGAGCATTTCTCAGTTTCTACCCTAGTGGGTAAATTCATTATATCCCAATAGGTATACAGGAACTATCCGATTGTGGTATCTCAGAAAGTCACTTCAGCAGACTTAGTCATATTAGAGATGACTAATTTTGATTTCATTCTCAGCATGGATTGGCTTTATTTGTGCTATGCCTTAGTCAATTTTAGAAACAGAATTGTCCAGTTTCAGTTTCCAAATAAACCCATCCTAGAGTGGAGGGGTAGTAATTCAGCACTTACGGGTCAGCTTGATTCTTGCCTTCGGGCTAGAAAAATGATATCTATGGGGTGTGTCTAATATCTTGTCCGAGTCTAGGACTCTAGATCAGAAACGCCTACTCTTGAATCAATTTTAGTAGCTTGAGAATTCCCAGAGGTATTTCTCGAAGATCTTTCCGGAGTCCCTTCTGAAAGTGAAATTAATTTTAAATCGATCTCTTTCCAGATACTCAACCCATCTTTATTCTACCATATAGAATGGCTCCAGCAAAACTTCGAGAATTAAAAGAGTAGTTAAAGGATCTCTTAGATAAGGGATTCATCAAACCCAGTATCTCCCCATGGGGCACACCAGTTCTATTCGTGCATAAGAAAGATGGTTCCCTTAGAAAATGTATTTACTATAGTCAGTTAAATAAAGTCATGGTAAAGCACAAGTATCCACTTCCCAGAATCGATGACTTATTTGATCAACTTTAGGGTGCCAGTTACTCCTCTAAGTTAGACCTCAGATCAGACTATCATCAGTTCAGGTCAGGGAGTGTGGCATCCTAAAAATAGCCTTCAAAACTCGATATGGTCTCTTCAAATTCTTAGTCATGTCCTATGATCTTACTAATGCCCCAACACTTTTTATAGACTTGATGAACCATGTGTTCAAGAAGTACTTAGACATGTTTGTCATGGGTTTCATAGATGATATCCTTGTTTACTCCCGTAGTGAACATGATCATGCAAACTATCTTAGAATAGTATTACAGACTCTCAAAAACCATCAGCTATTTGCCAAATTCAGTAAGTGTGAATTTTGTCTAAGGTTAGTAGCTTTTCTCATCCATAGAGTTTTTTGGTGATGGAATTAGAGTTGATCCCCAAAAGATCGAAATAGTAAGAAACTGGCCCAGACCCATCTCTCTATTAGATATTAGGAGTTTCTCAGGTTTGGATAGCTATTACTGATGGTTTTTTAAGGGATTTTTATCTATTACATCCCCTATGTCCAGATTGACTCAGAAGAAGGTCAAACTCTAGTGGTCAGATTCTTGTGAGAAGAGTTTTTAGGAGTTAAAGACTCAACTCATAACAGCTCTAGTTTTGACCCTACCAGATGGTTCTGATGGCTTTGTTGTGTACGATGATGCATCTAGAGTAGGTTTGGGTTATGTCCTCATTCATATAGGTAAGGTCATAGCCTATGAATCCAGATAGATTAAACCCCATGAAAAGAAATATCCTACTCACGATCTTGAGTTAGCAGCAGTAGTTTTTACCTTAAAGATTTAGAGGCATTACTTGTATGGGGTGCACATTAATGTGTTCACAGACAAAAGATCTTATAGTATGTGTTCTCCCAGAAAGATCTTAACCTCTGTCAGAGAAGGTGGTTAGAGTTGTTGAAAGATTACGACATAAGTGTGCTTACCATCCAGGCAAGGCCACTATAGTGGCTGATGCTCTTAGAAGGCTGTCTATGGGTAGTGTTGCTCATGTTGAGCAAAGTAGGAAAAATTTAGCTTAAGAAGTCCATCAGCTTGGCTGACTAGGTGTATGCTTAGTCGACTCAGCAGAAGGTAGTGTATGGGTTCAAAATAATTCAAAATCATCTCTAGTTTATGAAGTAAAAGAAAAGCAGGATAGAGATCCCAATTTAGTTAAGTTGAAAGAGTCAGTCAGCGATCATAAGGGAGAGGTTTTCTCCCAAGGGGGAGATGGTGTTTTGAGTTATTAGGGTCGTCTATGTGTGCTGAGTGTAGCATAGTGGGCATTACTCTATTCATCCAGTGACCACAAAGATGTACCGCGATTTAGGGGAAATTTATTAGTGAAGTGGGATGAAGAGAGACATTATAGAGTTTGTATCTAGGTGCTCTGCATGTCAGTAGGTTAAGATTGAGCATCAGAAACCTAGTGGGCCCATGCAAGAGTTCAGCATTCCTACTTGGATGAGGGAAGTAGTGAACATGGAATTTGTGATGGGTTTACTTCTTACTCATCATCAACATGATTTAGTTTGGGTCATTATAGATAGGATGACCAAATTAGCTCATTTTCTACCAGTCTATACCTCTTACACAACCGAGGATTACACCAAACTCTATTTTAGGGAGTTGATCAGATTGCTCGGTGTTCCATTGTCCATTATCTCAGATAGAGGTACCCAATTCACCTATTACTTCTGAAGGCATTCCAAAAGGGTCTTGGTACCCGAGTTTACCTCAGTACCACTTTTCATCCCTAGAAAGATGGTCAGGCAGAAAGGACCACCCAGACTTTAGAAGATATGCTGCGAGCATGTGCGATTGATTTTAAAGGTAGTTGGGATGACCATTTGCCATTGATTGAGTTCGTATATAACAACAACTATCATTCCAATATTCAGATGGCTCCGTTTAAGGTGCTTTATAGAAGGAAATTTAGATCTCCCATTGGTTGGTTCAAAGTGGGTGAGGCCGCAGTGGTAAGGCTTGACCTAGTATTTGATGCCTTGGAAAAATTTTAGTTGATCATAGAAGGGTTTAAGATAGCTCAGAGCTGACAAAAATTATATGCAGACATACACAAAAAGGACCTCGAGTTTGAGATTGGTGACTATGCGTATTTGAAAATCTCTCTATAAAAAGAGTGAAGAGGTTTGGCAAGAAGGGGAAACTCAGTCCCCGATATGTCGATCCTTACCAAATTCTCAGCCTTTTTGGAAAGGTAGCTTATGAACTTGAGCTGCCTTCAGATCTAGCTTCAGTCCATCCAGTGTGTCGTGTATCCTTGCTAAAGAAATGCATAGGTGAACCATCAGCCGTTGTCTTGATAGAGGGCATAGACGTTCAGAATAGTCTCTCATTTGAGGAGGTACCAGTCGAAATCCTTAACTACTAGATGCATAGAATGGGGAATAAAAAAGTCCCTCTTGTCAAAGTTCTTTAGCAGAATCAGTCCGTTGAGGGAGCTACTTAGGAAGTAGAAGCAGATATGCGAACCAAGTACCGTCACCTCTTCTATGCCAACTCAGACTTAGCTTAAGGTAATAGTTTTCTTTAAAACTTACTCAAACATCTCTTGCAAAACTTGGTACCAGTTATCGTTGCATATTCAGTCATGCATTCATGAATTATTTTTGGTCATGTATTCATTGCATTTAGATATGCATATTCAGTATACAAACCCAGTTTGTTAGTATATTTAGTCATGCATTCATTACATTCAGATATGCATGTGCAATATAAAAAAATCAGTATATCGTAGTTTCAATCATGTTTCATTGTTCATGTACAGTAAATAAGTTTAGTACATCTGTAATCTTAGCTTAGTCATCCTCATTTGAGGATGAATATTTCAAAGGGGGAGATATTATTAGACCCTGCAAAATTCTAAGCTTGACTCAGTCTTTTAAAGCCTACTAAGGGTTCCCAGACTTGGAAAATTTTAGCCAAGTATCAAGACTTAGAATCGTTTTAGCCTTCCAAATTTGGAGGATTTTATTTCCGACCTTGTCAACTTATTTTTTCAATTTTCAAATTGATTCATGATCAGGGTCACTTGTAGGCTATCTCGGGTGAGTCTCGAGTTTTTCCGACTAGCATAAGGGAGAGTTTTGGTGCTAAAAATAGTGAGGGGTCACGATGTCCCCGCATTGCTCGGACCAGTCAACCCAGCTAGGGGTCGCATTATGATAGGTAGTCAACCTAAGTAGGGTCAAAACTCAAGGGGCAACCCAGTTCAACAAATTTTAGTTACGAGTTATGGGGGTAAATGAGTTATTTTCCCCACCTTATTCAGCCTTAACACGAAATTAATTAGCCTATAGGGAAAAATCTCATTCTTTTTCTCAAACTCTCCAAAAAACAAGCATTAGGGTTTTCAATTCAAGATTCAAATCTCAGTAATTATACCATCAATCTTCTAAAAAAAAAGTGTAAATGTATGTGAAGTGTTCGTCCAAGGGCCTCTTTCACCTTTGGAGTTCAAGAAACCCTTTTTAAAATATTAAATCATGATTTCCATGTTGTGGGTTGTTTGTATTCATTTTAATCTTGTTTTGTGATTTCCAAGATGATGTCTTTAATAAATTTCATGAATTTATGTTAGCATATGGGTTTGAATCTTTGAAATTGAAGTGATTAATGTAGCCATGATGTATTGAATTATTATTCATGGCAAGTATAATGTGATGCCTCCCATGTATTTTCCAAAATTTCCTAAGTGAGGTAATTGTACATTTTGATCCATTGTTGATCTTAATTATGAACTCCTGGAAGAACTACATGTCTAAAAGGGCTCCCATGTTAAAGCTATGCCTTGAAGGTGTTTGTTGAAATGACTATGTGAATTGTTAGTGTACTTATGACATGATAGCATGCATCCCTATACATGTAGAAGTTTAATATTTTCAAGCATTTGATGAAATTCTTTAGAAAGTGAATTATGAACATGTGGCCATTGTCGTGCCTTCAATATTTATATTATTCTTTACTCTTTACACTATCGATGTTCTGGGGGTATTTAATATTCAAAAATTTAGTTTTATACCTAGAGCCAGTGTCAGTTACAAAATAATCTCAATCAGGTCACGATCAGTGGTACTTTTAGTCAGTTCCAGAATCCAGGAAAAGTCAGTAAACTCAGTACTAATCTAGTCCAGTTTAGTAACAGTTCAGTCAAGCCTGTTACGAACTAGGAAATTAGTTCAGTGTCTATTCAGTTAGGAGTAGGATTCAGCACCGAGTGAACCCAAGGATGGGGACTCACCGGCCAATAGAGAATGTGATTCTTAGAAGCAATCATTGCATTTCAGAACTACATAGCTAGCGTAGGTTGAGACATTAAACCTACCAGTCGAGGATTGATGAAGTGTTTTAACCTATCAGGTGAGGGTTCCACCGTTCTCATTAGAGTACCTGCCAGATAAGGGTATCTTTTTAGTTGTCTTTACCTATGGAACGGTACTGGTACCTTTCTAAGTGGGGTTACAGGTTGGACCCCTAAATATATTTAGAAAGGGGGCATTCGGTTAGATGATTACCTCCTATAGTCTTAGTTGTAGATTCAGTCTCATATTATAACTCAGTATAGTTCTACAGACTTCAGGACTGTCAGATATGGTCATCCAGATAATCAGTAATACAGTATCAGTAAACTCAAATATCAGTAAATTAATATTCAGACTCAGTATTTAGTATTATCATGATTTTAGTTACAATCTGCATATTCATGCATGCACTCCTATTCAGTCATATTAATGATATTCAGTTAGTATTGTTCATGCATTATGAAGTCATGCACTTCAACCTACCTTACTAGGCATATTAGTATATTCAAAGTACTGACACATGCTTTTTGAGCTATGATATCTTATATCATTGGTTTAGACGCACGGGCCCAGAGCATCCTTAGTCGTACAGCTTCTCAGCAGATAGCGTAGTATTGAGTCCTCATATTTCGAGGACATGATTATCTTTAGCATTTAAGATATTTTAGCAGTCAGTCGGAGTTAGTTAGGGACTTGTCCCATTAACTCTATATTTCAGACATTTTAGAGGCTTATCAAACTAGAGTGTTTTCAGACAGTTATTTTCAAGCATTTTGTTTTCCGTATACTGTATTATTTTTAGATTTGAACCTTATATCAATTCCATATTTACTTCCTTATTTTGTTATTACAACGTCTTTTTTTTATTCAGTGCTCATACCAGGTACTAGTAATAGGTTAGCTAGTGGTCCTTCAGGATTGTTAGTGCCGTATAGAGTTTGGGGTATAGACTCAAGCCTTTACACATGTCCAGTGCAGGTTAAAATACTATATACCAGCGATGTTTAGCTCACTTGTTGGATGACCTACGTGCCTTTTTCTTGTGGCCTATACCTGGCCTACTCAAGCAGGTTCAACACAGGTCTAAGTAGTGGGCATGGTATCACCATTTTTGCTCCATATTTTTGGCTTTGGATCTTAGTCTTGAGCCTCCAAACCTACCTTCCAACATCCCAATTTTACAATCTTATCCCCGACAACCAAACAAAGATGAAATTAGTACAAAAAGCACTAGAAAACATCAAGAAAGATCCCTTGGGTTGTCTCCCAAGAAGCGCCTTAGTTAACATCACAACATCATTTACTCACCATTTATGTCTCCACTAAGAGGATTTAAATCATCGGGCCGACATTAGATCAGAATATCTTTGAGGTACTTGGGTAAAAGGTAAGGACACAACAATACTAATTCTACCTCGCCACTTTGAAGATTTAAACCTTTTATCCAACTTCACATCAAACATCCGAGTAGGCTCGTTGGGTATTGGTGAGACCATCAATAAACCACTATTTAGACATCTGATTTTGCACTTCATTTCCTTCAAGTGTGGGACATCATTTCTCCTTTTTGGAATGACAAACTATAAAATATAAGGATTTTGTTCCTCGTCTCTAAAATTTCTTTATTTTCTAGGGTGGTTTGACTTCCATCAAGTCTGCCAAGAATAATGTCGAAAAGTGGTTGCAATGAGGTCATCTTTCCATTTTCAGAGTTTCATTCTTCTTGACATTCCCACTCAGAAATAGCTAGATCCTTCAAGATGGATTTGTTTGGCTTTTTCTTGCAGCTCTAGTATCACTTCTTTAATCTCGGCATCATTTATTAATTTTGGTTTGGTTGGTTGGAAAATCATCATGAATTCTTCAACATCAAGCTCACTATCATCTTTATTGGCAACTGTTTTAACACAATCATGCACATACCTTTAATTTTGAGCACTACATGCTTCAATTTGGTTTTTAATTTTTGAGTGGCCATTTCAAATTTAATCCTAACTTGACATATCTCAACATGAAATCTATGGTATTCGTCCACCATAAGTAACACACTATCAAGTTGACCTTTATGGACTTCAAAATATTAAGTTTGATTCATTAGCCATTCTTGGCTTATAGTTTCTTTCTCGTCAATTTTTTCTTTATTTTGAGGCTCAATAATCTCTTACAAAATTCCTTCCATGGAAAATTTGATATTTTCAAAAACTTTATCATCACCATATTGGACTAAGTCCTACCATTTAGCCAAGACTTTTCCATATTCTCGATTCTTCTCCATTGTGTCTTTCAAAATCTCTTCTATTTGTTTTCTTGTAGAATCTGAGATTCCTTCTTCTTCTAGTTGTGTCATTTCTTCATTTTGGTAACTTATGTTTGAGTCATCACACATATTTGGCTCAACGACATGGATTGAAAACTCTTCTTCATCAACTTTATTTTGAGGATTTGGCATATTCATGGAACTTAAAAGATTGACATCCTCACTCAGTTCTTCTTCTTTTTCACTTTCTTTTCCAAATTCTGCCATGGATAGATGCAAGAGATACATGTCCTCCCCCATTGTAATCACCCGGTCCAAGATAGTTTGAAGCATTTCTTTAACGCTTTTGTATCCGCCATATTGTTCTTCCTTTATCACATCATGATACCTATAAACTCATAAGAGGAACTAGAATTTTAGGTTGCATAACTAGCAGAGGGAGCATTTAGAAGATATTCTTATATCTATCTCAACCACTATATAAAGAAAAATCATACTCCCAATAGAATGGAGATGGAGCACACACCTCTTTCTGGAGAGCATATTTACAATTTTTCCAAAAGTGGAGTCCACCACAATATGAACAAGGATCATCAAGATAAGATTTTCTACCACCAAACTTATTATAATTCCATGATAACATAGTGACAAGTAGACTAGGAAATCTATCTAACACAAGAAACAAAAGAAAATCACGTACACATATTCACAAATTTGAATCAAATCAATTAAGCTAAAATTCCAAACTAACTCAATACGCCAAATTATTCCTTGGCAATCACACCATTTTTGATAACGCTCAGATTACACTCTAGCATAGGTGTAGCGAACATTATCAATATATTTACCTAGCAAAGTGTTAGGATTGAATCCACAAGGAACAATGTGAGTGGTGATTGAGTAGGCTTAAAATAATAGTAACTTGCTAAATTCAACTCTGGGATACAAATATTTGATTTCTTAGCTTTTAGGATACTAACTAGAGGCTAAGAATAATTGGAGTGTAATTAATTAGGAGCGAATCTTGGGTTTATGTCGTTACAGTTGTGAACTCATACGTGAGTTATTGAGAATTTACCAAAATTTATATAGGAGTCATGGGTATGCTAGATTTAGAGGTATTGGTGTCAATATTTCAACCAGATTTCACTAATGGGTTCTTTCGAACACCACATAAGTGTAATAATTTTACCAATCGATTCCCCAATTAACATCCTTATTTCTAAGAGATGCTATTAAATAAAATAATTCAAGTTATTATTTACATTTATTCCTCATCCACATCCTCTCTTTCAAGGATTATTTGGGTTTTAAGGTAATTGCAGTTCGTAACCCCCAATTCTTAGTCAAAACATAGAATAAATACAAAACCCATAACAAATAACTAATTAGGAAGATAAATAAACAACATCCATGCACTAATCACAACCTATTCATGCATAACCCGAAGAAGAAGAATTAGCTACTGATAAAGATAAAAAGTAAAGACATGTCAAAATTTTCACCAAATTGATCCATGAAAAATAAAGGGAATGCAATTGCAATCTTTGATTTTCCATAAATCTTCAATGGAAATGCTAATCCTTCGCTTAGAAATAACTCTAATGTCTTCTTAGAACAAGAATAGTGCTGTAATTTTCCAAACCAAAAATTTAGATGAAAGATCCAAGATAAAATATAATGAAAATGCATTTTCCAAAGTGCATTTTTCCAAAGTGAATTTTTGCACTTGTCCGTGGACTACACTAGCCAAAAAAATCCAGTGGCTCACCGCAATGGCACCACATCTGGTGATGGCCAAAATCGGGATTTTTAGTGATGGAAATTGAATTCTTGCCAGGGGTAGTTGGGTCTTTTTCCATGATCCTAATCAACCCCAAACACGAGATTAATCCCTCAAATCAAGAACATTCTCTCTAAAATAGAAAACCCTAGCCTTTAAGAATCAAGCTCAATTCTCAAGGAATCCACCAAGAAACCTCAACAACTCAATTATTCTGGTATTTAGGTGTTCATTCTTGGGTTTCCTTCCACCCTTGGGGTTCAAGAAACCTTTTTCAAGTTTTAAATTATTAATTATTTTCTTAAATAATATTGTGTTCATGTGTGATGACTTTATGGGTTTTAAATAAGGAAGAATACGAATTTCAAGTAATAAACTAGTATGTGTGTTGATTTATGTATTCCTCATGTCATAACTCATGATTTGTGAATTGAAAGTTGTAACCATAATAATTTGTTTTTTTATTCCTCGTGTTCAAGAACCATGCCCCCAAGTGTATGATAAAACATCCATGTGAATTAAATAGTGTAATCATGACATGTTATCATGTGTTCTCAATCATGTGCAAGTTCATAACCTCCAAATGTTTGATAAAATGTCTTAATGAATGAATTATGAACAATTGAATATTGCTAGGATTTCAAGATTGGTTATGTTTTATTATTGATGCTATCGAGTCCTGGGGGTACATAATACCCGAAGCCTAGCTTTTTATTTAGATTATAGAAGTCTTGGGATAGTCTCAGAAATGTCACAATAGTAGCATTATGCCAGCCTTTATGATCAATGGGAGTTTAGTTAAGTCATTCCAGTAATGATTAGTTCCAGTGTCCTTCCAGTTGGGAGTAGGATTTAGCATCGAGCGAACCTAGAGATGGGGGTTCACTTGCCAGTTGAGGGTATGGCCCTTAGTAGCAATCTTTATGTTCTAGAAATACGTAGCCATCATAGGTTGAGATATTCACCTGTCAGTTGAGGTTTTACACATATCTCATTAGTGAACCTACTAGTAGAGGTTGACCCTTAGTCCTTCGGGACAATACTTTAGTGGATCCACATAGCCAGATATTAGTACCCATGCCACGGTACTAATACCCTTCCAATCGGGGTCACAGGTTGGAACCCAAATAATTTTACATCGAGGTATGTCAGTTAAATGATCACTCTCATAGTTTAAGTTCCAATCTTAATTTTTAGTATAAAATTCAATCCAGTTCTACAAAACCATGGCTGACCAATTATCAAATTTCTTAGTTATTAGTTATTTATCCATCAGAACTAAGCATTCAGTTTCAGTATGATCTCATATACAATATATATATATATATATATATATGTATATGCACAATAATGCATACTCAGTGTGTACAGTAGTTTTAATTTCTCCATGTACTTTCATTTAGTTATTCTATATTATTCAGTTAGTTATTATTCATACATATGACCGTATGCATATTAGCCTTACCTCACTTAGCATGCCAGTACATTCGACATACTGATCGCATACTCTCTTTTGTGCTACGATGTCTCATATCATAGGTTCAGACGCCTAGTAGCAGATTCAGTAGTGAGTCCT
>JAPEIP010000010.1:192183378-192218840 GCA_026120095.1 Capsicum chinense
CCAGTACATTCGACATACTGATCGCATACTCTCTTTTGTGCTACGATGTCTCATATCATAGGTTCAGACGCCTAGTAGCAGATTCAGTAGTGAGTCCTTATCTATCGAGGATATTATTTTACATTTCCGGATTTCAGCAGATTTAGCATGTTCAGTAGTCAGAGTTAGTTGGGGACTTGTCCCATCAACTCCACATTTCGAGAGTTAGAGGATTTCAGGATAGACTACTTCAGACAACTGTTCAGTATTATTTTTAATATTATTATCAGTACTCAGTATTTTTTTTTAGCTTTGAACCTTAAGGCATTTTCAGCCTAACTTCTTCATATATTTTCAGTATTATTATTTATTGCTCATAGCAGGTACCAGCTCATGGGTTAGCTTATGGTCTCTTAGGACTGTAAGCACAGTGTAATGCCCAAGGTGTACTATTAGAGTGGTACAAACTTTGTATCAGAGCCTAAGGTTCTAAAGTTTCCTAGGAAGTCTAAAATCTGCGTCAAGTTTAGTCTTGTGCATGGGTGTGTAGTGTGCAACACTTATGGACAAGAGGCTGGGAGACGTTTTAGAAAAGTCATGCAAAAAAGCATGCACTTATGTTAAAATCTCTGTCTAATCTATTCTTCCTTTTTTTTTTTTACAAAATTTGCCTTCCAGAAAGACAAACTAAACAAGAATGTAGAATCAACCAACCCCTCAGCCCGTTCAGTAAGATCCCCTGAATGAGTATATTTCTCATCCAGAATTAAAAGCTGCTTTTACTACTCTAGCTCACTCTGTAGTGGCTCAGAATGCTCAGCCAGCCACTATTCCGGCCAACCCAGTTGCTAATACTACCGTAGATAAGATTCGGAACATCACCCGTGAATCCTTCTTCATTTTTCGAATCCAAGTTTGATGAGGATCTGTAGGAATTCTTAGACATGGTTTAGATGGTGATAGATATTATGGGAGTTAATTCCAGTGAGAGTGATGAATTAGCTTCCTATTAGGTGCAGGATGTAGCTTACACATGGTTTAAGCAATTGAAAGTAGATAGAGGCGCAGACGCTGGGCCTATAGAATGGATGAAGTTTTTTATTGCTTTCTAAGATAGGTTCTTTCCACTGGAGTTGAGAGAGGAAAAAGTGATAGAGTTTACTAACTTGAGGTAGGGCAACATGAGTGTGAAGGAGTATTCCCTTAAGTTTCTTTATTTGTTAAGTATGCTCCTCGTGTGGTAGATGATGGTAGGTCTAAGATGAGCAAGTTAATGTCTGGGGTATCTGACAGTGTGGTCAAGGAGTGTGGACTGTGATATTGATTAAGTAGATAGACTTGTCTAGACTTATGGTCTATGCTCAGCAGATCGAAGAGTAGAAGAATAAGGAGAAGGAGAGAAAGAGTAAAAAGGCTAGAATAGGTAGCTTCAGTTTTTCTCAAACAAAGGCAGAGTGTGGTAATCGTCCTCAGTTCTACCCAAAATCTTTAGTCCTAACTCTATCTTCAGCTAGTTCTTTAGTACCCAAATTCAAAAATGATAATAGGGATAGAGCGCCAGGCTCTAAGTATCAAGGTAGTGTAAACAATGGTCATATGAATCCTCTTTTCCAGAAATATGGTAAAAACCATCAGGGTGTTTGAAGAGTCGATAGTGATATATATTTTGGGTATGGCAGGCTAGACCACTGAATCAGGGATTGTCCAAAGAGTGTCCATTAAGGTTAGTATAGTCTTTCCCCAGTTCCAATTAGTCGCCTAACTCAGCAAGGTGTCGCTTTCAGTGCTACCGATGGTCAGCATCCAAACAAATTGTATGCTTTTCAATCCCGACAAGATCAGGATAATTCTCCTAATATGATTACTGGTACGTTGCAGATATTTCATATACATGTTTATGCTTTATTAGGCCCTGGAGCTTTTCTTTCCTTTGTAACACCTTATATAGCCGTCAACTTAAGAATCAGTCCTAAAATCTTAAAAAAGCCTTTTTCAGAGTCTACCCCAGTGGGTGTCAGTGAGTATACAGGAATTGCTTGGTTACAGTGTCTCAAAAATTTACTTTAGTTGATCTTGTGGAACTAGAGATGACTAATTTTGATTTCATTATCACCATAGATTTGCTCCATTCATGCTATGATTCAGTTGCTTGTAGAAATAAAGTTGTTCATTTTCAGCTCCCAAATGAATCAGTCCTTAAATGGAGGGGTAGTACTACAACAACTAGGGGTCAAATTATTCCGTACCTTAGGGAAAGAAAGATGATATCCAAGGGGTGTATTTACCATCTTGTTTGAGTTAGAGACTCTAGTTTAGAGACTCCCAGTCTTGAATCAGTTCCATTAGTAAATGAATTCTCAGATATGCTCCCCAAAGATCTCTCTAGAGTTCCTCTCAAAAGGGAAATTAACTTCAGAATAGAACTTCTTCCAGATACTCAGCCTATCACTATTTGCCATACCGAATGGCTCCAACTGAACTCAAAGAACTAAATGAACAATTGACAGATCTCCTAGATAAGGGATTCGCCAGGTCCAGTATTTCCTCTTGGAGCACATTATTTCTATCATGCATAAGAAAGATGGTTCTTTTCAAATGTGTATCAACTATCATCAGTTGAACAAATTCACAGTCAAGAACAAATATCCACTTCCCAGAATCGATGAATTATTTGACCAACTTCAAGGTGCTAGTTACTTTTCTAAGATAGACCTCAGATCCAGCTATCATTAGCTCAGAGTTAAAGAATGTAACATTTCAAAAATAGCTTTTAGAACTCGGTATGGTTAATTCAAATTTCTAGTCATGTCATTCAGTCATACCAATTCTCCAGCAGCGTTTATGGACTTGATGAACCGCGTGTTTAAGCTGTACTTGGATATGTTTGTCATAGTTTTCATATATGACATCCTTGTCTACTCCTACAGTAAAAATGATAATGCAGACCATCTCAGAATAGTATTGCAGACTCTTAGAGCCCATCAGTTGTTTGCTAAATTCTGTAAGTGCAAATTTTGGCTAAGATTAGTAACTTTTTTGGCCATATTTTTTTTGGTGATGGCATTAGAGTCGATCCTCAAAGTACCTAGGTGGTGAGAAACTGGCCCAGACCTATTTATCCATCAGATATTAAGAGTTTCTTAGGTTTGGCTAGATATTGCTGATGATTTGTTGAAGGATTTTCATCTATTGCATCCCCCATGTCCAGATTGACTCAGCAGAAAGTTAAGTTTTAGTGGTCATATTCTTGTGAGAAGAGTTTTTTGGAGTTGAAGAATCGACTCACCTCAGCCCTAATTTTAACCCTGCCAGATGGTTCAGATAGATTTGTTGTGTACTGTGATGCTTCCAGAGTTGGGTTGGGATTTTTTTGATGCAGAGGGGTAAGGTCATAGTGTATGCCTCTAGACGACTTAAGCCCCATAAAAAGAATTACCCTACCCATGATCTTGAGTTAGCAGCTATTGTGTTTCCCTTAATGATTTGGAGGCATTATCGGTATAGGGTGCATGTGGATGTGTTAACAGACTACAAAAACTTGCAGTATGTATTTTCACAGAAGGATTTAAATTTGCATCAGGGAAGGTGGTTAGAGTTTTTGAAAGATTATGACATGAGTGTTCTGTATTATCCGAGCAAGGCCAATCTAGTGGTAGATGCCCTAAGTAGATTGTCTATGGGTAGTGTTGCTCATGTTGAGGATGATAAGAAGAAGTTAGTCCACGAAGTTCATCAGCTTGCTGGGATAGAAGTTTGTTTGATTGATTTAATAAGGCTAGCATTTGGGTTCAGAGTAGTTTCGAATCTTACTTGGTTGCATAAGTGAAAGAGAAGCAGGATAGAGATCCTAGTTTGGTGAAGCTAAAGAGTCAGTCAGAGATTAGAAGGTAGAGGTTTTCTCCTAGGGAGGAGATAGTGTATTGTGTTGCTAGGGTAGATTATGTGTCCTGTATGTTGATGAGTTGAGACAACGAATTTTTGTAGAAGCGCATGGTGCGCATTACTCAATTCATCCAGGGGTCACAAGGATATACCATGACCTGCGAGAGATCTATCGGTGAAGTGGGATAAAGAGATACAATATAGAGTGTGCAGCTAAGTGGTCCTTATGTCAGCAAGTTAATATTGAGCATCAGAATTGTAGTGGATCTATGCAGGAGTTCAGTATTCCCACATGGAAGTGGGAGAAAGTGAACATAGATTTTATGACAGGTTTATCTTGTACTCGTAAGTAGCAAGATTCTATTTGGGTCATTGTAGACAGGATGAACTAATCAAACCATTTCTTACAGTTCATACTTATTTTTCAGCCGAGGTCTATGCTAAGATCTATCTCAGAAAGTTGGTTAGGTTACACGATTTTCTGCTATCTATCATCTCAAACAGAGGTTCTTACTTTACCTCTCACTTTTTGAAAGCTTTTCAGAAGGGTTTTGGTATCTAAGTTCACCTCAATATAGTGTTTAACCCTCAGTCATATGGTAAAGCAGAGAGGACTATTAAGATCCTTAAAGATATGTTGAGAGCATACATAGTTGACTTCTAGGGCAGTTGGGATGAGAACTTTCCTTTGATTGAATTCACTTATAATAACAACTATCATTGCAATATCCAAATGGCTCTATTTGAGGCTCTGTATGGATAGAGATGTAGATCTCTGATTGGTTAGTTTTAAGTAGGTGGAGCCGCGATAGTAGGGCCTAACTTGGTGTTTAAATCTTTAGAGAATGTAATGTTAATCAGGGAAAGGCTTAGGGCATCCCAGAGCTGACATAAATCTTATGCGGATGTGAGAAGGAAAGATCTTGAGTTTGAGATTAGTGATTTTGTGTATCTAAAGATCTCTCCCATGAAGGGAGTGAAGAAGTTTGGTAAGAAAGGAAAGCTTAGCCCCCGATATGTCGGACTTTACAGAATTCTCAACCGTTTTGGAATGGTAGCCTATGAGCTTGAGTTGCTTCCTTACTTAGCATCAGTGCACCCAGTATTCTATGTCTCATTGGTAAAGAAGTGCATAAGTGATCCAACAGTTGTTGTCCCTTTAGAGAGTGTAGATATTCAAAATGATCGCTCTTTCAAAGGGGTCCCAGTCCAAATCCTCGATCACAAAAATTGGAGACTAAGGAACAAAGAAGTTCCCTTGGTCAAAGTTCTTTGGCGGAATCAATCAGTTGAGGGAGATACTTGGGAAGTAGAAGCAGATGTGTGGACCAAGTATCCTCACCTTTTCTTCATAGACTCAAACTCAGCTTGAGGTAGTAATCTTCTTATAATTTATCTTTTTCATGCACAGTTTCATCTATATATCCTCCTATTAGTCATGTATTCACGGAACCATTTCAGTCATACATTCATGAATCAGTTTAGTCAGGTAATCATGCTTTAGTTATGCATGTTCAGAGTGTAAACTTAGTTCCTCAGTATTTTCATCTTAAATTAGACTTTTTCAAGTATGAATATTTCTGAGGGAGAGATATTGTAATACCCCACACTTTCCTAATTAAGTTTAGCCCTTAGTGTGTGAGAGTTTTGATGTAGAACTTTTAATAAACTTAGAATTTTCAAGACATAGATCCCACTAGATGGTAGGAAATTTAACTAGCTTTCCAACGATATAAATTTTGTCCAAATCCAATATTTGGGTGAGAAATTATGGCACTTTTAGTGAAACAGTATGTCAAATGGTGACAGGCCAAATGACATTCATCAGTTTCCAGTGAATTACTATGATAGTACCGCGTCGCGGTGAAGTTCCAATTCCCTAATGGCATTTTTCAGTATGTCATTACGATAAGCGGCGTGTTGTGCCAGAGTTCCATTTCGCAATTATCACTTTCCAGTGAGGCTCCGCGATACCTCTACGTCACGCGAAAGTGCATTTTTGCACTCATCCTTTGACTACACTAGCCGACAAAATCCAGTGGCTCACAGTGATGACATCACATTGCAGTGATGGCCAAAATAAAGATTTTATATGATGGAAATTTAATTCTTTCTAGGGGTAGTTAGGTCTTTTTTCACAACCCCAATAAGCCCTAAACATGAGATTAATGCCCTAATAGCCAAATTACTCATTATTTTGTTCAACTTCCCTCAAATCAAGAACATTCTCTCTGAAATAGCAAACCCTATCCTTAAAGAATCAAGTTCAATTCTCAAGGAATCCACCAAGAAACCTCAATAACTCAACTATTCAGGTATGTTAGGCATTCATCCTTGGGTTTTCTTCCACCCTTGGAGTTCAAGAACCCTTTCTCAAGTTTACATTATGAATTCTGTTCTTAAATAGAATTGTGTTCATGTATATGATGATTTTATGGGTTTTAAAATAAGAAGAATATGAATTTCAAGTAAATAAACTAGTATGTGTGTTGATTTATGTATTCCTCATGATTTGTGAATTGAATGTTGTAACCATGATAATTCTATGTTATTTTCCTCATGTTCAAGGACCATGCTCTCCAAGCATTTGATAAAATGTCTATGTGAATTGAGTAGTGTAATCATGATATGTTATCATGTGTTCTCACTCATGTGCAAGTTCATAACCTCTAAGTGTTTAGCAAACTATCGTAATGAATGAATTGTGAACAGTTGACTATTGCTATGCTTCCAAGATTGGTTATGTTTTATTGATACTATTGAGTCCTAGGGGTACTTAATACAAAGAATCTACCTGTTTATTTAGATTACAAAAGTCTTTGGATAGTCTCAGTAATGTCACGATATTAGCATTCAGTTAGCCTTCACGATCATTGGGAGTTTTGTTAACTTATTCTAGTATTGATCAGTTACAGTGTCCTTTTATTTGGGAGTAGGATTCAGCACCGAATGAATCTAGAGATGAGGGCTTACCTGCCAGTTGAGGGTGTGACCCTTAGTAGTAATCTCTACATTCTAGAACTACGTAGGTAGCATAGGTTGAGAAGTTAACATGCCTGTTGAGGGTTGACACATATTTCGTTAGGGAACCTGCTAGTAGAGGGTGGCCCTTAGTCCTTCAGGATAACACTTTAGTCGATCCACACATCCAGATCTTAGTACCTGTGGCACGATAATGATACCCTTCCAACTAGGGTCACAGATTGGACCCCAAATTAGCTTACATCAGGGTATGTCGGTTAAATAATCACTCCCACAGTTTCAGTTTCAATCTTAGTTTTTAGTAGAGAACTCAATCCAGTTCTAAAGAACCATGGCTAACCAGTTATCAAATTTCTAAGTTATTAGTTATTTAGCCATCAAAACTCAGAATTCAGTTTCAGTATGATCTCAGATATAGAATATATATATATATATATATATGCATATGCACTGTATTGAATACTCAGTGTTTACAGGAGTTTTAGTTTCTCCATGTACTCTCGTTCAGTTACTCTATATTATTCAGTCAGTTACTGTTCATTTATATGAGCCCTTGTATATTTGCTTTACGTCACTTAGCATACCATTATATTCCACATACTGATTGCATACTCTTTTTGGCTTTATGATGTCTAATACCATAGGTTCTGATGCATGGGTTCCTGATCTTACTTAGCAGCTCGGGATATCAGCAGTAAATTCAGTAGTGAGTCTTCATCTATCTAGGATATTATTTTTATTTCAGCATTTTAGTAGATTTATCATGTTCAGTAGTTAGAGTTAGTTGGGGACTTGTCCCATCAACTCCACATTCAGATAGTTAGAGGTTTTCGGAACAAACTACTTTAGACAAATGTTTAGTTATATTTTCAGTATTATTATCAGTACTCAATATTTGTTTTTCAGTTATGAACCTTAAGGCATTTTCATCCTAACTTTCACATATTTTTTTAGTATTAGTATTTAGTGCTCACAGCGGGTACCAGCTATGGGTTAGCTTGTGGTCCCTCGAGATTGTAAGCATCGTATGACGCCCAGGGTGTACTCTCGGGGCGTTACATATATATAGCATCAGCTACATAATAATCACCCTTTTATCAAGTTATTCTGTGCTAAACTAGCTATTGAGGACAATATATCCCACTCATGCTATAGTTGGAGGAACCTTCTCTTACAACATCTTCCATGGCTAATTTGTGTCCTCCATAAAAAAGAATCTTATGCCTTTATGTAATGGAATAGTAAGCATACCACTATCATCTATTTGTTAAAGAAGTGAATCCCAAGTTGCATCAGTCAGTTCCTTCTACTCAAGGTTATATATTTGGTTTGATAGTTGTCCCACTTTGATTCAGTAAGAATGTAAAAGGGTTTATAAAACTTGTGGTCCATTCATCGCCTTAAATTTTTAGGTAATATGCACAACTCTTCAATGTTTTATGATAGTAAACTTTTGGCATGCCTATTCAGCCGTTCTAGCAGTTGTTGGTTTACATTAGAGTCAACATGTTTTAATCAAAAAGAAATTTTGGCGGAAGGGAATTATTTATATATGACGTAAGGTGAGAGAGATATGATAATATACATAGGCTTTAGGATTTAAAACCTCTAATTTGATAAGATAAAAATGGCTTATTTTGTTATTTTAAAATCCCACACAGCTTAGGTTAGGGACAAAAAAATCTTGCATACATCTTGTGCTACTCTACCATTATTTTTAAGGTTTTGATTGGAAGCACATTATCCTGTCACATGTTACTGGAGCCAATATTTGGTCCTTACAATGCCAAATCATACATCTACATAAGATTACATAGGTGAATCCCAAAGGAGAGTGAATCATTTTTTTTTTGTTTTTTTCCTCTTAAATTGAGGCACTCTTTCCTTGTGGATTAATTTTAGTATGAAAATTAATGGATATGTGTCTTACTATTATTGACTAATTGACATGATGTTTAGTCTTGTAATTTTCTACTTCAAGTAGCTTTGAGATTGTCGCTGATTGTTTGTGTGGAACTTGTAGTTTTCTCTTGGTTGTCTGATGGATCTTAAGTGGGTTTTGGAATTTTGTCTTGATCTATTGCAAAAAAAAATGAACTACTTCATGCTTTACGAATTTATCCTTTAAAGTTCAATGAGAATATTATTTCTAATGAGTCACCTGGTAAATCAATGGGTTCATTTCAGACCATTTTATTTGCACTTAGAGACCATAAAGTTTTATGGAAGTATCCATGTTGCTTAATATTTGGGCCAATTGTCTTTGTTATAGGGAGCTAGCTTGCAGAATCTTGGGAATACCTACTTCCTCAATTCAATGTTATAGTGTTTGATATACACTGAGCCATTAGCAACATACTTGGAAAGTAGGAAACATTAAAGTTCCTGTGAGTTTTCTTCCTGCGTGTGCATATTTGTTTTTAGCAGACTTGGATCCCCTTACAGAAGGAGGTTATGTTAATTTGTATTTCAACATCTCACATTCTTAGTAGAAAGACTATAAAATGTCATATCTGTTGTCTGGAACTCTTGTTTTTTAGACCCGTTGCTGAAATTAATTGGATTTAACTAGATAAATGTCATTACATTATTTACTATTTCAAAGATCCCTCTTTGACTAGAATAAATGGTACCAAATACACTCAAAACAAGTCAAATTGAATTTTTTAAGAAATTTCTTATCCTACCTTTTAAATCTTAGTACTGTAAAATTTTATAGAGACTGTATAACATACAAAGTTTTACCCTGTGTACTGCGTGCGAAGATGTTTTAGCTAGAGTAGGAGTGGAGTTATTTAATTATTTCATATAGATGTGCTTTTGGAGACACAGTGAGACCCTCAACATTTTCTTCTCTGCCTTTCTGTTGGTTATAGCTCAAATTTTTCTATTGTTTAAGCTCAAAGTGTAATGCAACAAAAATTCTGTTTTACAAAAGCTCATATGAAACATAGATTATGTTATACATATATACAAAATCTTTCCTGCATTTTCTTCTCTCACTAATTTGCATATGTTCTTGATGCTTGTGATATTAATTTAATTTTTTTGTTGAGGATCAATTTGAAGAACTCTTTATGATATGAATCTTGACTATCTTTTTATCTTTGTAGACTAGAGATTTAAGTTTTTAGGACTGTGAGCTTGTTAAGCATACCCGTGATAGGCTGCTACAATTGAGTAACATAATAGTCATATATTTTAACTTTTGACTAAAATAGTTCATCTTATTTGGTGTCTTATTATTCCAGTAATAAAGAGAATCATGTACCATTAAACTTTTACATCGATTGTTATCTCTCTGTTTTCCCCTACAAGGGTTAATTTCTCTTTTAAAATATGTCAAATTTACCTGATAATCATGTTCTATAATATTAGTATCCATGTTGTTGTAAGGTCCATATCTATTGGTTTATTCGATTATATTATAGATGTAATTACATTCAGTTACAAGACAATCAGTCTTTGCTCTATTGTTACTGTATGGATAATCTATGTCATGACATTAAGTCATCTTCAATAATAGGGTCTACCTTTTTCCTAAAATTTATCATCTATATATATGTTATTGTCATGATGAAAACTAGGGCATAGAAGTGACGAGTATGTCAAGTCCATCGAGGACCAAAGGCCACCCCCTTCGCCTAGTCATCCATAACACAATATAATATTATAAAGGAATTCCAAATGTAAAACAAGATAGATAAGTACGATTCAAAAGAAGTCTAGGAATTCAAAAACTAATCCTAAGTCCACAGTAATCCACAAACCCTTTATACAAAATCAAAATTAATCTGAGTCATGATATGGCCCCTACGATATCCGAAACTAGACCAAAGAAAAGTATATGACATAAGGGAAACCAAATCATGAAATAAGGTCTTTTGATTTATGGAAGCTCACCACTTTAAGCAGACTCACAAAGTTATCCAATAATTACCAGTCATTGTACAAGAAAAGTAGAAGTACGAGTAGTTTCTGTATTATTGTAACACCATCAAAATTTTGGGTATTTTATTTTTTGACTTCCCATGATTAAAATATCAATTGTTGACTAAAATAATGTTTGAGGATGTTAAAAGGGTAACCTGAAAGAGTTTTAGAATTTTTAGATGGAGTTCGAGGTAGTTTCGAGTCACGAAGACAATGAGCCTCCATGAATATCCTCGTGTAATGGAGGATAATCTCCCCAATATGTTTTTTTTCATGGAGGTTAGCCTTCGTAATAGGATCAGTGTCATAGAGGCTTGTCCTTCACGATAAGGTTTGTGCCTCGAACTTGTGTTATTTTGCGACTATTTTGTTTAATTAAAAGGGGGTGGGGGGATGTGGTCCTTTCACTTATAAATGGCCGTTAGGCACTATATAAATCAATTCTCATAAGTTTTTACGATGCTAAGGATATTGATTCACTCCTAAAATTCTCTCTCTCTAATTTCCTTTTTCAAGGAAAGGCTAGGGTTAAAGAACATGGTCATCTATGGTCGTAAGGGTGTTGTTTTCTTCAAGTTCTTGGTAATTAAGGCATGTACCTCTTTCCCTATACTTGTATTTTCTCATTGGCATAAATTGATTATTAATGCATGATTTGATATGGTTTTTGACATAGTTGAGGGCTTTTGACATGATTGGTCATTAAATTTATTTTTACATGGTTTATTATGCAATATTCATGTATTATTATTGATTTTGAACATTGTGGGGTGCATGAAAATGGTGCATAAACTGAGGGGTCATGTGTATATCCCCAATTTGATGATTTTACCTTTTATAAATGGATTGAAAATAATGTGCCATAAGCCTATTTGTGATGTTAACAATAAATATGATTTTGTCACATAGTTTGAATTGCACACTTATACTAATGCATTGGGTTAAAAAGATTAATGGAGTATAAATACTTTCTTTGAAAGGCCTTGGTGGACATGGATTGATTTAGAATTAAAACCTTGGGTTTTGGTTAGTTAAATAGTTTTGTGTCCTAAATGGTAATTACGTGAAGGTCATTTGAGCCGATAGGTTAGAGTCCCAATAGGCTAAATAATTAACAATGGCATGATAATATTAGCTTACAAGTGAAATATAATACCCAACTTATTATCTCCTTTTAATGAAGGATTAATTGATAATTATAACCGACTATTAATGGTAATTGAGGGAATTAAAGTGGACAAGCCAAAAGCCTTCTTCGGTTTCAACTATTAATGTTATAAGTTTACTACTAAGGCTTTTATAATCCTATTATTTTGGAGAGCAACAGGAAGCTGGGTAGGAAAGAAAAAAATAACAGAAAGCAACTAAAGAAATTATTCAATCCCTCTTTTATTTTGAACTAGAAAGAAATAGCTTTGACGAGAGTTTTTGGTTGTTAATGCTCGGTGATAGAAAGCTCGTATAGTAGCAAGTTCATAGTCAGGTAAGGAATCTAATTATTATTGTGTATTCTGCATAGAGGTTGCTATGATTCTTGTTTAAGAAGCATAATTAACTATGGCTTAAAAAAATAAATGAAGAAACCAACGAAAGTTTGGGGAGTGCAAACAACATTAGCAGGGAGCAGAAAAAGAAAATAGTTTATGCATCTTGTAATACTTTGAAAAAGGAAATATTCAATGAATACTATTACTAATAGGATCCTATTGCTAATTGTACGTTAGTGAAGGAAAAAAAGAGATTAGAGTAATGATTAACCTATGATTGAAGAAAATGAATAATTTGAGGTTAATTAGTGGAGGTTGGTGTAAAATATTGGATAGTGGTATATTTAATAGAAAACTAGAAAATCATTATCTACTGCTACAACTCCTATTTCTACTATTTTTATTATGTTTGAAGACTTTTCTAATGATCAGAAAATAATGGGAGAAACTGAAAAGAATTAAACCCGATAGACAAATAGTTTCCAATGCGTGAAGCCTGATTTCTGTTAAGTTAGCTTCCTGATAGTATCATTTTGGGATAGTGGTGTTAAGATATTGTTATCTTTAATACATGGTTTAAGGTGAAGATTATTGTGGTTTAGCTTTAAGATTGAAAGTAGCAGATCTTGACACTTGATTCTGACTAACGTAATTAATATTAGTACTTAATACTTTTGATAGATTGAAACCATTGGAGGTTGTTTGGTTGGTGTTCTTCGCATTTGCAAGGTTGGAAAACTTGTTGTTAGTGAGGTAAGTGAGACTTTAAGGTTTGATGCTTGATTTTTAAATTTGCTTTATAAAGATTATATTTTTCTGCCTAGTCCATGTGTTAGGACAAGCATGAACTCAGTAGAATATGTGGCCTTTGACCAACTGTAGATATTTATTTTGTGATGTGTATTGAGAATCAGCTAGAGGTGAAATGCGAGGTGAGGTTGGGGCGTTGAATATATTTTTTGTTGCCGTTATAGTCTCTAGGGGCATACATAGCTGCCGTAATATGTTAGGGGCATTAATTTTGCTGTTGTAATATGTTAAGTGCATTATTTATGCTGCCGTAATATGTTAGGGGCATTACCTATGCTGCCGTAATATATTAGGGGCTTGTACATGCTGCTGTAGTAGACTTTTCGGGCATTATATATGCTGCCGTGGACTTGTAGAATTGTTACGCCGATCACCTTCACTGCCGTTTATAAAAAGTTGTGAGTGTGGACTGAGTTGTTATGAGATGACATTTTGAACCCCTTTGAAAATCTTATTGATATTATTTTATAAAAGACATTATTTACATATTGTTTGTGTATCGTTGTTGTGTTTTGTATTTTGTAACTATTGTTCCAAGGGTATTAATGTAGCGAGTCAATGATCTTACTGGGTTATATATTTATATATAGCTCACTCCTTACTTGCATACGTGCAGATACGATTGTAGAAAGAGGCTCGTGGCTGACTGTATTTATATATGGATTCTATCTTTAAGGTGAGCCTTCGCATTATCGTGAAGGCTACTATTCATCTCTAGCTATTTTAGCTTATGTTTCAGTTCGTTGGGTTTGTATGCCCAAAGTTTAACTTATGTAATTCTGTTTAGATGCTCCATGAACTCAATGTGGGATTTGGGTTAAAGATTTTTTATCTAAACTATTGTAGTTTTCATAAATCGCTATGCGATATCTTGTTGGATGATTATTCTGCGTTAATCATTATTTTGTGCACATAGTGTTATGTATGTTTTCATTTCAGTGTTTGTAGATATGGGGAATGAATAGAAAAATTAGTTCTCCTAGCAAACGGTGTTGTTGGGAGCCAGTCACGCCTAGGGGTTATTTTGGGGTGTGACAAAGTTAGTATCAGAGCCTAGGATTTAGGTCTCGCGTCATGGAGCAGTGTTTAGTAGATTCTTGTTCATGGGTATGTAGACGCCCATACTTATGAATTTGAGGCTACAGAATATATAGGAAGTTTATTTTTTTTATTCATTATTTGTGCGTTGAGTTGAATTACTTCTAACCCTTAAATATTATTTTGCAGATGGTTAAGAGACATGGTTCTTCCTCCGCTAGTCGATCTAATGCACCTGCTGGACATGGTACTGGACAAGATCCTATGCATGGGGGTGGTCGAGTTGGGTCTTATCCAACTAGGCCTCGAACAAGGATGCAGATAGGTGCTCAGTCTGGAGTTGGGAATGGGGGATAGCCCCAAGTTGTGGCTTCTCAGCAAGCACAAGACCAAGTTAATTGAGATACTATAGTTGTAGTGCCAGTTGTTGCACCTACTGTTACATTGCCAACAGACGCGGTGGTAAGAATGTTAAGTGTACTTGAGGCATTGGTGCCTAATCAGGGTTGAACTTCAGCTCCTCAAACTACTTCGCAGATGCAAGCACAAGTTCAGTTGAATGTTGCAACCTCTCAGGAACCTTTGCCAGTTGATCATTTGGTTACACTGGAGGGCAACCCAAGGATCTAAAGAATTTCATAGATCTTAAGCCACCAGAGTTTGATACTACACCATTTCTATAGAGTCTCAAAAGTTTTTCGATCGCTGCGAGAAGATACTGACTACCTTGGGATTGAAGGAGACTTGTGGTGTAGAATTTACCACGTTTCTATTCTCGGGGTCGCCCGAGGCTTGGTGGACTTCTATTCTGAGGGGCAGACAAGCAGGACTACCACCATTTACTTGGTCAGAGTTTTCAGCTATGTTCTTGGACAGATTTACTCCCTTGAGCAAACAAGATGACATGACATGCCATTTTGATGAGTTACGAAAGGGATCTATGACAGTCACCGAGTATTGAGCTAAGTTTACTGAGTTGTCCAAGTATGTCCCATCTGTTATTACAAATAAGAGAGAGAAAGTAAGACGATTTATGGATGGACTTAAGGCTCGTTATCGTGGTCCAGTGATACGCGATGTGCGCAATGGATCCTATTCTGAGGTGTTTGACACTACTCTCCGTTTTGAGTCCTAGTATTAGATGGAAAAGATTAATCGAGAAAACAAAAAGCCACATAAATCTGGTGGGTTTAGTAGTGCTACATTTGGAAACAAGAGTGGTTTTGATCTTGGACAGTCTAGCCCTACGCAGTCAGAGTCAGTGGGCCAATCTTTAAGGAATAGTTATCCATCTAGACAAGGGCAGCAACAGTAGACAGAGAAATGGTAGCGGTTTCTTTCAGTTCGGGCAGCATTCGAAATGTTCTAATTGTGGCAGAAATCATAGTGGACGTTGTTTTGGAGTTGACGGTCCTTGTTATACTTGTGGTGAAAGAGGGCATATTTCCAAGTTTTGTCCTAAGGGAATTTTTTGTTCTAGTTAAACTACTGCTCAGATACAGAGAGATGTTGCAGGAACTCATGCTCACACCCAGCCAGCTAGAAACACTTCACAGGGTGCTCATTGACAGGGTCGATAGGGTACTCAGGGTTCGCAGGAAGTAGGTGGACCACCGATATTCTTTGCTATGGCTAGAAAGGACATTGAGGCATCTAATGCAGTGGTCACAGGTATTGTCACTGTAAACTCTCATGAGGCTTATTCTCTTATTGATCCCAATTCTACGTATTTGTATATGTCCCCATCTTTTGCTTTATTCTTAAAGAGATGGATTGAGACTCTTATTGAGCCATATATGATTACGACCCCAGTAGGGGAGACCTTATCAGTGGATAAAGTTTATAGAGATTGTGTGATATCTATTCAGGATAAGGACACCATAGTTGATCTACTTGTGTTGCCAATGATTGATTTTGATGTGATGATGGGTATGAATTGGTTGGCGTCATGTTATACTTTGGTTGATTGTTATGCTAAGCTTATACATTTTGATATTCCTGGAGAAACACCTTTTTTATGGAAAGGTATGACTCCCATGACTCAGGGAAAGATAATATCCTATGTAAAAGCCCGCCGAATGATTAACCGTGGGTGTTTGGGTTTTATTGCTTCCGTTCATGACACTAGAGCAGAGTAAGCTTCTATAAATAATGTTCCCATTATTTGGGAGTTCATTTATGTGTTTGCAGATGATTTTCCCGAGTTACCTCTAATGAGGGAAATTGAGTTCAGTATTGATTTAGTGCTAGGGACTCAACCTATCTCTATTCCACCGTACCATATGGCTCCTGCTGAGTTAAGGAAATTAAAGGTTCAACTTCAAGAATTGCTTGATAAGGGATTCATCAGGCCTAGTGAGTCACCTTGGGGTGCACCTGTGTTATTTGTGAAAAAGAAAGATGGCACGTTGAGAATGTGTATTGACTATAGGCAGTTAAATAAGGTGACAATCAAGAATAAGTATCCCTTGCCTCAAATTGATGATCTATTTGATCAATTACAGGGTGCTACCCACTTTTCTATGATTGACTTAAGATTGGGTTATCATCAGCTGAGAGTCAAGGCCGAAGATATCACTAAGACTACTTTTCGGACCAGGTATGGACATTTTGAATTTTTAGTGATGTCTTTTGAACTGACTAATGCCCTGCAACATTTATGGACCTCATGAACAGGGTATTCAAGCCGTATTTAGACAAATTTGTTATTGTATTCATTGATGACATTTTGGTTTACTCTCGAAGTGAGGTGGAGCATGAACAACACTTGAGAGTTGTGCTACAGCCACATCGAGAACATAAGCTTTATGCTAAGTTCTCAAAGTATGAGTTTTGGTTGGGCACAGTATCCTTTTTGGGGCATGTGGTGTCAAGAGATGGGATTCATGTCTATCCAAAGAAGATTGAAGCAGTTCGGGATTGGCCTCAGCCTAGTACTATTTTGGAGGTACGTAGCTTCTTGGGTTTAGCTAATTATTATCGAAGGTTTGTAGAGGGCTTCTCAGAGGTGGATTCTCCATTAACGCGCTTAACTCAGAAGGGTGTAATTTTTCAATGGTCGGGTGAATGTAAAGAAAGTTTTTGGAAATTAAAGACGACATTGATTTAGGCTCCAATTTTAACCTTACCTACGGTAGAGAGTGGTTTCACTATTTATTGTGATGTATCTCGAATTGGGTTAGGCTGTGTTTTATTGTAGAATGGTAAAGTGGTGGCATATGCTTCTAGACAGCTAAAGGTCCATGAGAAAAATTATCTGACTCATGACTTGGAATTGTCCGCGGTCGTATTTGCACTTAAGATCTGGCGTCATTATCTTTATGGTAAGCCGTGTGAAATCTATACTAATAAAAAAAGTTTGCAGTATTTATTCAAGCCAAGATATTTGAATTTGAGACAAAGACGGTGGTTAGAATTGCTTAAATATTATGATCTCACTATCTTGTATTATCCTGGGAAGGCTAATAAAGTAGCATACGCTTTGAGTAGGAAGTCTATGGGAAGCTTGGGCCAATTTGTTGCTGAAAGACGAATTATGGTTATGGATGTCCAGTCTTTAGAAAATCATGGAGTTTGAATTGATCACACGGTGCCTGGAAAGTTACTTGCAGTTATGGTGGTTCAGTTGTCCTTAGTTGGACAAGTTAAGGCTTGCCAATATGATGATCCCTACTTTGTTAGGATTTAAGAACGAGTGTAGAATGACAGTGTTAAATCTTTCACTGTTGATGGTGAAGGTGTGTTGCGTCGCCATGGAAAATTATGTGTTCCCGTTGTGGGTGATGTAAGGCAGCTAATTCTTGATGAGGCTCATAGCTTGCGATATTTTATCTACCCTGGTACTACAAAAATGTATCAAGACTTGCGTGGATTGTACTGGTGGAATGGTATGAAAGTCGATATTTTGAAACATGTGACTAGTTATTTAAATTGTCAACAGGTCAAGTATGAACATAAAAAACCCAGTGAAATGATGCAAAAATTGATTATTCTGGAGTGGAAGTGGGAAAGGGTTACTATGGATTTTGTTGTTGGGTTGCCAAATACTTTCAGGAAGTATGACTTAGTTTGGGTGATAGTGGATAGACTTACCAAATTTGCCCATTTCATACCAGTTCGAGTTACTTATACCGCGAAGCAGTTGGCAGAAATATATCTTCGGGAGATAGTTCGGCTTCATGGTGTGCCTATCTCAATCATTTCTGATTGAGGTGCATAGTTCACTGCTGAGTTTTGGAGATCTTTTTAGAAATCATTGGGTTCGCAGGTTGAGTTGAGTACAACTTTTTATCCACAGACAGACGGGCAGTCTGAGCGAGTTATTCAGATCTTGGAGGACATTCTTAGAGCTTGCGCTATTGACTTTGGTGGCCATTGGGATGACCAATTACCTTTAGCAGAGTTTGCTTATAATAATAGCTACCAGTCGAGTATTTAAATGGCACCGTATGAGGCTCTATATGGTCGCAAGTGTCGTTCACCAATTGGCTCATTTGAGCTCGACGAAGCACAGTTATTGGGTCTAAATTTAGTTCAACAAGCATTGGAGAAAGTTGTAGTAATATGGGATCAACTTAATTTGTCACAAAGCAGACAAAAGTCCTATGCAGATAAAAGGGTCTGTGATTTGGAGATTGAAAAGGGGGAAAAAGTTTTTTTAAAAGTTTCTCCCATGAAAGGAGTTATGAGGTTTGGCCGGAAGGGTAAGGTAAGTCCCAGATACATCGGTCCTTATGATATTTTTGACCTAATTGGATTGGTGGCGTATAGGCTTGCTTTACCTCCAAGATTGTCTGTAGTTCATTCTGTGTTTCACGTGTCTATGCTTAGACGGTATGTTCGTGATGATAGCCATAAGATTCAGCCAGAGGATGTCGAGCTTGATAAGAATCTGACTTATGAGGAAAGCCCGATAGTTATTCTTGATAGGCAAGTGCGATAGTTGATATCGAAGAAGATAGCTTCAGTCAAGGTATTATGGCAACATCATCCAACCGACGAAGCTATTTGGGAGTCCGAGGAGGAGATACAAGTTAGATATCCTCACATATTTGACACTTCGGTTTGATTCTAGACCCGTTCGAGGACGAAAGCTATTTTAAGTGGGAGAGAATGTAATAGCCATCTTATTATCTCCTTTTAATGAAGGGTTAATTGGTAATTATAACCAACTATTAATGGTAATTAAGGGAATTAAAGTGGACAAGCTAAAAGCTTTCTTCAGTTTCAGCTATTAAAGTTATAAGTTTACTACTAGGGCTTTTTGAATCCTATTAATTTGGAGAGCAGCAGAAAGCTGCATAGGAAAGAAAAAAAATAGAAAGCAACTGAAGAAATTATTCAATCTCTCTTTTATTTTGAACTGGAAAGAAATAGCTTTGAAGAGAGTTTTTGGTTGTTCATGCGCGGTGATAGAAAGCTTGTATAGTAGCAAGTTCATAGTCAAGTATGAAATCTAATTATTATTGTGTACTCTAAATAGAGGTTGCTATGATTCTTGTTTAAGAAGCATAATTAACTATGGCTTAAAAAAATAAATAAAGAAACCAACGAAAGTTTGGGGAGTGCAAACAACATTAGCAGGGAGCAGAAAAAGAAAATAGTTTATGCATCTTGTAATACTTTGAAAAAGGAAAAGATTCAATGAATACTATTACTAATAGGATCCTATTGCTAATTGTACGTTAGTGAAGGAAAAAAAGAGATTAGAGTAATGATTAACCTATGATTGAAGAAAATGAATAATTTGAGGTTAATTAGTGGATGTTGGTGTAAAATATTGGATAGTGGTATATTTAATAGAAAACTAGAAAATTATTATCTACTGCTACAACTCCTATTTCTACCATTTTTTATTATGTTTGAAGACTTTTCTAATGATCAGAAAATAATGGGAGAAACTGAAAAGTATTAAACCCAATGGACAAGTAGTGTCCAATGCGTAAAGCCCAATTTCTGTTAAGTTAGCTTCCTGATAGTATCATGTTGGGATAGTGGTATTAAGATATTGTTATCTTTAATACATGGTTTAAGGTGAAGATTATTGCGGTTTAGATTTAAGACTGAAAGTAGCAGATCTTGACACTTGATTCTGACTAGCGTAATTGATATCAGTACTTGATACTTTTGATAGATTGAAACCATTAGAGGTTGTTTGGTTTGTGTCCTTCACATTTTCAAGGTTGGGAAACTTGTTGTTAGTGAGGTAAGTGAGACTTTAAGGTTTGATTCTTGCTTTTCAAATTTGCTTTATAAAGATTATATTTTTTATCCTAGTCTATGTGTTGGGACAAGTGTGAACTCAGTAGAATATGTGGCCTTTGACAAGTTGTGGGTATTTATTTTGTGAAGTGTATTGAGAATCAGCTAGAGGTGAAACGCGAGGTGAGGTTGGGGCATTGAATATAATTTTTTGTTGCCGTTATAGTTTCTAGGGGCATACATAGCTGCCGTAATATGTTAGGGGCATTACTTTTGCTGCTGTAATATGTTAGGGGGATTATTTATGCTTTCGTAATATGTTAAAGGCATTACCTATGCTGCCGTAATATATTAGGGGCTTGTACATGCTTCCATAGAAGACTTTTCATGCATTATATATGCTGCCGTGGACTTGTTGTAATGTTAGGACGATCACCTTCACTGCCGTTTCTGACAAGTCATAAGTGTGGACTGAGTTGTTATAAGGTGACATTTCGAACCCCTTTGAAAATCTTATTGATATTATTTTATAAAAGATATTATGTACATATTCTTTGTGTATCTTTGTTGTGTTTTGTACTTTCTAACACTTGTTCCAGGTGTATTAAAGTTGCGAGTCAATGATCTTACTGGGTTATATATTTATATATAGCTCACTCCTTACTTGCATACATGTAGATACGGTTGCAGAGAGAGAGGCTCGTGGCTGACTGTATTTACGTGTGGATTCTATCTCTAAGGTGAGCCTTCGCATTATTCGTGAAGGCTGTTATTCATCTCTAGTTATTTTAGCTTATGTTTAAGTTCGTTGGGTTTGTAGGCCCAAAGTTGAACTTATGTAATTTTGCTTAGATGCTCCATGAACTCGTGTGGGATTTGGGTTAAAGATTTGTGATCTAAACTATTGTAGTTTTCATAAATCGCTATGCGATATCTTGTTGGATAATTATTCTGCATTAATCATTATTTCCTGCACATAGTGTTGTGTATGTTTTTATTTCAGTGTTTGTAGATATGGGGAATGAATAAAAAAATTGGTTCTCTCGGCAAACGGTGTTGTTGGGAGCCAGTCACGCATAGGGGTTATTTTAGGGCGTGACATGAAGTTGGTATGATGATACTAATGGGTTGCCTTGATGCCTAACTTGTTTAATAAAATTAGAATTTTTGTTAAATAATTTAATTAGTCTTAGAAGAGGGTTGTGTAGCTAACATGGAAGGTGGAGGTCTCGGGGGGAAGGGTAATACTGGAAACAACACTCACCATTGTGGGGTTTGATATGGCTTGGGCTTAAAGTCACTTTTTATGGTTATGACCAAGTGGTTCGAGTCTATGTTATTATATGATTGAGAGGATCGAGTCCCCCATATTATATTATATGATTAGGTGCTTAAGTCACGTTAGAATATGATTGGGAGGGTCGAGTCCCCATGCATATATATGAGATTATTCTCTAGTTCGTATGGCTACATGCACTATGGCCCGAATAGGGGGTAAGAGCTGGGGACTATATAGCCCGTGGGTACTATTATATGACGGTTAAGCTACACAGTCCAGGTTAATATTTTAAACATCCATGTTAAGCTTTGTTCCCTACACCAACATGTGATATATATATATATATGTTTGCATTTTATGTTGTGCATGATCTTTGATTGGTTTTGAATTTTTATGGATGACATTATTTGTTCTTTTCTCATTGAGTTACATGTTAGCACTCTAACCTCTAACCGTCTTCAGATGTTGTATCCCCATGCGATGCAGGAACTGTCCATACTTCTACCTTTCCTGTGCAGTGATCAGGTGTTCCTGGTTTATTCCTGAGTTGACTTGAAGTGGTGAGCTTCCATCCTTCGAAAGACTTCATTCATGTTTCATTTCTTATGACATAAATTTTATTTCATATTTTCTTTTGCTATGGTCGGGGGCATGTATCAACACTTTGTTAGAGGCTTTATGGATACTGTGGAGTTGGGTATTATGGATGTTTTCGTCAATTGATCTGATACAAATTCTATTTAGATTTCTTATTATATTTGGTCTTATACTGGTATTCATCTGCTACTAGGTGTTCTTAGTTGTATTGGAATAGGATCAGGGGGTGGCCTCCGGTCCACAGTGGATTTGGGATGCCTGTCACAGCCAAGCCCTGGTTCGATTCGTGACAAAGTTGCTATTAGAGCTTAGGTTTTGGTGTTATGGGGTATCGACAAAGATGTGTCAGGTAGTGTCTCTTTTAGAGGTGTGTAACATGCCATACTTATAAGAGAGAGACTGTGAGGAATTTATAAATGTTTCCTTTTGTTGTTGTCTTATTTTTGGGCTAGAGAGTCTATGGTCTTGGATTCCTCTAACTCCCATTTATTTGCTTTTCAAATCGTGCCTCCCAAATGATCTAAAGCTCATGAAAACTCGTCTGTCCCACCTAAAGATAATATTGGCGGATCTCATCCAACTTATGGGGTACAGACCCAGTCTAAGGCACTACTTCTGATTGTCCCCATGGAGTCCCTTTGTTTTCCACTGATCCTTTTCTAGTTTATGGCATTCATACTCAGTCACCTCAGGGAGATATTACTAATGTCGAGTTTTGCCAATATATTCATCTGTTGACTCTCTTAGTGACATCTTAGTCATGTCAGATTAGTTTTGTTGGTATTATTGGGAGTTCATCTGAGG
The DNA here is from genome assembly GCA_026120095.1 of Capsicum chinense. Classification (NCBI taxonomy): domain Eukaryota; kingdom Viridiplantae; phylum Streptophyta; class Magnoliopsida; order Solanales; family Solanaceae; genus Capsicum; species Capsicum chinense. Next base: position 192,206,371 of record JAPEIP010000010.1, read on the forward strand.
CTACTAGAGTTGTCCAGCTTATGAGATTGAGCCTTCCGACTTTCACTAGTACTAAGGTTGAGACAATCCTTAAAGTTGTATAGATGGGATGGAGAATATCTTTTGGGCTATGCATGCTACTGGAGTGGAGGGTGTGGAATTTGCTGCTTACAGTTGAAGGATGTAGCATACCAAAGGTATAAGGAGTGGAATCGACTTAAGGGTGATGATGTTGAGTCTTCTTTGTGGGATGATTTCTATAGTGCCTTTCTGGATCGTTTTCTTTCTTAGGAGTTGAGAAAGACAAAAACTGAGGAATTTATGATTTTGAAGAAAGGTAGGATGGCATTAAATGAGTATGCCTTTAAGTTTTATCAGCTATCGCGATATGCTCCTGAGCTAGTGTCTATCATGAGGGTTATAATGAGGAAATTTGTTTCTAGTTTGTCTCATGAGTTGATTTTGGAGAGTAAGGCTGCCTTATTGAATAAATTACATGAACATCTCTAGATTGGTAGTGTATAGGCCATAGTTTGAGGAGTAAAAGAAGGGCAAAGTAGATATGGGAGACAGGTAAAGTAAGAAATTTTGATATTTAGATCAGAGTTGAGGTCAGCATTATAGTAAAGAGATGGTGGGAAATGATCTAAGAAGAGGTGGGAAAACTCAGTTTCATATTCGACGACTAGTGCTCCTTATCCAAATCCATCTGGAGATTGTTATTTTAAGATTAGTGATGGTTATAGGGAATAGGTTGCCTAATATCAGGCCAATGGGGCCTAGTCAACTCCTTTATATCCTCCTTGTAAATTTTATAGTTGGTTGCATCATGGTTTCTGTGAAGAGGGGTAGGACGAGTGCTATATTTATGGTCAGATTGGCTATATGTAGCAAGATTGTCCTTTAAAGGTTGCTTCTGGGCCAACAAGGTTCTTATTGCCACTTCATCAGCTCTTGCATCAAAGGGTGCCACTTTAGGCTCCGACACTGGTTGGAACTTCCTCAATTCTCTTACTACTCATTAGGAGTTTGAGGTATCCCCTGAGGTCATCACTAGTATGTTATAACTCTTCTCTCATGATATGTATTATTTACTTGACCCGAGGTATACTTTTTCTTATGTGACCCCATTTATGGCTGTGCATTTTGGTTTTGGTCCCGAGTGTATTTTGGAACTCTTTTCTTTTTCTACCCTTATGGGTGACTCGATGGTTGCTAGAAGGATCTATAGGGGTTGTGTGGTATCTATTGATGGTAGAGAAACCTCGATGGATCTGTTTGAATTAGGCATGCTAGATTTTGATGTTGTCTTAGGGATGGTCAGGTTGTACTAAGCTAAGCGTCTTTAGATTGTCGGATCCATAAGGTTATCTTTAAATTCCCTAATAAGCCGGTTATTGTCTGAATGCTATTACTTTTCTGGGTTATGTTGTTTCTAGTAAAGAGATCATGGTGGATCCATGGAAGATTACGGTGGTTAAAAAGTGGCCTAGGCCCAAGACTAGAATCGATATTTAGAGATTCTTGGGTTTAGTGAGTTATTATAGGATATTTGTGGAGAGCTTTTCATTGATTGCTGCACCTTTGACTAGGTTGACTAAGAAGAAGGTGAAATTTCTATGGTTTGATGCTTGTGAAAGGAGTTCTGAGAAACTGAAAGATAAATTGCCTTTTGCTCTGATTTTAACCCTGCCTGAGGGTAGTGATGGTTTCGTGGTTTATTCTGATATATTTCGTATAGGACTTGGTTGTGTTTTAATATAGCATAGCAAGGTGATAGAATATACTTCTAGGTAGTTGAAAGTTCATGAGAGGAATTATCCGACTCATTATTTTGAGTTGTTGGTTGTGGTGTTGTCATTGAAGACTTGGCTGCATTATCTATACGGGGTCCATATTGACATATTTTCAAATCATAAGATCCTACAATATGCATTTATCATAGAAAAAGTTGAATCTCAGGAAAAAGATATAGCTTGAGTTGCTCAAGGATTATGTCATAAGTATCCACCACTACCCAGGTAAAGCTAATGTAGTTGTTGATACTCTAAGTAGGTTATATATGGGGAGCTTTTCTTATGTGGAAGATGAGAAGCAGGTTTTGGGGAAGGATATTCACCATTTGGCTAATCTTGGAGTTCGTCTCGCAGATTCTAAGGATAGTGCTGAGGTGAAGGAGAAACAAGTGTTGGATCCTATCTTGAGGCAAATCAAGGATGATATGGGTAGGAAAAAGGTGATGGATTTTGAGATTACTGATGATGGTACTTTGAGGTACCAAGAGAGGTTGTGTGTTCCCCATGTAGATGGGCTGTGAGGTAGGATTTTGGCAGAAGTTCACGAGTTGTATTATTCGGTTCATTCTGGTTCAATGAAAAATTATCATGACCTTAAGGAGATCTATTGGAGGAATAACATGAAGAAGGATGTATCTAATTTTGTATCTAAGTGCATTCTGTTTCAACAAGTGAAAGTGGAGCACTTGAGGCCTAGTTGGTTGTCTCACGAAATTAAGGTGCCTGTATGGAAATGGGAAGTGATAAATATGGATTTTGCTACTAATTTTTCACGGTCTCGGAACTAGTTTGATTCTATGTGGGTCGTCGTGAATAGGATGACTAAGTCTGCTCACTTCTTGCCATTGAGGACTAATAGACAACCTGCTAAGAGCATCAACAACAACATTAGTTGTACCTTTATTATAGTACAAACTCATGTCAAAATCCTTAAGCAGTTTAAGCCATCACCTCTACCTGAGATTCAGTTCCTTCGGCGTAAACATATACTGCAAGATCTTATGGTTTGAATAAATATCCATATGCACTCCATACACATAATGGCACTAAATTTATATTGCCAAAACTACAACCACCAAATCTAGATCGTGAGTTAGATAATTCTTCTCATGACCCTTAATCTGCCTAAAAGCATAGGATACAACCATACTATGCTTTATAAAAACTAACCAAGTCCCACATGGGATGCATCACAATACACAACAACCCATTAGTACCCTCAATCAGGGTCAAAACTGGTGCAGAAGTTAACTTATCTTTTAACTTCTCAAAATTACCCTCACAAGCATCGAACCATAAAACCTTAACCTTTTTCTGAGTTAGCTTCCTCAATGGAGCAATAATAGACAAGAAACTCTCCACAAACCTCCTATATTAGCAAGCCAAGCCTAAGAAACTCCTAATGTCGATTGGAGTTGTGGGTCTAGGGCATTTCTTAACTGCCTTGACTTTTTATGGATCCACCTTGATCCCCTTACTAGAAAAAACCTGCCTAAGAAAGGTCATAGCGATTAGAGAAAAGTCAAACTTAGAAAATTTCACATACAATTTCTGGCCCTTAAGAGTCTATAACACAATTTGGATGTGATTATCCTGATTCTCCCCACTCTTAGAATACACCAAGATGTCATCAATGAAGATAGTAACAAACAAATCCAAAAACTTCTTAGATACCCGATTCATAAGATCCATGAAAGCAGACAGAGCATCAGTTAACCCGAATGACATAACCAAAAACTCATAATGGTCGTATCAAGTTCAGAAAGCAGTCTTACGAATATCAACCTCGTTAATTTTCAATTGATGATAGCAAAAACAAAGATCAACCTTAAAGAAACACCTAGAACCCTGAAGCTAGTAAAAAAGATTATCAATCCTAGGAAGAGGATACTTATTCTTCATTGTAAACTTGTTCAAATAAAGATAATCTATACACTTCTGAAGAGACCTATCTTTTTTTAGCACGAAAAGTATAGGAGCACCCTCTAAAGAAATACTAAGATGAATGAAACCCTTAACAAGAAGTTCCTTCAATTGTTCCTTAAGTTTCTTTAGTTCAGCCAGAGCCATCCTATATAGAGTAATTAAAATAGGATAAGTATCCAGTAGAAGATCAATCCCAAAATCTATTTCCCTATTGGAAGGAATTCCAGGAAGATCATCAAAAAAACATCAGGAATTATTGACCATAGGGAAAGATTGTAAAGAGGGACCCTAAAAATTAAAATCCCTATCCTGAACTAGATGATACATACACCTTTTAGAAATCAACTTCTAATCTCTAAGATAGGAAATAAACTTCCCATTGGGTACTGAAGAACTCTTCTCCCATTTAATCATAGGTTCATTAGGAAAATAGAAACTCACCTTTCAGGTCCTACAACCTAGAGAAGCATAGCATGCATAAAGCTAATCCATCCTTAAGATTACATCAAAATCTACTGTATCAAGTTCTATCAAATCCACTAATGTCTCCCTATGAAAGAGGGACACCACACAACCCTAACAAATTTTTCTAGCGACAATAGACTCACCCACCGGAGTAGACATAGAAAAAGGATCGGTAATATTTTAGGAACAAAACTGAAGTTTACAGACACATAAAGGGTCACATAAGATAGAGTAGAATCAGGATCAAGCAAGTAATAAAAATCATTAAAGAAGAGCTATAACATACAACTAACAACATCTGGAGATGCCTTAGAATCCTTATGAGTAGCAAGTCCATAGAGATGATTTCGTATAGTGTCGGCACCTGAAGTAGCACCCTTAGATGCCAAAGCTGAAGAAGTGGTGACCAAGACCTTATTAGCTCCAGTGGAAACTTTTTCTATAGGATAATTTCTCAACAGATGACTAGGCTGACCATAATTAAAATACAAGTTCCTTCACTCCTTATAATAACCACTATAAAGCTATCCACAAAAATGATAATGAGGATAAGGTGGGGCTGACTGAGCTCCACTAACCTTAGATTAGGCTTCCTGTTCCTTAGGACCACTGCTAGTCTAAAAACAATGATTACCAAAAGGCATAGGATAAGAAGCACTACCTGTCAAATAAGGACTTCCTAAATTCTTTTTCTTAGTCCACTATCTACCATCTCTCCCTTTATTCTACTAACCTACACCCTGTTATAAATATCTAAATGTCTCGTTCTGCCTCTCTCCTATCTGTATTTGCTTCTTCTTCTCATTCTCTACCTGCTGCATATACACATTGGTCTGGAGATATCCATATCATTATTACATAGCAGACTTACACTCTAATACCAACTTACGAGATAGACTAGAAGTAAACTTCCTTATTTTGGATCTCATATTTTTCTAGTAACTCCTGATCATAATGGGATAACTGCTGAAAGTTTAGAGCATACTCCATCATGCTCATCTTCTCTTGCTTTAAGTTCATAAACTTTATGATGACCTTATCTTCCCTTAAATCCTAAGGAAATAAGTGATCAAGGAAGGCACCCAAAAGTTTATCCCATAATTCTAGCTCAGCATCATCATCTTTCAGTTGTTTTCTCTCCTCATACCACTGATAAGGTACATATTTTATCTAATACAGAAAAAAATCTACATCATCAGAATCAGATGTATGCATCACCCTAAAAATCTTATCCATCTCATCTATAAACTCCTGAAGATCCTCCTCAACCTTAGAACTTGTAAGGGTTGGGGATATCAACCTTATAAATTAGCAAAACCGAGTGACCTCAAATAAAAGAGCAATAGAACCAACAAAATCAAACTGATACGAATGAGGTTCCACTAATTGAGTAAGAATATGAATAGATTAACTAAACTCTACATTAGAAATATGTCCTTGAGGTTGCTGATGATAAGTATCACTAGTCCAAAAAGCCTAAAGAGAACTAGTTGGGATAGGTGAAACCCATCGTGGAGTAATACAATTAGGAGAAGTGACCCTAGACCGGGTCTATACTCCAAAAGTACAACAAATTTTCTCCACATTTTCCACAGGGGGAACAAATGTTCCAGTAGAGTTTCTACGAACATCAGAGCTTTGGGAAGCAAGATCTGAAATGCAAGTACGCAAGGAGTTAGAGATGTTTCAAGATAACTAGACTCTATAATCCAAAATAGAAAACAAGAAAGGGAAACATTCCTAAATGCCTTGTAGCCTCCCCCTTATAAGTGTGTCATGTTACACACCCATTAATATGACTTTACTAAACATGGCTTTTTAGACAACCAATAAACTTGAATCGTGATGTGATACCAAACTTGTCATGACCCAAACCCGATCCTGGCCGTGATAGGTATCTCAAGCCCACCATAGGCCAGAGACTACCCCCTCAACCTTACCTCAAGATAATATTAATAATAAAAAGCAAGAGAAAACCATATAGTGATAAGAAAGACAGATAATAAAATGTAAACTCTATGAATCTAAATAAACATCCACCCCATGACTATCCATAAAATTCTCTAAACTTGAAATACCAATTAAGTCGGGACATGCCCCTGAATATGACAAAAAAGGATAAAAAATAAAATACTAAGAAGTAAAAAAAATAGATGAAATAATTAGGCCTTCCAAAAGATGAAGGCTCACCACTCATAACAACTAAACAAATGTACTGAACTACCTAATACTGCACACAAACAACAAAATATCCTTTGGATCCTACATCATGAAATAATATAGTCTAGGGATGGTCAGTGCGATAAGCACTAAATTATACTCAGGAAAAGTGATAAAGTAATGTCAATGCCAAAAACCAATCAAAACCACATGTACAATATTTATATTTACATATATATAGGATGTCGGGATAGGTACAAGGGTCATAAACATGAGAGTTTAAATAATTATCCTAAACTATAGAAGTCACTCCGTCCTAAAGGCACCCAGGGCTATATGGCTTCAGCTTTCCTTGCTGAAAAGGCCCAATGCATGTTAGCCGCATGAACTAAGGATTCTGAAGAAATGACTAAGGATAAAAAGGATCTAGCCATCCCAAATACAATATGTAAACCAACCAAATGGTAATACAGACCCCCATATCGACAAATGTGGTTTCCATGAATTATATACCTTCATGGTGAGATACATAATTCTCTTTAAACCCAAATTAAAATAGTTTGCACATAAACCCAACCATTAACCCAGATGTTTTATATTAGGTCATTTGCCACTTGGTATTGTTGTACCACTTATGTTTGCGAGTTATTCCTATTATGCCAACCAAAACTATTTAACCAAATTGACCCTAAAGTTCTATTTAAAATTAAAAACATAGCCACTAAGGGACTTTCGAATCTATTTTAACTAATTATCCATTAATGTAATGCAATGAATTCATTAATAAGTTGAGTTACGCTATTATCAAAGGTCAAAAATCAAATTTTACAAAGTGGGTTTGGGTTAATGCCATTACCAAAACAAAAAGTCATTATTTTAGGGAAACCCATGCTCCCTATTCTAATTCTCATAACCATGCACCCATTCAGTACCATAAATTTAAAGAATAAATCATCAATTCAAAATATGGTAAAAGTAATTCAAGTAATACTAATAAAAAACCATCAACCTTATTTCAAACCCATCAATTCAAACCACATGGACAATGAGTAAATAAGTCCCACAATGAAAAACTAAAGTTAGAGAATGAGATACATGCCTGAAATAGACAAGAAATTAAAGTAAATGAAAAATTCAAAGCTTGGTAGGTGAATCTATTGTTAAACCCTTAAGTGTTCTTGGGTTTTGAGTTTAAGAGAGAAAGAGAATAATTTGATCTTTGAAAATAGAAGGGAATAAGGTTATTTTAAATTTAAAGATCGTGCAAGGGGTAAAAATACCAAAAGATCCTCACCCTATATGAATAAAACAAAAACTAGAAAAATTTAACATAGCAATATGGATGCCAATTTGCAGAGTGTAGCCTCTATGCCACACCCTTATCCTAGGGGCTAACCTCTATGGCATGTTAGTATCATGTACCCTCACTGCCTTGAGGTGACAAAATGACTTTAAACCCCTTCCAAAATTCCAAAACTTTTCCAAAACACCCTTTTAACATTAATAAATATAAATAAAGTAAAAAATTTACATTATGCATGCGAGAGTGTCAAAAATAAAATCATTGAAATTTTAAAGGGTCTTATACCCTTGTTTCAATTATCACACTAGTTTTTGTTACCTTAAACATAGTAGAAAGATGTACTATATGGATCATAGTATTTTTCTACCCATGGATCATCCTAGGATATCTAATAAAAGATCTTTTAATGAAAAAAACTAAATTTAGACCTCTTCTATATTTGTTAAAGGGAACTAATGTGCTAAATAGCTTAAGAAACATGAACAATGTGTTTGGGAAGAAGAGAGAGATGAAATGATGGCCTGTGAAAGAAAAGGTCAATCTTTTTTTAATTACCTTATTGGGAGAACCACCTATTACTCAACAACCTTGATGTGATGCACATAGAAACGAACATAGTTAGTAACGTAATTGGAACTCTTTTGAATATTTATGAAAAAACAAAGGATCATGCAAAGGCTTATTATGATTTGAAAGATATGGGAATTAGAAAAATCCTTCATGCAAAAAATACCATGGATGACAAGAGAACTTAGCTTGTAAAAGCATGCTTCTCAATGATAAATGGAGAGAAATTAGTTTTTTGTGGAGTTTTAAAGTTAGTAAAGCTACCTAATGGTAGTGCCTCAAACATATCTAGATGTGTACAACTATATGAAAGAAAATTATTTGGATATAAGACTCATGATGCTCATTTTATGTTATATTACTTGCTACCAATACTAATTAAAAACATCTTTTCTGATCATATTGTTTTTGCTTTAATTTGTTTGAGTTCCTTATTTTGTCCTTTATGTCAAAAAGTTATTACAATGGAGAAAATAGGTTTCTTAGAAATTGAGATCATAGAAATATTAAATTGGTTGAAGAGAATTTTTCCTCCTATTTTTTTTGATATAATGATTTATTTACCCATTCATTTGGCTAATGAGCTAAGATTAGGAGGTCCAGTTCAAAATTGATGGATGTATCCCTCTAAAGGAGATATATATATATATGTATATGTATATGTATATTTAAATCATATGTCCGCAATAGAAATTATGTTAAAGGATATATAGAAAAAGCATATCTCATTGAAGAGTGTATAACCTTATGCTCTAGATATTTGCAGGGGATGTACGTACAAGATTTAAAAGAAGATCGTAAAATGATGATGAGTGTAGCTCGGGTGATGCAAAAACTTTTAATTTTTCCCTAGCAGAGTTTTCCTCTAGGGAAAAAGAAAATGCAGCTATTATTTTAGATAATAAGTCACTAAATCAGGTGTATGTATACTTATTCGGCAATTGTGATGTAGTTCAAGAGTATATTAGGTACTTTAATCACTTATAGTATTTCCTATTTAGGAATAGTTTTTAACTTGTTGTATTTATTATTCTAATGAATAGAAATACTTATTGTGTAGATAGCATAAACTTGAGATTATTCGGAAACTTCAAAAATCTAAATGGATCAATGCTAAGAATCAGAATCAAAACTTCTCTAAATGTTTTGAAACTCGTGCTTTGGGAAATGATGTGCCTGTTCTGATAAACGAATTTTCTAAAGGACCAAATTCATTAATTGATATAGCTTCTATATTAGGCAACATCATGAAAGCCGTAAAACACCAAATAGTTGTGTTACATTAGTTGCCTCAACTACAAGTTTTGCAAGTGCAAAAGATAAAAATCCATTTTATATAGATTTGTCTTATTATGGTAGAGTGTCCATTTTAAGGATTTTTATTTATGTGTTACTAGTATGAGGTTGAAAAAGATATTTATGGACTTACTTATGTCTACTTCAACAAGAAATACTACCTGGAAGAGTCTTTTGTACTAGCATCTCAACTACACCAGTGCTTCTATGTGCAACATCTATATGATCAAGATTGACACTATGTTATGAAAACTCTATTTAGAGACCTATTTAATGTAAGTGACTAGGTTGAATCTAATACCTCATAAATTTATGAAAATGAATAAACATTTTAAACAACTTATGGGCCCATCTATATTAGATGATAATGGTGAAGTTATCTTAATAACAAATAATGTACCAGAAATAATTATTGACGTAGCTGTGGAGGCTTTCTTACTAATGATCATAAAGTTAAGAATTACAATGAGTCTGAAGATAAGTTTAAAGGTGTGTATAAAGAAGAGTTTGAAGAGGAGTATGTTGAAGGGAGTAGAGGTGGTTGTAGTAGAACTATTATAATTAGTAGAACTTAGAGTTAAGCTCTTGGTGTTTGTAATCAATGAGTTTTTATTATAGTGAGGTTTGAGTGCTTGCGAGGGCAAGCCGTAATTTTCCTCCCTTGAGCAAGGAGGTTTCCACGTAAATCACTATGTTTTTTTAATTCTAGCTAGTTTTAGTTCATTACTATTTTATTGCCTTTATCGTAGTCTTAGGGACCAGGTCACTAGAATGGTGGTGCACCCCTTCATTTCAAAAATTAGTATTATAGCGAGGTCACTTTAAAAGGTTCAAACCTAGAGTGATTTCTTGATCATGGATGCTCCATCTAATTTGGAAGAACGACAATCTACCACTAAATAACCCTGCTTTAATGTGCAGTACTGTGGGTGGTGGAAAACCATGATGTATGACTTTATTATGGCTAAGGATAGTGAGCTAATGGATGTAATACTTGATGGTCCTCATGTGACTGTAAGAGAGGTCAAAGAAGGAGACATAACAAGAATAGTTATCAAAACCATAAGAGAATTCAATGATAAAGACCGTAAGAAAGTTGAGAAAAATTACCAGGCTAAGAAATTTCTTGTGTGTGGTATAGGACCGATAAATATAACAAGATTGCCGCTTGACAAAATTCTAAGAAAATATGGGATTGCGTGAAAACCACTCATGAAGGAACAACAGATGTGAAAGATTCAAAATTTGACATACTAACTACTCAGTATGAAAATTTTTCTATGAAGGAAGGAGAAACAATTCAAGAGATGCATACTAGATTTAATTCAGTCACAAATAAGTTGCACTATCTATGAGAAGTGATTCCTTTATATAAATAAGTAAGAAAAATTCTAGGAGTTCTTCCTAAGTCCCGGGAAAGCAAAGTAGATGCTATGAATGAGGCAAGCAAGCTAAAGTCTCTAACTATATATGAACTTATTGGTAATCTACCAACTTATGAACTTAATAAATAGTAAGCGGAAGAGAAGAAGGAGGTAAAAATGAAAAGTATCTACCATTCAAAGTGTGAAAATCATAATCAAGCGAGGAGGAAAATAATGTTTCCTACATGGCCAAAAGAATTGTGAAAGCAATAAATAAAAGTGGACAATTTCAAAGGAAAGAAGAAACAACAATGTAAGACCCCGTAAAGTTTTCTCATTGTCAAAGCCTTTGAAGTAAGATAAAAGAAGCTTAACACTTAGAATTTTAGCTAAGTATTCCAACACTTAAGTCATTTTTGATCCCTTAAACTTTGATAAATTATTTCACGACCTTCCTAATCTTAGTTTCTTGATTTTGTTATTGCGTTGTGATAGGGCAAGGTCGTAAGGTATCTTGGATGAATTTTGAAATTTTTGGAATCCATTTAGGGCACGTTTGTGGTGCAAAACCAGTAGCTAAAGGCTATTAAGGGGAGCTACCCATCTTAGCTAAGGCTCTGGGCAAGGCGCCACCCACCTTAGCAGACGCTCTGGGCAAGGTGCCGCCGAGGCCATAGCCTTTGTGCCTAGTTTTTAGCTTCTTTTCTCTAGCTCATTAAGGGTAAAGTTGGTATTTTCCCACTCTTTTATCATCCTTAACATGATATTACACCCCAAAAATACCATATTATTCATACTTTCATCAAAAACTACCAAGAACATAGCTTAGGGTTTCTACAGAAACTTTAAGAGAACTCAAAAGTTAACCATCAGTGTTCAATAATTTTTCGAGAATTGGAATCCCTATTCCAAGGGCTACAAGAGGCACCCATTAATTTCCAAAATAGAAACCCAAAGTCAAGAACTTACTTAATTTCAAGGTATGTGGGATTTGAACAAGAACACTCTTTCGTTCTTGTGCCCAAAAGTTTTAAAATTTCTTAAAGAATTTAGTATTTTTAAGATGAATTCATATTATTTTGCTATATTTCAAGTTTAAGAGATTATTAAATTGTTCAAGTCTTGAATTGCATGAATATTTTGTTCAATTATGATCTAAATTAAGAGTTCATGATATAAATTGCACATTCCTGTATTGATAACATGTTTCCAAGAATTTCCAAAAGTTGTTGTCATGAGTTGAACTTTATTGTGAAATTGTGATTCTTTGAGGATGAATTATTGATACTCCAAGAGGTGTACTTATATTTTGATGTTGTTGAAATGTTAAAACTTTGATGAAAAATCTATCAAGATCCTATGCTAAAAAAGAAATCGACATTATTTGTTTGATTTGAGATAAATGGGGAGCATATTGGCTCCCATTACATATTGTTGATTGTTTAAGGTGGATTTATAAAGTTCTTATCTAAGTAAGGGAGTAGTATTTAGCACCGAGTTGGGCTTGATTCCGAGGTCTCATGCCCCAGAACTATGAGCCCCCGTAGGTTTCTGATTTACCCCAAGTGGATTAAGCTAATGATCACTAAAAGTTAAAGGTTCTAATCTGATGGC
>JAPEIP010000010.1:192219096-192238292 GCA_026120095.1 Capsicum chinense
TGATTCCTAAAGTTTTCAAGTGTCATGATTATTAAGTTCCCAAGAAGTTTCTTGCTTTCATGAGATTATAGTTTATGTCCTGAAAGTTGATATTTTAAGATTTTATCTAATTTACAAGTTAAGAAAAAAAAAGAATACAGATCCAGAATAAAGTGAAATGACTTACGTGATTTCTATTATCTATTTCCTAACCACAAACTTATGAGAATTTTATTCAAGCTATGTGAGTCATCTATTATAGCATGCATGTTTTCTATTAAGACTTGAGATACTGATTATTTATTTGCATACACCCCCACGTGCTTAGTACATTCCCAAAGTACTGACATATACGTCTGTGTGCAACATTGTCTCATAATGTCTATGTGCTACATTGTCTCATAATGTAGGTTTAGGTGTTCTGTCCCAGCCTTGTTAGTGATCCCGAGTGCCTTTATCTACATCTCCATAGTGGTGAGTCCTCATGGTTTGAGGACCGGTTATATTTAGATATTCAATTTATCTAGTAGTTGTTCAACTCTTTTTAGTTGAGTATGAGTCAGTTTGGGACCTTTCCTAATTGCTCTCTAGTTCTTCAGTAGTAGAGGATTTGTCACACTAGTTGTTAGATTGTTAGTATGTAGAGATTTCCAGTGTTATGGTTGTTCGAACAAAGTATTTTCACAGTATTTCTTATGATTTGATATAACAGTGCCCATGATTTGTTTATTTCATCTCTAAGAAAGTTATTATATGAAGTAGCAGTCTCAAAGGGTTAACTTGGGGCTACTTTTAGCCTTAACCACCGTATGACACTTCGGGACCCTTTTTTGATGCCTTACAAACTTGGTATCAAAGCCTAAGATTTAAGAAGTCCTAGGGAGTCTGAAAAGCTGTGTTAAGCCGAGTCTTGATCATTGGTGTGTAGCGCACCACATCTATGAGCAAGGGGCTACAAAATGTTTAGGAAAAAGTTGTTTCTTTCTTTCAGAGTCTATCGTGCTTAAAGATTTCTCTCTCATCTATTAATTCATGCTCTCTTATTTCAAAAAATGCCTCCTCTTCGAGCCCGCAGAAACAACAACGATAAAAAACCTAAGCCTGCTGATCCCTTGAAAAAAAACATATCCCCTGCCAAGTTTCGGGCATCTTTTCAGGAACTATCCCAAGCAGTCACTATGAATGTTCAGGCCAAACCGGGCCACAGCTCCGTAGTAGTAGGGTGGTGATTAGCTGCTACTAGGATTCATGATTTTATGCAGATGAATCAGCTAGAGTTTTATAGGTCCAAGGCAGGTGAGGACCCACAACTAAATCTTAGAGAGGTCAGAAAGATCATGCAGGTGATACATTTGTCTGAGGAAGAAAGTGTAGAGTTGGCGTCTTATAGGTTAAAGTACAATGCTTATGACTCGGTTGTACATGGAAGAAGAGTAGATGAGAAGATGATGATCCTATGACTTAGCAGGCATTCCAAGATGAGTTCTTGGATAAGTTCTTTCTGTTAGAGATAAGAGAGGCGAAAGTAGAGGATTTGATGATCTTAAGATAGGGCTCTATGACTGTTAAGGAGTACTGCATAAAGTTTAACCAGTTACCAAAATATGCTCCTAACTTGATTGCTGATGCCCACTCTACCATGAGCAAGTTCGTGATAGGTGTTTTTGGTTTGGTGTTGAAAGAGTGAAAGATTGCTATGTTAAATAGGGATATGGATATGTCCAAATTGATAATACATGCACATCAGATAGAGGTGAATAAGATAAGAAAAAGCAATAGGGTAAGGGAAAATAAGAGAGCTAGATCCGACCAGCATGAGTATAGTCAGTCTAGGTCCAATGGAGGGAACCACCCCCAGTTCTAGACTCGTTCGTCCATGCCAGCACCTTCATCCGCTAGTGCTCCCACACCTAGAGGCAGGCATGAGTAAAGGAACAGGCCTGCTTTGTCTAGATCCCAAATAGTATGAGTAATAGGCCTAATTTTCCTCTTTGTGCTAAGTATGGTAGGACCCATCTTGGTGGGTGTTTAGTTGAGTAGAGAGGATTTCGATTGTGGGAAGATGGGCGATATACTTCGAGAGTGCCCACATGCCAGACAAGGGAGCAGAGATACCCAACTACAGGTGCAGGACACCAGTACACTAGCTTCTGTAGCCTGTCCAGCTCCTCCACAGGGTTCTTCTTTTAGCACTATTGGCCGTCAGCACTAAAATAAATTCTATGCCTTACCTTCCCACCATGAGTAGATGAATTCTCCCGACATTATTACTGGTATGCTCCACGTACTTCACTTTGATGTTTATGTTCTGTTGGACCCTGTGTCAAGTTTCTCTTATGTGACACCATTGGTTGCTGTGAATTTTGAAATGAGTCCTAAAAATATCCTTGAGCCTATTCTAGTTTCTACTCCAGAAGAAAAGTCCGTTGTTGCTAGGGAAGTGTATAAAAAGTATCCTATTATTATCCTTCATATAGTTATATTTACTGATCTGATAGAGTTGGATATGGTTGATTTTGATCTTATTCTGGGTATGGACTAGCTTCACTCTTGTTATGCATTTATAGACTGTCGTACCCATGTGGTTAAGTCTAAGTTTCCTGATAAGTCAACCTTTAAATGGTCCAGAAGCTCAGTATCTCCCAAAAGTCATTTTATTTCTTATCTCAAAGCCAGAAAGCTTATATCCAAAGGTTGTATCTATCATTTAGTCAGAGTTAAAGACATTAAATATGAGATTTCTGCTATTCAGTCGGTCAATATTATTAATGAGTTTCTTGATATTTTATCTAAAGATCTCCTAGGGGTACCTCCCAATAGACATATAGAATTTGGGATTAATTTTCTTCCCGACACTTACCCTATTTCTATTTCTCCCTACCGTATAGCATATATCTTTTAAACAAAGGTTTCATAAGGCCCAGTGTATCTCCTTGGGTCTCACCCGTCCTATTTTTACGAAAGAAAGATGGTTCTTTGCGTATGTGCATTGACTATCATCAGCTTAATAAAGTCACAGTGAAGAACAAGTACCCTCTTCCTAGAATTGACGACTTATTTGACCAACTCCAGGGTGCAAGTTATTTCTCCAAGATAGACCTTAGATATGGTTATCATCAACTCAGAGTAAGGGAGTGTCATATCCCGACGATAGCCTTTAGAACCCATTATGGTTACTTTAAGTTTCTTGTCATGTCTTTCAAACTAACCAATGCTCCTGCAGCCTTCATGGAACTCATGAATCAAGTGTTCAAGTAGTATCTTGATATA
Source organism: Capsicum chinense (assembly GCA_026120095.1). Taxonomy (NCBI): domain Eukaryota; kingdom Viridiplantae; phylum Streptophyta; class Magnoliopsida; order Solanales; family Solanaceae; genus Capsicum; species Capsicum chinense. The sequence goes on from JAPEIP010000010.1 coordinate 192,222,346, forward strand.
TTTATCATTTTTTTCATAGATGATATTCTTGTGTATTCTTGAAGTGAGTTTGACCATGTAGATCATCTTAGAATTGTCTTGCTAATACTTAGAGATCACCAGTTATTCACCAAATTCAGCAAGTGTGAGTTCTGGCTAAGGTCTGTAGCTTTTGTGGGTCATATTATTTCAGCCGAAGGCATTAGAGTTGATCCCCAAAAGATAGAAGCTATAAGAAATTAACCTAGACCTATCTCTCCATCTGACATTAGGAGTTTCTTGGGTTTAGCTGGCTATTACCGCCGATTTGTTAAGGGTTTCTCTTCTATTGCATCTCCCATGACCCAGTTGACCCAAAAGAAAGTTAAGTTCCTTTGGTCATATTCCTGTAAGAAGAGTTTTCAGGAGTTGAAGACTCGACTCACCTCAGCCCCTTTGTTGACTTTGCCTGATGGTGTTAATGTTTTTGGGGTGTATTATGATACTTCTAAAGTTGGCTTGGGTTGTGTCTTGATGCAGAGTGGTAAGTTTATAGCCTATGCCTCGAGATAGTTAAAACCGCATGAAAAGAATTACCCAACCCATGATCTTGAATTAGCTGTTGTGGTATTCTCTTTAAAATCTGGAGACACTATTTGCATGGTGTTCATGTTGATGTGTTCATTGATCACAAAAGCCTGCAATATGTGTTTTCTCAAAGGGAATTGAATCTTAGGCAGACGCGATGGTTAGAGTTGCTTAAAGATTATGATATGAGTTTGATGTATCATCCGGGCAAGGCTAATGTAGTGGCAGACACCCTTAGCAGGTTTTCTATGGGTATGTTGCTCATGTAGAGAAGGGTAAAGAAGAGTTAGCTCATGATGTGCATCATTTGGAAAGATTGGGGGTTAGACTACTTGATTTCACTGAGGGAAATGTATTGGTATAGAGTAGTTCTAAATCCTCTTTCATTTTGGAAGTGTAGGAGAAGTAATACTTAGATGCTAGTTTGTTCAGACTGAAAAAGTTAGTTAAGGACCAAAGAGTAGAGGTTTTCTCCCAAGGGGGAGTTGATGTATTGAGATCACAGGGTAAATTGTGTGTTCTTTTTGTTGATGATCTAAGATAGAGGATCATGGCAGAAGTGCATGGCGCGTGATATTCTATTCATCCCGGCACTACTATGATGTATCGTAACTTGTGGGAAATCTTTTGGTTGAGTGGCATGAAGAAGGATATAGCAGAGTTTTTGTCGAAGTGTGAAACTTACCAGTAGGTTAAGATAAAGCATCAAAGGCTTGGTGGTGTGATGCAAGAGTTTAGTATCACTACTTGGAAGTGGGAGAGATAAATATGGACTTTGTGACTGGTTTACCTCTTTCACGTCGTCATCATGATTCTATTTGGGTGATTGTGGATAGGTTGACTAAGTTAGCACATTTCTTGCCTGTGCACACATCTTATGCAGCTGAGGACTATGTTAGATTATATATTTCGGAGTTAGTCAGATTACATGGAGTTTCCTTGTCTATTATTTCGGATAGGGATGCTCAGTTTACTTTACAATTTTGGAGAGCTTTTTCGAGGGGTGTTGGTACCCAAGTGCATTTGAGTTCCAATTTTCATCTACAGATAGATGGTCAGGCTGAGAGAACCATCAAAACTTTAGAATATATGTTGAGAGCATGTGCACTTGATTTCAAAGGTAGTTGGGATAAGTATCTACCATTGATTGAGTTTGCTTATAACAATAGTTATCACTCTAGCATCCGGATGACACCATTAGAGGATTTGTATGGAAGAAGGTGTAGGTCACCCATAGGCTGGTTTGAAGTGGGTGAAGCTACTGTGTTTGGACCTGATGCAGTGTTTGAGGCTATAGAAAAGGTAAGGTTGATTAGAGAAAGGTTGAAGACAGCTTAGAGTCATCAAAAGTCATATCCAGATATGAGAAGAAGAGACCTTGAGTTTGAAGTTAATGATTTGGTGTATCTGAAAGTTTCACCCATGAAAGGGGTGAAAAGGTTTGGGAGAAAAAGGTAGCTTAGTCCTTGGTATGTTGGCCCTTACAGAGTTCTTAACCATGTTGGGAAAGTAGCTTATGAAGTAGAGTTTCCTGCAGAACTGTCAGCTGTTCATCTTATTTTCCATGTCTCTATGCTTAAGAAGTGTATTGGTGATTCTTTTGTTATAGATCTTTCGGAAAGCACAGATGTTTGGGATAGTCTTTCTTTTAATGAGGTTCCAGTTGAAATTCTAGACGACCAAGTCCGGAGACTAAGGAACAAAGAAGTTCCCTTGGTCAAAGTTTTTTGCGGAACCAGTTAGTTGAGGGTGCTACTAGGGAAGTAGAAGCAGATATGCGATCGAAGTACCCATACCTCTTTTCTGCAAGTTCAGATCAAGACGAAGGTACTATTGTTTCTAAATTCAGTCCCCTTCTATCAAAGTTCCAGTTGTATATCCATTCTTATCATAAGCTTATTATTCTATTAAGTATCCAAAGGTTTAGAATGAAGTAAATTTGGTTTAGCCAAATATATATGTTGTGTATCCTTCATTTTTTCTACGTTCTGAACATATCTATCTATATTCGAGGATGAATATTCCCAAGAGGGAGATATTGGAAGACCCTGTAAAGTTTTCTCGTCGTCAAATCCTTCGAAGCAAGTTAAAAGAAGCTTAACACTTAAATTTTAGCTAAGTGTTCCAACACTTGGTTCATTTTTTAGCCCTCGAATTTTGACAAATTATTTTGCGACCTTTTCGACCTTGATTTCTTGATTTTGTTTTTGCGTTATGATGGGGCAATGTCTTAAGGTATCTCGGGTGAGTTTCAGAATTTTTGGAATCCATTTAGGGCACGTTTTTGGTGCCACACCAGTAGCTAAAGGCTATTCAGGGGCGCCACCTATCTTAGCTAAGGCTCTGGGAAAAGCCCCACCCACCTTAGCAAAGGCTCTAGGCAAGGCGCTGCCCAGGCCATAGCCTTTGTGCCCAATTTTTAGCTTCTTTTCTCCATCTCATTAAGGGTAAAATTGGTATTTTTCCACTCCTATATCATCCTTAACACGAGATTACACCCCAAAAATACCATATTATTCAAAATTTTATCAAAAACCACCAAGAACATAGCTTAGGATTTTTACACAAACTTCAAGAGAACTTAAAAGTTAACCGTCAGTTTTCAATAATTTTTCAAGAATTGGAATCCCCATTTCGAGGGCAACAAGAAGCACCGTTAATTTCAAGAATAGCAACCCAAAGTGAAGAACTCACTCAAAGTTTTAATTTCAAGGTATGTGGGGTTTGAAGAAGAAAACTATTTCGTTCTTGTGCCCAAAAGTTTAGATTTTCTTAATGAATTTCGTATTTCCAAGATGAATTCATATTATTTTTCTATATTTCAAGTGTATGAGATTATGGAATTGTTCAACTCTTGAATTGCATGATTATTTTGTTCAATTATGATCTAAATTGAGAGTTCATGATATAAATTGCACATTCCTATATTGATATCATGTTTCCAAGAATTTCCTAGAGTTGTTGTCATGAGTTGAACTTTATTATGAAATTGTGAGTCTTTGAGGATGAATTATTGATACTCCAAGATGTGTACTTATATTTCCCTATTGTTGAGAGTTTAAAACTTTGATGAAAAGTCTATAAAGATTTCAAGAAAAGAATTGAGTTTTGATCCTAAGCTAAGAAAAAATCCACATTATTTGTTTGATTTGAGATAAAGGGGAAGCATATTGGCTCCCATTACATATTGTTAAATTGTTTAAGGTGGATTTCTTAAAGTTCTGAGCTAAGTAAGGGAGTATTATTTAGCATCGAGTTATGCTTGATTCCGAGGTCTCATGCCCCAGAATTGCATGCCCCTGTAAGTTTTTGATTTACCCCAAGTAGGTTAAGCTAGTGATCACTAAATGTTAAACGTTCTACTCCGATGGCAAGGATAGACTAGCTCTCCCCAATATGGGCAATATGTTGGACTCTATCTAGCTCACATGGTTTATGTAGATTAGAAGAAACCCAAAGTTATATAATCCCGAGTCCCAAGTGTCCCAAAGTCTCTTAAGTTTTCTAGAGTCTCAAGTCTTCAGGTTCCTAAAGTACCAAGTTCTTCAGTCTTAAAGAAGTTTTACTATCCTTAAGCTAAAAGTATAAGTTTAAAGGTATATTGATTTTGAAGGCTATGACCCTATGATTCCTAAAGTTTTCAAGTGTCATGATTATGAAGCTCCTAAGAATTTTCTTGCTTTCATGAGATTATATCTTATGTTTTGAAAGTTGATATTTTAAGATTTCATCTAATTTACAAGTTGAGAACAAAGAAAGAATGCAGATGCAGAATAAAGTGAAATGACTCACGTGATTTCTATTATCTATTTCCTAACCACAAACTTATGAGAATTTGGTTCAAGCTATGTGAGTAATCCATTATAGCATGCATGTTTTCTATTAAGACTTGAGATACTGATTATTTATTTGTATACACCCCCACGTTCTCAGTACATTCCAAAAGTACTGATCCACATATACGTCTGTGTGCTACATTGTCTCATAATGTAGGTTTAGGTGCTCTGTCCCAGCCTCATCAGTGATCCCCGAGTGCCTTTATCTACATCTCTATAGTGGTGATTCCTCATATTTTGAGGACCGTTTATATTTAGATATTCAGTTTATGTAGTAGTTTTTCATCTCTTTTTAGTTGAGTATAAGTCAATTGGGGACCTGTCCCAATGGCTCTCTAGGTCTTGAGTAGTAGAGGCTTTGTAAGACTAGTTGTCTAATTGTTAGTATGTTGAGATTTCTAGTATTATGGTTGTTCAGATGAATTATTTTCACAGTATTTCTTATGATTTGATGTAACAATGCCCGTGATTTGTCTATTCATCTCTAAGCAAGTTATTATGTGAAGTAGCAGGCTCAAAGGGTTTGCTTGGGGTTACTTATAGTCTTAAGCACCGTTTGATTCTTCGGGACCCATTTTTGGGGCGTTACGAAGAATAAAGGAGGTACTATTGAAGTTTGCCGTAAATATGGAAGTCCCAAGCATTTCATCAATAATTTTCCATAACATAAAATTGAATATCAAGAATATCTAAAGTCTGGAGCTAATAAAGGAAGGAAAAAGGACAAGGTCCCTAATAAGTCAAGAAGAAAAGTAGCAGTTGATTATGTAGTGAAACATGCTTTAGCATCTAGGGAGATTTCTCTAGTGAATCTGATAAAGCTGAAAAACCTAAAGATGTTTCTATGCTGGCTATGGAGGATGGTGAAGTCACCTATGATTACTTATTTGCTCTTATAGAAAACATAGAAGATAAAGAAGACAATGAGGTAACTCTCTCTGACATTAAGGAAAATTTAGATACTTACTTTTCTAGAAAGATAAAGAAGCTTACAAATGTGTTGATTGATTTTGTGTATGAATTGATTGCTATGAAAAATGATCTAGATGAGAAATTGGAAATTCAAGAGATTGAATTGATTGCTTTAACTCTCCAGTTATTTGAAACTGAAGAACTGGCCATAAACTTGATATCTAAAAATCTGAGTTTAATGAGTCAACTGGAGAAAGTAAATGATTTGGATGGTAAAGGATAGAAAGAAGCTTAAAGGATTCAAATTGAGCAAGAAGATAAATTTTAAGGGATTATCAAAAGCACATAATGACTTCACTCCATAAGAATGGGGAATTAGAAAGGGACCTTTTACATTTAAGAGAAGATCTTAATAAGTCCCTAAGATGGACTATATCTTCATAAATCCTTTCTAATTTAACTAGTCAGGGAGTCAATAATTGCAAAGGACTTGGATATTTGAATAGAAACCACTCACTTAGGTCTCCAGGAAAGGCTGTTCATGGTTTTAAAAACAAGATCCACAAACCTCTATTTCTCATTGTGGAAGGGATGTACACTTGAAAGAGAACTATCGAAGTTGGATTAGAGCTAAAATAAACAGTGCTAGGTACATTTAGTAAGAGAAATCTTTTCTTAAGGGTTCCAAACCCTTTAGAAATCTGAAGAAGAACCCAAAGCCTAGATGGGCCAAGAAAGATTTGATCATACCTTTATCTTCCTTTTGAGAACTCAAACTCAAGGGGGTTCCCAAATATAACAAATGACTTTATTTTTAGGTATGAGAAAGGGAATGCAGTTAGAACTTGTTCATAGATAGTAGATGTTTAAAGAATATGACTAGAAGGACTGACTATTTTCTCTTTCTCAAGAAACTTCAAGGTGGAGTTATCTCATTTGGAAATGGTAAAAGGGGTTATATCTATGGTGTGGGGAAGATTGGAAAATTTCTAGATCATGTAATAATAGATGTGTATCCTGTATATGGTATCAAGTACACTCTTTTAAGTGTATCTCAAATCTATGACAAAGGTAATGAGGTAAAGTTCATGTCTGATAGATGTACTATGTCAGGCATGAAGTTTGGAAAATTCATTCTTAGAGGTAAAAGGTGCAAGAACATGTATATGGCTGATATGGATTTTGTAGCTGACTAAGAGTTAACTTTCTTGAGTGCACAAGGTGAAAATGCTGATCTTTGGCACAAAAGACTAGGACATGCAAGCTTCTCTTTGCTGAACAAATTAGTTTCGAAGGACCTGGTCCGTGGTATGCCAGAGCTGCAGTTTTTAGAAAAAAGGTTTGTGATGCTTGTGTCCAAGAAAAGTAAACAAGATCCTCCTTTAAGTAGAAAAAGCAGGTTAGTACCTCTAGACCACTTGGGTTGCTGCATATGGACTTATTAGAGTTTAAATTAGAGGTGGAAAGAGGTATGTGTTTGTTATTATGGATGACTACTTTGGGTTTACCTAAACAATGTTATTGAGAACCAAGGATAAAACCTATGAGGTTTTGGTGACATTTTCCAAGAAAATTCAGATAACGCTAAACTATAAAATTGTTGGACTCAGATCAGATTATGGAACAAAATTTGAAAACTCCTTAGTAATTTTGTGTTCATAATAGAATTAGTCATAATTTCTCTGCTCCTAGGGCTACTCAGCAAAAATTAGGTTGTTGAAAGAAAGAACAGAACTTTCTTAGAGATTGCTAATACCATATTGATTGACCGTGGGCTTCCAAAAAGCTTTTAGGATAAAGCTATTAATACTTTTTTTTATATGAATAATAGGAGCTTGGTCAAGTCTCTCTTGAACAAGACACCATATGATCTTTTGTTCAACAAAAAGCCTAGGCTTGACTATTTCAGTCCATTTGGGGGCAAATGCTTTGTTCTGAACAATGGAAAAATGAGCTAGGAAAGTTTGAATCTATAAGTGATGAAACAACATCTGTGGGATACTCCTTAGCAAGCAAAACATACAGAGTCTTTAACAAAAGGACTCTTTATGTGGAATAAAGTGTTCATGTAGTCTTTGATGAGTTAGAAAAGCTGAGGAATTCTAGTGGAAATAAAGATTCTGTCATTTAAGAACTCATTCCTATTCTAAGGGATGACATAACTGAAGATGTTGGTCAAGGACAAGCTAATACAGTTGAGAATAATGAAGGTAATAGCGAATCATTATCTCAATTACAGACTCCAACCACAGTTGAAGAACATGAAGAAGGCTCTAGTCAAAATCTCCAAGGACCTGGTTCCAGTAGAACTCAACTCAAAATGACAAATTAGAAGTATAAAGCTTTTCACCCTCTTGAAAATCTAACATCTTCTTTGGAGTCTAAAGCCCAACCAAGATCTTAAGACAATAATTTCATGGCCTTCTCAACCTTTTTTCATAAATTGAATATTAAAGAATCTCTTAAAGATACTGACTGGATCAATGTAACGTAGGAGGGCTTTAACAATTTGAAAGAAGCAAAGTATGGAACCTAGTCCCGCGGCCTGCTAATAGAATAATTATTTGGACTAAATAGGTGTATAGAAATAATCAAGATAAACATGGAACTATTAATAGAACTAATGTAAGATTGGTTGTAAAAGTTATAATAGGACGAAGGAATTGATTATGATGACACATTTGCTCCAGTTGCAAGTACACAAACTATTAGGATTTTTATTGAATTTGCTGCCTATATAGGGTTTAAACTCTTTCATATGGATGTCAAAAGTGCGTTTTTGAATAGGAATCTGAAGGAAGAAGTGTTTGTCAAATAAGCTCCAAATTTTAAAGATGTAGACTGTCCACATCATGTGCTCAAATTAGATAAAGCTCTCTATGGTTTGAAGCAAGCACCTAGAGCTTGGTATGAGAGACTCTCAAAATTTCTTATGGAAAATGGCTTTAAAAGAGGGAAAATTGGCAATACTCTCTATATGAAATCAAGAGGTAGAAACTTCCTAATTTTCCAAATATATGTTAACGAAAAAAATTTTGGAGCCACCTCTGAATCCCTATGTGAAGAGTTTACAGAACTAATGGGGGGTGAATTTGAAATGGGCATGATGGGTAAATTGAGTTTCTTCCTAGGCCTAAAGATCAAGAAAACCTATCAAGGGACAATGATTTATCAAAAAAAAATACATCAAAGAGTTGTTGAAGGAATATACTATGGGATAGGACAAGCCAATTGATACTCCAATTGAAACTAGTTCAAAGATTGATAATGATGAACCTAGTACCTCATTAAATAAGGCCATGTGTAGAGGGATTATCAGATCCTTACTATATCTCACTACAAGAAGGCTAGATAATGTATTCAGTGTATTAATGTGTTCTATATTTTAGGCTTGTCCAAAGGAGTCTCATTTGAAAGCTACAAAAAGAATTCTCAGGTATTTGAAAGGTACAAGGGACCTGGTCATGTACTATCCATCAGGATCTAGTTTTGATATATTTTGCTATACTGATGGTGACTATGTTGGATATTTGGTGGATAGAAAAATCTCCTCAAGAAAGGCTAATTTTTTTATTCTTCCTAAATTTTTTGAGGCTCTATGAAGAAGAAATCAGTTGCTCTATCTACTGTTGAAGCTGAATATATGGCTGTTGCCTCATGCTATGGTCAATTGCTATGGATCAAACATCAACTAAAAAACTTTAGGATTATTTCAAATATTATCCGTTTTATGTGTAACAATACAAGTGCTCTTAACATAGAAAAAATCCAGTGTAACATAAGAGGACCAAGCACATTGATGTAAGGCATCACTTTCTAAGAGACAATGTTGAGAAATGAGCTATTTCCATGAAGTTTTTCAAGACTGAGGATCGTGTAGCAGATATATTTATAAAAGCTCTTCATAAATTGCAATTTGTAAAGAACAGGTCAAGGCTAGGGCTGATTAAAATGAACTGACCTAATTAATGGTTCTGTTTTCCTCCACAAATTGACTATGATCAGGCAGCAGGTATCCTTTATAAATTACGCATATTTTTGTCTAACTCAGTACCATACCTTTATAGGTATACATTCCTAGTGAACTACTTTGAATGAGAACAAATGAGTCTAACACAACTCTAGAGAATTCACTTAGGAAAGAGAGGGACCTAGTCCTATCTCTCAGGTTAGTATCATGAATATGCATGTTTTTTTTGTTCTTTCTGAAAAAGCCATGTCTCTCTCTCTGTGTCAGGAAAAGAACTTATCCTAAAAGATGATGAATCACCTCAAATTGAAATCAGACACATCTCATTTACTTAAAAAACCCATCCTTGTGCTTATTTGTGTTCTAAATTTTTTGTATAAACCTCATTTGTCAAGGAAAACCTAGTCTCAAATAGGAGTCTTGTGAAAAATATTTCAAAACAAAGATTTTCAAATAGACGATAGCTTCTTATCCTAAAAAACCATAAAGGACTTAGATTTCATGACCCGACCCGAGGCCCTGGCCGCGATGGGCTTCCCAAACTATCATGGCCTGAGAGACCCCTGTAACTTCCCAACCCACTAGTGATATTGTCTGCTCTGGGCCCAGCCCCGCATGACTTTAAAATGTATCACTAGGGAGTAAAACTTTCTTATTTATATACCCAACATCCCTTCTGTGTTTTGCCGGTGTAGGACTCCTTCCTCAGTTGAGGTGTCACAATACCCCCCTTCCTTATTGACTCAGCGTCCTTACTAAGGTTTGTCCCACCGAATAGGATTCGCTTAAACTCAGGACTGAGGTTTGCCTCGCCTTACCGAGATTTGCCTAGACTCAATTTAAACTCTGGTCCACATCAAAAGGGATAAAACAGGAGTGGCTCTGAACCATTCTGTCCTGGCCACAATGGGAATCCTGCACCATAAAGGTTCAAGAGACCCCCTATCTCTGCCCAACCCACTAGTGATATTATCTTCTTTGGGCCCACGTTAGGGAGAGTCGTTATACCCTTGCCATCAGAATAAAACCTTCAAATTAAGTGATTACAATCTTCGTCATCCATGTAGAAGTGGGAATAATCTTAATCCTGTGGTGGCACGTAGTTCTGGGGTATGAGACCTTGGAATCATACTCAACTCGGTACTAAATACTACTCCCATACTTATTGCTTAGAACTTTAGGAACTTCACCTTAAAATAGTACATGGTTTTATAATGAAAATTAATTATGCTTCTCTTTCTTTAAATATGAAACTTCACGAACAATGTGGATTCCTTATCTTAGCTTAGGATCAAAAGATCAATTTCTTTCTTGAAACTTGGTAAACAATCATCAAAGAGGCTTAAAATCATAATATTTTTAAAATATTAATACTAAATCTTAGGGCTTAAATCCCATGCTTCAAACTTATGTTAAAACACCAAAAGGTTCAAGCTTAATAATGTAATTATTGATAAATCAACTCAAAATCTGGAAATTTCAGCAATAAGCATGAAAATCTAAACATACTCATGTAATATCATAGAAAAATATCATACTTAATATGCTTCTTGAAAATACTTCAACAATATTAAAATATAAATATCAAGAACCACAATATCATGATTAAACTCACTTGGAAAAATCTAGAAAATCACATTACTTGCATAAATATATGAAATTAGTCATGCAATTCAACTTCTAAATCATTGGGAATATCATAAGCTTATAAATAACAATAATGGGTATAAACTCTAACTTCAAATTCATGGAAAATATTATAAAAATTCAGTAATTTATAACTTAAAATAAGTTTTAGGCACAAGAATGAAAGGATTGTCCTTGTTCATAACCCCACATACCTTAATAGTTTGGATTACATGAATTGAATATAAAAGCTTAAACTTTGAATCCTTTGGAGATGATTTTAATATCATTCTTGAAGTTCTTGGATTAGAAACCCTAAATTCTTGATCTTTTTGTAGAAGAGAAGAAGATGGAATTGATGATTCTTGAGGGAATTTATTAGGGTTGTTCTTGAGGGAAAATTTGAAGAATGTGGGCAAATAATGCCCCAATTGAAGCCTTAGACGGTGTTTTTACGACCTGAGTTGAGGTGGAAAAAGACTCCATTTCCCCTCATTAATTTAAAGCATAAATTCTTAACCTGCATCTCAATTTTTCTCTTTAGCGTGACGCACTACCATTGCGACAGCTTATTGTCTCACACTAAAATGGCTATAACTTTTTGCTCGGGAACTGGATTTTTGCGAAATTGGTATCGTTGGAAAGATAATTAAATTATCTAAAATTTTGGTGGTTTTTTAGGTGTAAAATTCCATGTATATAAAAATTTATACACATTTAAAGTAGACCCTTGTAGGATTGAATGTCAAATTTTGGACGAATCTAATATTCTTAGCTTCACTTGGTTTTAAGTGACTTCTATGAACATTATTCACCTAATAAGAACTTAAAATACTTAGTATTAAATTTATAGCACAAGAATTCAAATTATGAATCATGAGTACGGCAATTACATCTTCACCGCGATGCGATGAAATCACGTTAAGCTACTGAAAAAAGACGAGTGCAAATTTGCACTCTGGCGCGACGCCGTGCTATCGTGCTGCACAACTGAAAATTGACAATTGGGAATATGGTCATAAAATGATGGTTTGAGGGATAGTCCATCCCTAGGGCGATGGGTCGTCGCCCAAACTGTCCCGCACCTCTGTTTAGCAATTAAAAGCAGTATTAAAATGGATTTTTGGGTCTTTTCCACCCTTTTTAATACCTAATTACATCAAATCAAAGAACATAACTTCATATTCATACATTGCATCAAAATTAGAGTTCCTTTCAATATCAACCCTCAAGAACATTCTCAAGACTTCAAAAGTAAACTTCTTCTATTGAATCAAGCCAAATAAGCTATGTGGGGTTTGAACAAGAACAATTCTTTTGTTCTTGTACCCAAAGATTTGATTTTTATTAAAGAATTTCATGTTTTTCAAAGTGGGGATTATGCCCAACTTACTTTGTTTTGAAATTATGAAATTATAATTTGTTCAAGTCTTGAAATCGCATGTTATTTCACTTATTTATGTTTTATTTTGAGAATTTATGCCATGGATTGCACATCCCTACGATGATTTGATATTGCCAAGTCTTTCTAAGATAAATGTTAAGATTTAATCTTTATTATGAAGTTGTGGTCATTTGAGTACATATATTTATATATGAGTTTAAGACTCGAGTAAGAATTTTGATGTTACATGAAGTATATGTTGTTGGTATGCTTTAACAAATAAGTATCTCGATTTTTAAAGAAAGATTGATCATTGAGCCTAATCTAAGATAGGAATTCACATTATTTTGATATAGGGAAAAGAGAGGCAAAGTTGGCTTCTATTATACATTATTGTACTAATTAAGGTAGATTTTCCTAAAAGTTCTGAGCCTAAGTATGGTAGTAGTATTGAGCACCGAGTTGGCTATAATTCCAAGGTCTTATGCCCCAGAACTATGAGACACCGTAGGATTGTAATTACCCCAAGTGGGTTAAGATAGTGATCACTAAAGTTAAGGTTCTATTTCAATGGCAAGGGTAGAATAACTCTCCCCAACATGGGAAAGACATTGGACTCCATGTCAGCTCACATGGTTTATATCAGTTAGAAGAAACTCCCAAGTTCCGAGAGTCTCCAAGTATCCAAAGCTTTATAGTCCTAAAGTTCCCAAGTCCTTGAGTTCCCAAAGTCATATTCTCCTCAAGGTAAAAGCATTATTTTGGAAAGTTATTGTTTTAAGATTCCTTTTTGCTTACAAGCTTTGGGAATAATAGGAGAATACAAATTTTAGAACTAAGTATAATGACTCAAGAGATTTATGCTACATGTTTCATTATTCATGATTTATGAGATTTAGATTTCAGAATTATTCAAGCTATGCGAGTCATTTATATTAGCATGCATGGTTATATAAGGAGTAATGGTATTGTTGACTTAATGCATACACCCTCATATACTCATTCATCCTCAAAGTACTAATCCACATATATGTCTATGTGCTACATTGTCTCATAATGTAAGTTCAGGTGCTACGCCTCAGCAGCAACAGTGATCTCTAAGTACCTTCATCTACACTTTTATAGTTGGTGAGTCCTCATGGTTCGAGGACCTATTTCTTTGATTTTTAGTCTTGATAGAAATTGTTTATTATTTTCAGCTCAATTTGAGTCATTTGGGGGTTTGTCCCAATGACTCTCTAGTTTCTTAGTAAGTAGAGGCTTGTTGGACTAATAGTTGGAGTATCCAAATTTTCAGTATTTGTTATCCAGATAATGTTTTTTGCTATCTCAGTTTAGATTCGGCATGATATATTATTATTACTTAGCTCATTTCTCCTAAAGTAAGTGTTAGATTTAGTATTAGGCTCAAAGGGTTAGCTTAGCGCTACTTGTAACCTTGAGCACCGTGTGATGCTTTGGGATGAGATTTTGGGGCATTACAAACTTTTCTGTCACAGCCCGAGCTGGGGCTCTTGCTGTGATGGGCATCCCAACCTATGAAGGTCCAAGAAACCCTGTTAGCCTGCCTACTAGTGATATTGTCTGGTTTGGGCCCAGGCCTGCATGATTTTAAAATACATCACTAGGGATTAAGGCTTTCTTACTTATATACCCAACATTGCTCTTGTGTTTTGCCGATGTGGGACTCCTTCCTAAGTTGGGGTGTCACATCATAATTCTCACAAAACTCCCTAATCCTTTTAGAAAAATCCCCAATTAAAATCACCTTGTCCTCAAAATTTTTTGTAGATAAAAAATCACTCTTAAACCTTCTTAGAAGAACCAAGTTTTCCTTACCCTTCACATCTTTATTAGAGTAACCTTTTTCTGAACTGTTCTTTACAAATACCTTCTTAGATGAACCTCAAATGAATGAAATCCTTGGGACAATGGAACCTTCTTATGAGCCTACTTCTAAAGTAGAGCTTAGTAAAAAAGTTAATATCTTTCTTAAAGTCATGCCTTCTGAAAATCTTTGTCTTTCAAAAAGACTACACAAACCAAGTTATGCTACCCCTTCAGAGTCAAACTTCTTCTTTACTCAACTTGTTGATGAAGATTCATCCTTGAAAACGCATATCCCTTCTGGTAGTAAAATGATGGATAATGATTGGGTTGCTGAAAACTCATTTTGATATCAAATAACCCAAGAAAGATTTTGGTTTATACTAAGGAATAAAATGTCAATAAGAAAGCAAGAATTTCTGGGGTAAAATCTAGAAGTCCTACTAAGAAGCAACAGACTTCTGAGGGACCTAGTCACAAGAAAGGGAAAATGACGGCTAGAGAACCCAATAGTGTCTCTAAAAGTACAAAATTGGAGAAAGTAACAAAATGTGTGTTTAAGGAAGTGAGGAATGGATTTTTCAAAAATCAAAAGGTGCTAACTAGGATGGTTTTTAACCTAAGCATTTTAGCAAAACCTAGTATGAAGGAATTAGTTGAGCTTCTCAAATATCAAAGATGGCTCCATATTATGGAAGGACCAATTCCTTCTGTCTTTGATGAGAAAGTCAGGTAATTCTTCTCCACATTGGATTTTTCTAATGGTGAATGGAAAATGACTGCATTAGCTTAAGGGAAGAAGATGAATCTAGATGATGTATTATTGGAAAGTATTTTGGAAGTTCCCATTTTTAGTATAAGGATTATTTCAAAACAACACCCCTCAATAGATTATATAGAGAATGCAACAAAGGTTAAAGGAAAATTTGTACATATATTAAGAAATACACACTCAAGAGTAAGGTACAATTAACCTTTGAATTTGTCAACAAAGTGATTCCGCCCAGAGCACAAAAGGGAACATTTCTTCATCCATAGATATGTATGTGGTGAAGTGTCTTAGAATCTTTAAGTTAATTAGTCTACCTACTCAAATGATTGAGCACATGTATAAGGTTGTTCATGGGAAGAATGGGAAACATGGCATACCTTATGGATATTTGCCGAATAGATTACTTGATCATTTTGGAATAGTCTATGAAAATGGAATTCCTAGATCTGTGAAACAATTCTTCAGATTAAAAACTTAATTATAAATAAGTGTGTGAAAGAGAAATCAGGAACTATCTCTCGAGAAGGGCTAAACAAGAAGATAGAGAAAATAAACCTCAACACAACTGCTAAGAATGAAGAGATTAGAAAATTGATAATGAAAATTCAAAATATTTACATTGAGGAATCTACTATTTTTGAATCACTTAGAATTGAAAATATTGAACTTAAGAAGGGAGTCTCAACTCTAAGTGATCAGGTTCTTAGATTGAATGCAGAGATAGAGATATTGACTAAGGAATTGTTACACTATCATGTTGTAGAAAGTAATAAGATGGAATTTCTTCTCAAAAACCTTTCCCTAAGACCTTCACCTACTTAATTTTCTTATTGTCATACCCCTTCTACACCAGTGTCTCTTTTCCTAATCCCTGTGGCTGTTTTTGTGGAATAGGAAATTTAATCTTGCATTGTCATGGTACTTATCCAATTTAATATGAATGAGTTCCTTATTTATGTTTATCATCTATTTTATTTACTTAAGTGTTCATTCATGTTAGTGGTTCCCTAGTGGCCATGAGTTAACTGATTTTTGCTTATTTTATTCTTAGTTTACTATTATTTCTTTTCAATG
>JAPEIP010000010.1:192238392-192278780 GCA_026120095.1 Capsicum chinense
GTCACATCATAATTCTCACAAAACTCCCTAATCCTTTTAGAAAAATCCCCAATTAAAATCACCTTGTCCTCAAAATTTTTTGTAGATAAAAAATCACTCTTAAACCTTCTTAGAAGAACCAAGTTTTCCTTACCCTTCACATCTTTATTAGAGTAACCTTTTTCTGAACTGTTCTTTACAAATACCTTCTTAGATGAACCTCAAATGAATGAAATCCTTGGGACAATGGAACCTTCTTATGAGCCTACTTCTAAAGTAGAGCTTAGTAAAAAAGTTAATATCTTTCTTAAAGTCATGCCTTCTGAAAATCTTTGTCTTTCAAAAAGACTACACAAACCAAGTTATGCTACCCCTTCAGAGTCAAACTTCTTCTTTACTCAACTTGTTGATGAAGATTCATCCTTGAAAACGCATATCCCTTCTGGTAGTAAAATGATGGATAATGATTGGGTTGCTGAAAACTCATTTTGATATCAAATAACCCAAGAAAGATTTTGGTTTATACTAAGGAATAAAATGTCAATAAGAAAGCAAGAATTTCTGGGGTAAAATCTAGAAGTCCTACTAAGAAGCAACAGACTTCTGAGGGACCTAGTCACAAGAAAGGGAAAATGACGGCTAGAGAACCCAATAGTGTCTCTAAAAGTACAAAATTGGAGAAAGTAACAAAATGTGTGTTTAAGGAAGTGAGGAATGGATTTTTCAAAAATCAAAAGGTGCTAACTAGGATGGTTTTTAACCTAAGCATTTTAGCAAAACCTAGTATGAAGGAATTAGTTGAGCTTCTCAAATATCAAAGATGGCTCCATATTATGGAAGGACCAATTCCTTCTGTCTTTGATGAGAAAGTCAGGTAATTCTTCTCCACATTGGATTTTTCTAATGGTGAATGGAAAATGACTGCATTAGCTTAAGGGAAGAAGATGAATCTAGATGATGTATTATTGGAAAGTATTTTGGAAGTTCCCATTTTTAGTATAAGGATTATTTCAAAACAACACCCCTCAATAGATTATATAGAGAATGCAACAAAGGTTAAAGGAAAATTTGTACATATATTAAGAAATACACACTCAAGAGTAAGGTACAATTAACCTTTGAATTTGTCAACAAAGTGATTCCGCCCAGAGCACAAAAGGGAACATTTCTTCATCCATAGATATGTATGTGGTGAAGTGTCTTAGAATCTTTAAGTTAATTAGTCTACCTACTCAAATGATTGAGCACATGTATAAGGTTGTTCATGGGAAGAATGGGAAACATGGCATACCTTATGGATATTTGCCGAATAGATTACTTGATCATTTTGGAATAGTCTATGAAAATGGAATTCCTAGATCTGTGAAACAATTCTTCAGATTAAAAACTTAATTATAAATAAGTGTGTGAAAGAGAAATCAGGAACTATCTCTCGAGAAGGGCTAAACAAGAAGATAGAGAAAATAAACCTCAACACAACTGCTAAGAATGAAGAGATTAGAAAATTGATAATGAAAATTCAAAATATTTACATTGAGGAATCTACTATTTTTGAATCACTTAGAATTGAAAATATTGAACTTAAGAAGGGAGTCTCAACTCTAAGTGATCAGGTTCTTAGATTGAATGCAGAGATAGAGATATTGACTAAGGAATTGTTACACTATCATGTTGTAGAAAGTAATAAGATGGAATTTCTTCTCAAAAACCTTTCCCTAAGACCTTCACCTACTTAATTTTCTTATTGTCATACCCCTTCTACACCAGTGTCTCTTTTCCTAATCCCTGTGGCTGTTTTTGTGGAATAGGAAATTTAATCTTGCATTGTCATGGTACTTATCCAATTTAATATGAATGAGTTCCTTATTTATGTTTATCATCTATTTTATTTACTTAAGTGTTCATTCATGTTAGTGGTTCCCTAGTGGCCATGAGTTAACTGATTTTTGCTTATTTTATTCTTAGTTTACTATTATTTCTTTTCAATGATGCAAAAAATGGAATACTTAATTAATTATGGTAGGGATGAGGTGCTATCCTAAGTGTATTTGATTTTGATATGGATATCTATCTGAAAAAAAAGGAATATTGACAGGGGGAACACAACAGGAGGAAACATAGTAATAGGGGGAACACATATGGACAGTAGTGGGTGCTTTGATGACTGAATAAATGTTGATGCACTGAAGTTATGGTTTGTCATAATTATAAAAGGGGAAAATTTATGTCTCATGTTTTGATAATGATTAGTTGTCCTTAAAGGACTAGTTCCCTGGCTCATCATGAAGAGGTACAACTGTCACATCTCTGTACAGCTTTGTCCTCTAGTGCAACTAACTGTACAAAAGTGTAGTGTACCTATTGTGACACTTGGTCCAATCAAAATTCAACCCTAATTTACAAACTACTATAAATAGAAAAGAATGCCTTTCATACAAGTGGTTTTTGCAGTATAGGTGGATCAACAAAATGGAAAAAACTCTTTTTTGCTAAAGTTCCAAATCTGCGTGTTCTTCAAGTTAATTTTTCTTGAGTCAAGTCTTACTTTGTAATTAAATTACTCATCTTATGAGAGTAATTTTATTCTCATGGTAGTATAGTTCTTAGGTAGAGTTACCTAAGGTTAATCAATTAGAGTTAGTAGATTATCAGGTTGTTGAAGTGAGTAGAGGTGGTTGTAGTAGAGCTATTATAACCAGTAGAACTTAGAGTTATGTTTTTGGAGTATATAATCAATGAGTCATGATTATAGAGAAGTTTGAGTCCTTGTGAGGGCAAGCCGTGATTTTTCTTCTTTTAGCAAGGAGGTTTCAACATAAATCGTTGTGTATTTTTAATTCCTTCTAGTTTTTATTCATTACTATTTTATTACCTTTATCGTAGTCATAGGGACAAGGTCCTAGAATAGTGCTGTACCCCCACATTTCAATACTTAATATTAGGACCAGTTATCTTTGTTACAGGGAGCCGACTTACAGAGCTTGGGAATACCTACTTCTTTAATTCAGTACAAGCATCTGACATACACTGAGCCATTGGCAGTAAACTTGTAAAGTGGGAAACTTCAAAGTTCCTATGAGCCTTTTTACTTCTTGTGCATGTTTGTTTTCAACAGACTTCAATCCCCTTAGAGAAGGAGGTTATGTTAATTTGTATTCTAGCATCTCACATGCCTTAATAGTAAACTACATTCTAGCTTTCCATCTCTCTATGTTAGTCATAGTTAATTGAGTCAACTAGTCTTAAATAAATATATAGTTTGCCTCAATTAACTAGATGAGTATATTTGAAATAAAGAAACCCCACTACATAACACTAAACACCTGTAATTATTTTTTTAGCTTCAAACAATAACTTTCATCAGCCTCATTTAAGTCTGATATTGAAAAAATATTTAGCATCCCTTAAACACTTAGCATACAATGCTTTATAATGTTCAAAGTTAATATGCTTTCTTGTTCTATGTTGCCTTTAGTTGTAGTTAGTAAGAATGAAGCAGACAATAACTCCAAAGAAAAAAGTTTTGAATACCAAAAAAACTCAAACTCCTATGAAGACTATGAATTCTGATATTCAATATCGTTCAAGTGTTGAACTATTCAAGGAATATAAGATTAAGAAAGAACATCTTGTAAATGAACACAATAGTAAAATTAGAAAAGATCAGGCAACAATGACATATAAAAAAATGCATCTTGAGGAGTGCATTGCACGTAAAGGAGAGAGTATATTGCTTGTTCACAAGTCAGTGATCTAATCATCATTAAGGGAAGAGATTAATACTTCACATATGATTACTGGAAAAGGACAAACCAGACAGAGGTTATTTAACCCTTAATTTAGAGAGCTCATTAAACAGAATAGAGTTGAATTACCTATGCACAACTTCACGTTTCAAGGGTTTTTAAAGGTTGATGTTAAAACTTCAGATATCAGTTAAGGGTCACAAGCTGAATAAGAGAAAATTCATTTTATTAAAGAGCTAGAAAACTACAAACAGGTGAAGAGAATGTCAGTCATACCATTAAGTAGTGTTGACCAGTTTCTAGAAAAATAAGGGATACATATAGGTGGTAAAAGATAACATGATATTCACAAAATAGATGGTGTTAAATTTCTACCCACTTTAGATGTGGATGAAAATAATTAAGGAGATGATCCTACGAAATAAGAAAAAATTAGTTAGGATGGGTTGTTAAATGATAATGAGGATAAGGATATTGATTGTGGTACAAATTATATGTCTTAAATATTTTAATTTTATTAATCATTGTATTTTTTCTTATTTCTTGGTTATTACATCAATCTAGTGATGTTATAGAAGAAAAATGTTCAAGAAAAAACAAATGTAAGAAAATTCATATGAGAAATCTTAACGAAAGAGAGGCGGTGACATTTGACATAGGACAAGCTGTGGGATCAACTAGCATGGCAGTTTCTCATTTAAGCAGCTTCATAGGAACAGTTGTAAGGAACTCCAGATTTATCACCTTGATGTACATTAATTGGCATGTTGTGCCAGATGAAACAAAAAACATATGTTGGATTATGTCAATGTAAGAAAAATAATATTTGAGATTGTATATTTATTATGTTCATTAAAAACTGAAGCTAAATATTTTTTTTTTGTATAGTCAAAATTCTTGATTCCAAAGAAAGGACAAAAGTGGGTGATCGAAGGTTTTCATGATGCTCGGAGGCGACACAAGAAAGTTGTTAAAAAAGATTCTTTGATAAAAAGCTTTGTATTGAAGAAATTCTAGAAAAATGTCCCAATGACATCTAGATTTTCAATTAAGTCAGTTGATCGAGTATTGGAAGCTTCCAACTGTTCAAGTGAGACTAAAATAATGCACTTCTACTCTTGACATATTTTGCTTAATTTATTTCTATTATTTTTTGTTAGTCCTTAAGCAAGGTAAATTCTTAAAATAGACAAAAAATAGAAGTGGAGACATCGAATGAGCCCTATTAATTTTGCAGAAGTATGCATGGCATTGATAATATTTAGTAGACACTTCTAAAAAAATCTATTCTCAATTTGTTTTATACTTTGTCATAACATATTGATATTTGTTTTAATTTAATTTAATATAATTTTTAAATTTCATATAATTTGTAGCATGTGATTAAATAAAGTAATAAGGAGCCATCAAAGTCAGAAATGTTTATCTCAAATCATACAAAAACAGGGAAAGAAGTTCAAACATATAACCAAATTGTAATATTAAGCCATTTTTGTTCTATATTCAAGGCGTATTATAGGACATTATTATTTTTCTTATGAAAAGTACTTGATTTTTATTTCTTATGCTTGTGAAAATACTATTGGCGGTGCATGAAAAATTTCAGTTGGATTTATTATAGATTAGGACAATGAACTATTGCTTTTTAGTTTTTGATAGTTTGAACTTCAAAATTGTCAAAATTCTAGAGAAACACCAGATTATGTATTCAGGGTAGTGTTTTGAATGGAGCGACTTTGGTCAACTTAGATGTTATGGTAGATAAGTGACGTCAAGTTCTATGAAAAAAAGATGAGGAAATGAACAAGCTTAAACAAAAGCATGCTAATGAAGTAACTTTTTTGAAGGAAGAAATAAGTGAAATGAGAGAAAAATGCGACATTTTTTTAGGAGAATTAGTGCAAAAGAATCTTGGATTAAAAGTTCAAGATACACCAGGGTGTGACAGATCTAACATTCCTTCACCTGATGCAAGTAACGCACAAGCTATAAGAAGGAAAATTCTTCCAAATTCTCCTGGCTTAACTCGTGCTTTGGTTCATGAAAAGGTGATGACTCATATATTAGTACTTGAATCTCACGTCTATGATGAATTTTTGAGTATGAATAATTTATATGAGTTATTCTATATGTTCTATTTTTGTCTCCCTATATAGTTTATCTGTTGCACTGATAGAACTTTTCTATTATCAAATTTGCCTGAAGACAAATTTGTTCCTAGCCATTAGTTTACCTTATTTAGCCTCAACTAATTCAAATATTTCTTTGTATTCGACTTCCATTAGAAATCTCGTAAAAGTTAGTATGCATTTTCCGATAAAATCCTATGAAATAATGTTTTATAAATTGGACATGAAATAACAAAACAGTCATGTAATAATATATGACAAAGGAAAACTCTAATAATTTATCTACTCGTAACTACAGATGTTGAATGAGCAAGTTAGGCTAAATTTGGCTGGGTCAAGACAAGATGCCGACCCAAAAATTACTTCAATGTTGATGAATCGTAAGGGTGCACCACCTTATAAGGGACCAGGCCACTTAGAGTCAAATAAAGGGCAGTAAAGAAGTAAAGCAGTAAAGAAATAAAAATTTGCAGAAAAGTAAAAACCGCAATGATTTAATGTGGAAACCTCCTTTCTTAAGGGAGGAAAAACCACGGCTTTCCCTCACAAGAACTCAAGAATCCACTATAATAAAACTCATTATTCCAGACTCCATTGGAACTTAACTCTAAGCTTCATTAATTTGTAATAACTCTCCTTAACAATACTGTAAAGATCTCTTCTCAGTATTGATTAAGTCTAACCAATATCAACTCAGGTAACTCTACCTAAGTACTTTACAAACATAAGAAAATCATACTCTTATAAGATGAGTAATTTGACTATAGATCTAGACTTGACTCAAGAACAATTACTCTCTCAGTACATAAAAACTTGGAACTTGAGCAATATTGAGTTTTCACCATTTTCTTCTTGAATAATCAAATTATAAAAACCATTGAATTGAGTAGCATTCTTTTCTATTTATAGTAGTATAATCATTAGGGTATAATTTTGATTGGGCCAGGTGTCCTGTCTGATATACAACTCACTTGTGCAGTTTGTTACACTAACTGATAAAACTGCATAGAGATGTGACAGTTGTATATTTTCATGAAGACTCGGGGAAGTAGTCCATTGTTGGAAACTATTTATCATTAAAACAAGATGTAGCAATTTCCCTCCTTTTTTATGATGACAAATCAAAGAATTTGGATCATCAAAATTCATTCACCTCATTCAATCAAAGTGATCACCACTACTATTAGTGAATGTTCCCCCTATTACAAAGAACCATGCTTCCACCTATAAATATACCAACATAACATGCTTTCCCTTGTCAATATACAATCATGTTTCCCCCATCAATAAACCTACACCTAACACATTATTAACACATGTGTCACACCTGGTACCTATTCTCAACCACATGAATTCAATATTTTCCCTTTTAGAATAATTGAAAAGTAAGAACAGTAAACCAAGAGTAAAATAAGCACAAGTAAGTTATCTATTGGTCGATGGGGCAATATTAACATAAAGAACAACTTTTAAAGTAAAGAAGAGACAAATGAAACTCACAAACAATGATTCATTAATATTGAATGGGATCAGTATCATACAACATACCAAAAAAACATACAATATCTAATCATTCAAAAGCGATATCAGAAGAAAAGATAGGAAACTGACATAAGGATAACAAAGGGATAGAGGTGACAGGACTTAGGTAGAGAGAGGTTTAGGTAAGAGAGATTTAAGCAACATCTCTATCCTGGTACTTTTTGTAGCATGAGCATTCAGTAGTTGCTTAGTGAGGTCCTTAACTCTTGTATTCGGCCCTTGAACCTCCTTAGTTAGTTTTACTACTTTATTCTAGAGTTCTGTATTTTCAGCTATAAGCGCCATAACATTTCCTTTTCCCTCTAAGGATAATTTTTGGTTCTTCATCTTTAGGTTCATAATTTCTACATCCATGGCAGCCAAATTTACCCTCACCTCCTTCATTTCTTTGCTCAAGTTTTCCTAAACAACCAATATCTCTGACACTTGGGACACAATCCCCACTTTTCTTTTACACATTTATTTTTAACCTAAGTTATTAGACTAATCATTTGTTTCATTATTCTAGGTGTCCCTTTGGTCCCCACAAGTCTAAAGTTATTAAATACCCTATTCAGGAAATGACCATAAGGGATACTATGTTTTCTTTCCTCCTCTGAGATAATCTTAACCATGTGCTCTATCATTAGAGCATGCAAACTTATCAACTCAAATTTATTGAGACATTCTATTATACATAAATCAACAGGAAAACCATTAGTCCTGTTCTCTGACCTTGGTAGAATAAATTTGTTGATAAATACAAATACCAACTGAAACTCACTTGTGAGAAACTTTTTTCTTACACTAGTTATTGATGTTTCTCCCACTTTTGAGGCATCAATCATAAACTCAGTTGAGGCCCATTGCTTTAAAACAGTCCTCACTCTCATAATAGGCATATCCAGGATTTTTTCCAGTGCCTCTTTATCTAATTTTATCTACTTTCCTTACACTTGGGCAGTTAGGCTTAGCCCATTATTTGAGAAATCCATAGTATAATAGAATTCTCTTACTTCTCTTTCAAAGACTAGGGGAGCTGGTTTCGCTTAGAGGTGTAACCATCCCTGGTGTCTTACATACTTCATTAGCTCTACCATACTAGTTTTTTCATAAATCCTGGGATTAAAAACTGTACCAGACAGTACTTTTTGGGTTTTCAAGATCTTATTTCTTTCTTCTCTAGACACAGACTTCTTTTTTTCCTTCTTCCTTCTTCTTTTGAAATCACTATTTGGTTCTTCTTCGTTAGTTTTTCTATTTTTGGAACCAGGTCCCTCAGAGACTTTCTTCTTCTTTACAGCAATATATTATTGTTTCATCCCAGTGGGACTTCTTGACTTCACAATGGAAGACCTGGTCCTTCCTTCTTCGTGGACTTTTCTTCTTAATTTTTCTTCACCTTCTCCAATGTCTAAAACTTTTGCATTTTCATTCTTCACAACACTAGCTTTTTTTAGTTTCCTTCTCCTAGTAGTAAATTATTTGCTAGCCTTTATAGAATCCCCCATCAACTTCTTCTCAGAACTCCTAGTTGAGTATGTTCTAGTAATCTTTACACCAGATTTCATCACTTTTTTTATTGCCTTTACTACCCCTCTACTTTTAAATTGACCACCTTAGAGGTAATTCCTGATCATCAACTTTATCTTCCTCATTTGGAGGTTGCACAAACTTTCCAACCTTTGTGAAATTAACCTTTTCACCTATTATTTTCTTTTCTACACCAAAGGACATTTCCTTAGGATCATTATGAGAAGAAGTAAATTCTCAGATACCCAATTCTCACTACTGTAAAGGTCAGATCATTTTACTAGAATTTATTTATGGAACGGTTGAGCAAAAATAGGGTTTCACTCTGGGGGGGTAGGGGAACCAAGTATGTTAAGTATTTTAGAGGCCTTAGACCATTTTGGTTCTTCTGAGGAAATATAAACTTTGTGTTGAGAAACTTTAGGTTCAATTGGTAAAACAAAGCCCTGATTTAAGTCCACCACCATGGCTGACCTAGCAGTTGTGGTTGCTGAAATTTATATAGGAATGGATACATCTAGATTCTCAGTATTTTCTAGAGAGGACACAGTGGTTGGCATGGACTCAAATTCTTGTTGAGAGTTTGAGTAGAGTTCTACTATAGTTTTGGGTTTTGAAGAATCAAAATGTTTGATTTGGGGCTTTACAGACTGAATTTTTGGGTATTGACTAATTTCCAGGTCTTTAGTGGGGCTCAACTGAGTAGGAATTTCAGCCATTTGGAGCTTTTGTGAGAGAAAGAATAAAAATAGTTTGTTTTTTAGAGAACAAATGATTGAGAAAGAAATTTGTGAATTAATTTGGAAGAGAATGGAACAAAATGAGTTTGATTTTGTATTTAAGGAAAGTGACTGTTGTCATTGAGAGGCCTTTAGAATAAAATAACATGTCTGGTCCTAATAGGTGCAACCCTTCACCTTACTAAAGATTTGAGAGCTTTTACTCATAGAAGGAAGACACGTGGCTTTTTTAGATAGAATTTTACAATTTTTAAAGCAACCTATTTTAGAACTAACCTTAGACAAGGGAATAGATCCCTATCTTTCTTGAGTGAATCCTCAAATTTGGGTCTGTCTCAACTGTTCTTTTCCAAAGTTATTACCACGCATGTATACCTTCAAAGGTATGGTATTGAGTTATACCAACACGTACATACTTTATCAAAGATACCTATCTCCTAATCATAGCCAATTTTATGGAGAAAAACTAATTCATCTTAGTAGGTAAGGTTACTTTTATTAACCCCAACATCAATTGCACTTCATAAATTATTCCTTATGAAGAGCCTTAGTAAATATGTCTGCTATCTAATCCTTGGTCTTGCAAAACTTAATGAAAATAGCTCCCTTCTCAACATTATCTCTTAGAAATTGATGCCTTACATCAATATGCTTTGTCCTCTTATGCTACACTAGATTTTAAGCCATATTAAAAACACTTGTATTATCCCAAATCAGATGGATAGTGTCCGAGACAATCCCAAAATCCTTCAATTATTGTTTGATCCATAATAATTGAGTACAACAAGAAGCTGCAACTACATATTCAGCTTCAGCAATAGATAAAGAAACTGAATTACTCTCTTATAACCCCCAGGAGATTAAGAAATAACCCAATAAATGATCCATCCCTAAGGTGCTTTTTCTATCCACCAAATATCCAATATAATCAACATCAACAGATCCTATCAAATAAAAAATTCCTCTAAATAGATAGTACAGGACCAGGTCCTTTGTCCCTTTCAAATACCTAAGAATTCTTTTTACATCTTTCAAATGAGACTTTTTTGGGCAAGCCTAAAATCTGGCACATATTTCCACATTAAATACAATATTTAGCCTGCTTGCAGTGAGATATGTAAGGATTCAATAATCTCTATATACATGGTCTCATTAACTGAAGGATCAGGTTTATCATTATCCATCTTTCAACTGGTTGCAATTGTAGTTTCAGTTAGCTAGGCATATTCAATATTGTATTTCATCAGTATGTCCTTGATGTACTTCTATTGAAAAATCATTGTCCCTTATGAAGTTTTCTAGATCTATAGGCCAAGGAAGAAACTCAATTCACCCATCATGCTCATTTCAAATTTACTCCCTATTATCTTTGTAAACTCTTCACATAGTGATTCAAAAGTAGCTTCAAAGATTATGTCATCAACATATATCTAAACAATTAGAAAGTTTCCGCCTATGGACTTTATAAAGAGAGTATTGTTAATTTTTCCTCTTTTAAAACCATCTTCCAGAAGATACTTTGAAAGTTTCTCATACCAAGTCCTTGGTGCTTGGGTCAAACCATAAAGAGCTTTGTCCAATTTAAGCATATAATGAGGAAAATTTGCATCTTCAAAACCTGGAGGTTGCTTGACATCGACTTCTTCCTTCAAGTATCCATTCATAAAATCACCTTTGACATCCATTTGGAAGAGTTTGAACCCCGTGTAAGAAAAAAATGTAATAAGAATTCTAATAACCTTTATCCTTTCTACATAGGCAAATGTATCATCATATTCAATTCCTTTCTCCTGGTTATAACCTTGAATAACCAGCCTTGCTTTAATTCATATGATAGATCCACACTCATCTTGCTCATTTTTGTACACCCATTTTATCCTAATAATTATTATATCCATAGGTCTGGGGACTAGGTGCTAGACTTTACTTTTTAAAATTGCTAAAAATCCTCCTACATTGTGATGTAGTTAGTATCTTTCAAATTTTCTTTCACATTTTTGTGCTCAATTTGGGACAAAAATGCTGAGAGTGCCATGAAATTTCTATCTTGAGCTCTTTTTTGGACTCCAAATTACAAAGGTGAATTTGGATTCTCAAGTGAGTGAGAATTTTTGTGCCTTCAGTTTGACCTTCTGAGATGAGTTCCACTGGGACCTGCTCCCTGAAGATTTTTACTGGACCTTTTTTGATGTTCTTCGATTGGAGCAAGGGTCTGTAACTGAGATAATGGATCACTATCACCTTCATCATTCCCAACTACATCATTTAGTTTTATTTTCTAAAAAATTCATCTTTGTCACACCACGGACCAAGTCCTTTGAAATCAACTTGTTCATAAAAAAAGAACTTACATGTCCCAGCCTTTTGTGCCATAAATCAACATCTTCACTTTTAACACTTAAGCAAGTTAATTCCTCATCATCTATAGACTCTAAATCAACCACATACATAATTTTGAACTTTTTAGCTTTGGGAATAACTCTCTCATACTTCAAACTTGACATGTTACATCTATCAGATGAGAACTTTACCTCATTACATTTATCACAGATTAGAGAAACACTTAGAAGACAATACTTAAGGCCATTCACATAGTACACATCTTCTATTGCTTGATCAGATGATTTTTAAACCTTTCCCACACCATGGATATAGCCTCTTTTATAATTTCCAAAAGAAACCTCTATCTTGAAGTGTCTTGAGAGAGAGAAAATAGTCAGTCCTTCCAGTCATGTGCTTTAGGCATCTACTATCCATAAATCAGTTTTGACTGCATTTCTTTTCTTATACTTAAAATCAAAGTTATTTGTTAGATTTGGGAACCCACTTCAGTTTGAGTTCCTAGAACGATGATAAAGGTATGATCAAATCTTTATTGGCCCATCTAGGTAGAGAGTTCTTCTTTACATTTTCAAGGGTATGGAGCCCTTAGGTTAATAATTCTCCTTCTGGATATACCTAATACCATGAACAGCATTTCCTTGATACCCAAGTGATTGGGTTTTATACTGATATTCAAGGCCTTTACCATTATTGACACCTTGACTAGTTACATTAGAAAGGATTTGTAAGGATGTGGTCCATTTTAGTGATTTGGTAAGTTCTTCTCTTATACAGACCAGGTCCTTTTGTAGTTCCTCATTCTTATTAAGAGAAGTCATGAGATGCTTCTAAGATGTCCTTAATTTTTCTTCTAGCTCATTTTGAAGCCTAGAGGTTTCTTTTTTCTATTTACCATCAGAATCGTCTACTTTCTTCAGTTGATTCATTAAACTCAGATTTTTAGGTTTTAACTTAGTAAATTGTTGCTCTATTTTAGATAATTGGAGAGTTAAGTTAATTAATTCAATCTCTTGATTTTCTGCTTTGTATTCTAACATATTTTTCTCAGAAGTCAGTTCACACACAATCAATCAACATATTTGCAAGCTTTTTTTATTTTTCTAGTAGAGTAGTTATTTACATTTTCTTTAATCTCAGAAAGAGTTACCTCATTTTATTATCTATCTTAAGTGATTTCCATACGAATAAACAAGGATTTAAAGTTGACATTCTCATCCTCCACTTCCAGCATAGAAATATCTTCAAGCTTTTCATCATTCTCAGATTTACTGAAGGAATCTCCCTAGACAGCCAAAGCAAGCTTTACTGCATAATTAGCAGCAACATTTGTTCTTGACTTTTCAAGGATCTGGTCCTTCTTCTTTATTTTATCACCTCTAGACTTTTGATATTCTTGATAATCTATTTTGTACATTGGGCAATCTTTGATGAAATGTCCAGGTTTTCTATATTTATGACTAACTTCAACTGTACCTCCCTTTTTGCTGCTACTTTCTTTTCTTTGAAACTGACCACTTTTCTTAATTGATCTAATAATATTTTTTTGCAAAATAGGCAACATCAGTATCTTCCTCACTTGAATTAGACTTTAAAGCCTTCAATACCAAAGCTTTTTCTCTTTTTGCTTCCTTCTCTTTCCCTTGCTTCTTGTTGAGTTCATGAGTCTTCAAATTACCAATGATTTCATCCATAGTGAGAGTTTTTAGGTTTATTTGCTTAGTGATAGCAACTATTTTACTTTCCCAGGATTTAGGAAAAAGTCCTAGAATATTTCTCACCTATTTATAAAATGGAATAATTTCTCCTAAGCAGTCTGACATTGGCGATTGAAGTGAATCTGATATGCAACTACTTTTGAATACTTTACATCAGTGGTTGCTTCATGAGCAGTTCTCAAGCAATCCCAAATTTTCTTAGCATTGTCACAACCATAAATACTATTATATTCTTAGTTCCTATGCCACATACAAGTAATTTCTTAGTCTTATAATTCTTCTCTATTTTCTTTCGATCTTTATCATCATACTCTCTCCTAGTATGACAACTATCCTTGTTATTTATCCTTCCATGATTTACTTAATAGGAACATGAAGACCATCAAGTGTAATGTCCATCATCTCACTTTCCTCAGCTATAATAAAGTCATACATCCTGATTTTCCACCATCCGTGGTACTGCCCATTAAAGTGAGGTGGTCTAGTGGTAGATTTCCTTTCTTCCAGGTTAGGTGGAGAAGACATTATCAATAAATAAATCTAGGTGTGAACCTTTTAGAGTATCCTTTCTCTGATACCAATTGATGAATTGGGGGGCTGCACCACCTTATAAGGGACCAAGTCCCTTAGAGTCGGATACAGGAAATAAAGCAGTAAAGCAGTAAGGAAATAAAACTTTGTAGGAAAGTAAAGAACACAATGATTTAATGTGGAAAGCTCCTTTCTCAAGTAATAAAAAACCATGGATTTTCCTCACAAGCACTTAAGAATCCACTATAATTAAACTAATGATTATAGACTCTATTGGAACTTAACTCTTAGCTCCACTTATTTGTAATAACTCTATTAAAAACTCTTCTTGACAACTTTGTCATGATCTCTTCTCAGTATTGATTAAGTCTAACCAATATCAAATAAAGTAACTCTACCTAAGCACTATACAGACACAAAAAAAGCATTACTCTTATAAGATGAGTAATTTGATTATAGACCAAGATTTTACTCAAGAATAATACTTTCTTTGCTTATAGAAACTTCGAACTTGAGCGATATTAAATTTTCGTTGTTTTTTTCTCAAATAATCAAATTGAAAAAACCATTGAATTGAGAAACATTCTTTTCTATTTATAGTAGGATAATGATTAAGGTAAAATTTTGACTAGGCCAGTGTCCTATCTAGTACATAGCTCACCTACGCAAATTATTACACTAACAAACTACATAGAGATATGACAGTTGTATGTTTTCATGAAGACCTAAGCACTTGGTCCTTTGATGTCATCCGAGCATCATCAAAACAGGATATAGTAACTATGACGGACATGATAAGGATGAGCTAAACAATGGACTATAGCCCAATCAAACTCATAACAAGTTCTAATAAGCATTAAATTTTTTTTGGTAAGAGATAATCAGCATTATAGCTAGTCATGACTTAACAATATTAAGACAAGTTACTATAAGAAAGGAAAAACAAAATTAGATGAAATCAAATGTTGTGACATGGACGCTGAAAATTCATATAGCCGACCTTAACTTGATTTGGATTGA
Source organism: Capsicum chinense (assembly GCA_026120095.1). Taxonomy (NCBI): domain Eukaryota; kingdom Viridiplantae; phylum Streptophyta; class Magnoliopsida; order Solanales; family Solanaceae; genus Capsicum; species Capsicum chinense. The sequence continues at coordinate 192,253,650 of JAPEIP010000010.1, forward strand.
GGTGTAGTCGATAGTAATATTAAAAAATATGTTTAATTGTGAATTAGATACCCATCATGCATCAGATGGTTTATGGCCTTACGTTATGCTTGATATATCCCTTACCTTTCATATTTCATAGACTTTCCTATCTAATTTAATTATACCACTCACCTCAAACTCAAATTTCTCATTCCAAATTGGATTCAAATCGTTGTTCTGAAAGGAAGATTGTTTACTTTAATCTTAACTGGATTGAATGAATTGAAGAAAATTTTCCAGGGAAACAGATAGATAACTTACAATTATTTTTCTCTTCTTCACTCATATAGGTCGTACATATAATTTAGCGAAAGGATCAGATTTTCCACTGAGGTCTTTATTTGTTAACTCTTTTACTTGAATAAGTTTTACCTCTAATACTCCGGTAGGATTCATCTATGATACATCATGTCTCTATAAGAATCAACCTTCAACTCCTTCCTAAACTTGTTTAGATGCTTCTTCTTGATCTAAATTAGCATTTCCATAACACTATGTGGCTTCATTATGAGTCCCAACCGCTATTTGAGTATCTCCCATACTTTTTGAGACCATCTACATTGACTAAACATGTACATTATTTTCTTCTCACATTTAATATCACACATTCAATACACGTTATCACAAGCTCCTAATCCCAAATGAGCCATTCTGCCTTTAGTTAAGAGTCTATCCTGACATGCATGCCAAAAATGAATTCATGTTTTGGCAATGCAACTTTTGTATAGATACATTCATACACATCCATCTTCTATGTAGTTCCTAGTGATGCTAGATAACCCACTAAAATTCAGTACTTACCACTACTACTAAGACAATAGTTACCTTTATTATACAAACTCTACATCTTAATCTTCAGCTTATAATCTGCAGTTTCCCAACATAAGATAAGTGTCTTGTTGACTAGTTTTTATTTCTTAGTGAGGATAAATATTACTAGATTTTTTGTAGTTTAAATAATGAGTACAAAAAGACTATTGATAAAATTGGGTCATAATTGGCATTATTGGTGGCATAAAGCAGCATAGAGATACCGGTGTTTATGTTTTGAGCATTACTTATCTTTGTGATTTGGCTTTGTTTTATCGATGATCTTCATTGTCAAGTGTGTATTACTTTTCTTCATTTGCCATTGATTTATTATACCTTGGCCTACTCATTCATATACAACTTGGAGATATACTTATTGGATGTGATTATCTGCACATCTAATAGTGTATCTCAATTGAAGTTGTTAACTCTTGCTTTTGGATGTTGAACTTAATATAATTGGTAATCGATATACCAAAGTGAGAAATGCATATACGCTTATCCTAGCAGTGCAATCATATCATCTTCTTTGTCTACTTGTTTCAAGTGTGTTGTAAAATATAAATGGTAGCTGACGGTATTTTACTTGCTAAATAAATAATTTTGAGCACCAGGTAGATTATACACAAATCAATTAAATATTTATCGAGCATAGATTTTTTTTCTAATTATTTGTTAATTCTGAATGTGTAGGAAAAATTCAATTGATCAAATTTGAATAGTGTCCACCACAAGTCAACTCGATCTAGATTAAAGTGAACAATGCCAATTTTTTTTAACTATTTTGATATATGTTTAAATTCATTTGGATTTGTGTGGAACTTAGTATAGATCTTTAAAATGTTGTTATCTAATGCATGTGTAGTAAAAGACATATTTTTTAAAGTTCATTTCAAATCTATGCATTTGAATTATTTATTAGCTAATTGGTGTATGATATTATATATATGTATATAAATATAATGTGATCAGTGAAAACATTTCAACCAAAATGACTATTTTTCAATTAGAAATGTCCAACATTTTAGGTCTAATTCCATCCCCATAAAATGTGGCTTGAACTACCAAATTTTAGATAATATTGCCACATTTCAAAAGTGTGGCTTATTAATTAAATGATGTTATGTACCTAAAGCATGCTTACAATTTACATGTGTTGTCATAGAGGATGTATAAAAGGCTATGATTTTTAAGTGTGGCCAGTGACATAGAAAAAGCCACATTTAATAAGTATTGTTATAAAGGTACTATATAAAGATATGTGTGTGAAGTGTGGTCAATAACAAAGCAAAGACCATACTTGAAAGTGTAGCTTTATCACATAAAAGTATTGCCAATGTGATGCTGCAAAGGGTGTCCTTTATACCTTAATGACCACGTGCATTGACCTTCTAGGTCATTTTCTACATTTTCACTCATTATAGCCATTTAGATCTTTCTTATAGCTGCCTCAAGTCATTTATGACTTGCTGGAACTGACAGTTTGGTTACTAGGCAATTTATTTGGTCTTTTTAGCCAATTTCTTATTTTGAAGTCTTCGCTAGTTCAAATTATCTACCGGGTAAAAAAATTAATCAAATGATCTCGTATATAAGTTCTGACAATTCCAACAGCTCCAGAACATTAATTTTAGGTTGGGTGGACCCTTGGTTCAAATCTCGAGGCTCCCAGACTTATTTCGAGCTATTAGCCGGAAGTTAAGAAAAAATACATGGGTGTGGGATCCACTTTTTAGCGAATTGATCTTAGATGGAAATTTTGACTCTGGCATTGAGTTTAAAATATCGAATTTGATAGGATAGCTAGTTCATTTTTGTATACGAGATTTTGGATGACTTTCGAGGGGTTAGTGAAAACCCAAAATAAATTTTAAGCTTTCAGCTGCTGCACCACTTAAGTGCCCATTTGGTTCGCTTAAGTGGAGGATTGCTAAAGCACCTAATTTACTGCTTAAGCGGTTGGGCTGAACCAATAAGGGTGAGCTGAAGAGACACCCTTAAAGCTTTAGCAGCAAAGGGACAACTTAAACGGTATTTGTGCAGATGACACATGTTGCTAAAAAGGCACTAGGTTGCTTAAGTGGTGATCATTTAAGCGGCCTAGTGTCCACTTAAGCAATACTCGTGTAAATGGGAAGCCTATAAAACCCCTACTTAGCCTGATTTCTCCTATTTTTTCACTTATTTTCAAGAATGTAGAACCCTAAAAAGTGTGAAAACTTGGGAGAATCATTAGTTGGTGATTTTAGGGTATTTGTAAGCTTAAGTAACATGTTTATTCTCAAAATTTGTGGTAAACTTCCATCAATTTCTTAAATAAATCCTTCATCTTTTTTCAAAACCCCTAAAATATTGGTGGGTTGATTTATCACAATTAAAGCTCGGAATTCACCCATTCTTAAGGGTAAATGTTCCTTGAGTATAGAGGCACATTAGTTGGTTTCGAAAGTATAGTTTCAAAAATGGGCCCAACATGGGAGATTTAGGTAATTTGGGACCCGAAGAACAATAATTCATTATGGGTATCATTTTTCTTATTTTTATGAGTAGATTGTGATTTTTATAGTGTGGCATCTTGTGCAAGCTTCTTAGAAAGGGAAATTATCCGTTTAGTAGATTCTTTGGGCTTTTCTTTAGAATCCAAGTAGGCTAGATTTACCTTCCTAATATATTGAGGAAACTGGTTGTATAATTATTATATTACTCTATATATGGGATGGGATTTTGGTGTTGGAAGTATATTTCACAATATTTGGATTATTTGGATTGTTTAGGCTATCTTGAAACCTTAGATTAGGCATAGTTAACTTAGTGGCTCATGTTTAGGTAGAATTACTATCTTATAGATAATTATGGATTATTAAACATCTAGAAGTAAATTTAGGTATATTAGCCTAGTTTAGGGTAGAATTTCATTTAGAACGGATTTCGAGGATTAGAAGTGGACTCCTCCAGCCCACCTTAGGTTAAGATTCGTGTTAGCTCTTGTAAACCATTATATGCATGTTGTACACTTTAAAATGTTTATTTAGGACTCAGAGGATTTTAGAAGCATGATATTTATATTGGTTTTATAGTTGTGTGTTGGTGTTAATTTGGGCAAAACCTGATGGTTTATTGATATTGAGTTCTAGTTCATGTCAAACAATTAGTGATGATATTAATTATATGAGTTTTGATTTAAGTCTTGTAATTGATAATGATATTAATGGTATGATTTTCTATTCAATTCTGGCAATTAATGATATGATGATTATACTATTGAGTTTTGATTTGAGTCCGGCATTGAAAGTTAACTTATGATGTGATATGATATGGATGGTGATATAATCCAGATTAGCTCCAAGATATTCACTAAAAGTCAATCCCAAGAGCTTCAAAGGATCCAAGGATTGTTCATAAATAAGGAGGTACTTGAAGAAGCCTCCTTACCATCTAGAGGGTGTCATTTGTTGATGATAGCACTCACATTGGTCCAAGGATCGTTGGAGGAGGAAAGGGAAGGAAAAACGGGGTTAGAAAGCCCCACGGAAAGGACTTCTAACCAAGGCACTTTGGATCCACTTTTGATCTGCTCTAGCACTTCAAGAGTGGATCAAAATAGCCCCTAGTGGGCTTTTCTTGCAATTGGGTCACTTTTGAGCCCTAAAATTATAATAATTAGCCTAAACTATAAATTTTTTTGAGGATAGATCATTCTCTTAGTTTTGATTGATTACTGATGAATTGAAGAATGCTTCTCCATTGAGTGATAGTAATGGACAAATTTTGTTGAACGTTGGTTTAGAAACATTAGTTTAGAGAGATTCATCTCCCTCTTGGTCACTGTAGGAATTAGGTGTTTGATTAGATTGTAATTGAGGGTATTAGAGTTTGACATACTCTTTTGTCCTTAGTTACTTCTTTTTTTGTGTCTAATTATCTATAATATCAATTATCTTTACTATTTTGTATTTTCATTATTTTTTTTAGTTTGATTCCATATCATTTGGTATCAGATCAGATCTTGATTTTGCTCATACAAAGCCAATCTTGGGTCTAGTAGTCTTAAAAAATCAAAAATCAGATTTTTTGTAACTATCATGTTTTAGGTCTTAGGTCACATTTTTAGTTTTTGATTTTTATTTTTTCTTGTGTTTCTACTGTTAGATTTGCATTCCCTAATACTATTAGACTCCATATATAAGATTCGAGATAAATCAAAGTGAAACTGAGCCTTATACTATCATTGGAAGCTTAGTTTTGAAGAAATTTAAAGTGGATTGAAGATTTCCAATTTGGTTTAAATATTTGAAGTGTTGGGTAGGAATGTGAACAAAATAATGTGTGGAATGTGTTTAGAATGTTGAAAAGTGCATAATTTTGAATTTTCAACTCATTTCGAGCTAAAGGTGTTCTTGGTGTGTTCTTGAGGAGATTGTTAAATTCATATTGAAAGTTCATCCAAAAGAGGGCCTTTGATCCACAAAGAAGGAAGAAAAAAGAGTGAAAAGTGTTTCTACAAAGGAATCTCTAAAGGAATCCAAGTATATTCCAATAGAAAAGTGAAGATAGGCCCATTTGAGGGGCTTTTTAAGCCGTTGAACAAGCTAGAGGCGGCCAACTTGCTCTTGACCTACGCTGTAGATGATCCTGGTCTTCTCCATACCTGTGGCCACACCTTGGTACAATAGACAATGCCTCACATGAGACCGGCCTGCTCTAGACATGCGTTCAAGCTGATGCAGTAGGCCAAGATAGCATCTCCTTCGTGTAACCTACTCTTGACCTGCGCCCAAGGTGTTTAACACCTCAAATGCAGATCATCCTTTCCTAAGGTAAATCCAAGTTTCAAAATACATTGTAACACTTCTAAAATCCAATTTCTTAGGTTTTATTTCTTAGTTTCATTCCTTGATTCTTAAATTCAATTCTTGATTCTTAAAACTATCAACAACTAGTAATTCACCTATTAAGTTGGATGATTAGTTCTTGAATCCAAATTCATTCAACATTCCTTTTTTTCAAGCTTTTCTAGTTTTAATTAGTCATAGTTTCTTAACTCAAGTCTATATAAATTTTATTTGAGTTGTTTCAAACAAGAATCCAATCCGACTAAGAGTACCACTTGACACCTTGATTACCATATGAAATATAAACCATCTTTCAACATTTATGATCCAAGTGTGAGGTAAACAAAGTTGTGAAGAGTTTGTGAAGTTAATTTCTCTAAATATAACATGTTTTTTGTTTTGTTGTGTGTATTTCTTCATAGGTACAATGTATATGGAAGGCAAAACTTCACAAACCATGGATAACCACTCAACAAATGCTATCTTAGCATCCATTGAAACTCTCAGTCGTAAAATTGATTATATGGATGCTAAGATAAATTCACTTGACATTAAGGTGGATTCTCTTGAACGGAGGTATCCCTCCTTGATGGAATAGCGGATATTGTGGAAGGTTGACAACACATATCCTTATCCATACCTCAACACTGTCATGCTTCGACTAGTGGGCATGCTCCAAATCCTTCGGTTCATGTTTCCTCAGAAAATAGTCACCAAATGATCAATCCACCAATACAAGCACATGATTCCATCCCTTAAGCCACTATATATACACAAAACCAAAATCCCGTTCGACTACTCCAACCTCAATTCAACCAAACATAACATGATGAATCTCGATCCCAAATGCCCTAACCTTAACTAAACCGAATTCCACCGTTCCAAGTAACCCTTAACCAAAATCAACCTATCCAAATAGATGAAGAATAAATGGAAGAATAACAAGTAGAGATTGAAGAATTCAATGAAGCCAACATATTAGTAGAGGATATGAGAGAGTGACCAATGGATCAAAGAGGTTATCGAGTTAGTAGAGCGCCTAATGGAAAAGGAAACATGGGAAACTGACCCCAAGGTTATGATTAATGGAATCAATAAGGTAATAGGGATTGAGATATGGGTATCAATTCAATCAAGGTTAGTCTTCCAACTTTCAAAGGCTAAAGTGATATCGAAGCTTATGTCTCATAGGAGTCCTCTTATGAAAGGATCTTTTAAGTTAATGATATCACCAAAGAGAACAAAAGTTGGTATGCCATATCTTATTTTTAAGGGTATGCCAATATATAGTGGGAATATGTCAAGAGATTTAGAAATGTATTGAATGAAATACAACCCCTTCCATGGGATATGTTGAAGGTATTCATGATACAAATATATGTTTCGGAGAGGTATAGAAAAGAGCTACTTTCCAAGTTAAACAAATTGAGTCAAGGTAGCAAGAGTGTTATGGCTTATTATGATGAATTCCAATAATTTATTTTGAAGCTTGATCATCGGGAGGATGTGAACCATGACATGATACGCTTCAAGGTTGTATTAAACAAGGATATATCCACATGTATGACTATCCATAAGTTTGAAACCATATAAGAAATCTTCTAAGCATCCTTGGAGATTGATAAGGATATAAAAGAATGGGCAAGTTTCAAACCAAAAGGGTACTTATCTACCAATACTTGTAATAAGAGTAAAGAGGTAGTGCAATTATTATCGGGATGGAACAAGAACAAGGACTCCAAGTCCAATAACAAGAAGCCCGTAGAGAAGACCACTCTAAAGTACCCGCTAAGTAATCAAGGTAACGAATATCCTACTCCCAATCTTAAAGGTTTTTAATGTTTTAAATTTCAAGTATGGGGACATAAAATAAGTAAATGTCCTAACTGGAGAAATATGACCTTTAGGGAAGGGAAATTGTATTACCTTAGAGAAGAGATGCGATTGGAAAATGATAATGATGAAAAAGCCCAAAATGGAGAGAGGTCCCAAGAATATGAGCAACTAGAGAAGGATAATGAAGATATTGACCTCACGATGTAGAGTATGAGGTTCTAATTTTGTTGTGAGGCATGGAATATTTAATAAGGCAATATATGACCCTAATCAAAGGGAGAATCTATTCCATACTAAATATCTTATAAAGAAAAATATGTGCTCTTTGATAATTTATTGTGGAAGTTGTGCTAATGAGGATAGTTCTACTTTGGTTGATTTCTTAAAGTTTCCAACAACCAAACATGCCACAAAATAAAAGATTCAATGGTTAAGTAATTGTAGTGAGTTGAAAGTGACTAGGCAAGTGATGATTCAGTTTAATATTGGGAATCATCATGGTGAGGTGCATTGTGATGTGATACACATAAAAGAATGTCATCTCTTTCTTAAGATACCATGGAAGTATAATTTGTCAACCAAGCATGACAGGAGGACCAATCGGTACTCTTTTGAGTTTAATGGTCGGAAGTTTACTCTCCATCCGCTTTCACCATCTCAAGTGAATGAGGGTCATAAAAAATTTAGAGAATTGAAAGAGAAGAGTAAGAAATAAGGTGAGAAGGAGGACCAAACTGAGGAGCAGGATAAAGAAGAAGAGAAGATGATGTAGAAAGGGAAGAGTCCCTTGGTAATGTTTGCTAGGAACAGAGATCTTTTAAAAGAGCATGACGACAAAAAACCCATGCTCCTCCTAGCCCATGATTTTAATGATAACCACTCTAATTTTAGTATCTCCATTCTACTTTCATTTTTTCCTAGACTATGAAGATGAGTTTCCAAAGGAACTTCCCCAAGGATTACCCCTACTTCGGGGAATTCAGCATCAAATTAATTTTGTGACATGTTCTATTTACCAAACAAATTGGCCTATCAAAGTAATCTAAAGACACTAAAGATATTCGAAGGACAGTTGAGGAACTCCTCAACAAGGAAAAATTAAAGAGAGCATGAGTCCATGTGTGGTTCTGGTATTTCTAGTACCAAAGAAAGATGGAAAATGATGCATGTAAATTGGTTTTTGAGCCATTAATAAAATAACGGTAAAGCATCGCCACCCAATTCCCTATTTGGATGATATGCTTGATGAATAGAATGGTTCTTGTGTATTTTCTAAGATAGATCATAGGAGCGGGTACAACCAAATACAGATACAATCGGGTGATAAGTGGAATACCATATTCAAGACCAAGTTTGGTTTGTATGAATAGTTGGTCATTCCTTTTGGCCTCACCAATGCTCCTAGTACCTTTATACGGCTGATGAACCATGTAATGAAACCATTCATAGGAAATTTTGTTGTGGCATACTTTGACGATTTTCTAGTTTATATAAAATCCCTTGAAGAACATGGCTTACATTTGTAAAATATGTTTGAAGTACTTAGAAAAGATAAGTTGTATTCTAATCTTGAAAAATATTCTTTTGGTATGAATGCAGTTATTTTCTTAGGATTTGTTGTTAGCTCAAGAGGAGTCGGGATGGATTAATCTAAGATAGACACCATCAAGAATTGGCCAACTCTGAAATCCATTGGTGAAGTAATAAGCTTCCATGGGTTTGCTAGTTGTTATAGGATATTTGTCAAGGAATTTAGTACCATCACTGCTCCCTTGACTGAGGTCATCCATAAGGATAAACCTTTTAAATGGGGTGATGATCAAGCCAATGCATTTAAAGCTTTGACGGTTATGCTTAGCTCTGCTCCCTTATTACAATTACCCAATGTTGATAAGATGTTTGAGATTGAATATTATATAAGTAAGGTAGGAATAAGTTTCATCTTAATGCAGGATCTTAAACCTATCTCCTATTTTAGCAAAAAGCTTAAGGGCGCAACTCTAAATTATTTCTCCTATGATCCATACTCCTTGATTAGAGCCTTGGGTAATTGGCAGCATTATTTGTGGCCCAAGGAGTTTATGATTAGAACTAATCAAAAGTCCTTAAAACATCTCTGAGCCCAAGATAAACTTAATAGAAAGCATGCCAAATGGATTGCTTTCCTAGAGACTTTCCCTTAGGTAATTCAATACAAAAAGGGAAAGAAAAATATGGTATCCGCTACATTATCTAGGAAGCATGTGCTTATGTTTACATTGTCTTACAAATTGATGGGGTTTGAGAGTCTAAAGACAATATACCCTGAGAACCCTAAATTTTCTGAAATCTATCAAGATTGTGAGACATGGGATAGGGAAAGATGGGAGAGGAATTGTGCTTTTATGACTTACTCTATATTTGATGGTTTTTTATTCAATGGAAGAAGATTGTTTGTGCCTTATAGCTTATCCAAAGAATTATTTGTAAGAGAGGCACATGATGGGGGTATGATGGGTCACTTTGGAATTGACAAGACCCTTGGAATCCCAAAGGAATAATTTTACTGGCCCAAGATGAGTCAAGATGTTGCTATAATTTATGGCCAGTGCATAGATTATAAAAGCAAAAAATTCCACCTTCTCCCTCAAGGATTATACACCCCATTACCCGCTCCTCAATACCCATGGCTTAACATCTCTATGGATTTTGTTTTGGGATTGCCTAGGATAATGAAGGGTAGATATTTCATTTTATTGTGGTTGATAGGTTCTCAAAAATGGCCCATTTTATTCCATGTCTTAAAATTAATGATGCTTCTAATGTGGCATATTTTTTTATTGAGCTTGTTGTCAAAATACATGGAATTCCTCAGACCATTGTTAGTGATAAGGACTCCAAGTTCCTTCGTTATTTTTGGAGGTAGTTGTGGGGTAAGCTTGGCACCAAATTGCTTTTCTCAACATCTTGCCACCCATAAATTGATGGAAAAATAGAGGTGGTAAATAGTACCTTCAGCTCTATGTTTCACACCCTTGTTAAAGGAAAATTGGCCTCTTGGGAGGACCACCTACCTTTAGTCAAATTTTCTTATTATTGTCTTATTCGTTCGATACGACTCACTTTGAATGTGTTTCTGATTTGAACCTCATTACTTCTTCAGATCTCACTTCTTTGGCTAGTGATATTATGATAAGATTAGATGGAGACAAGAGGGAAGAAACCATGAAGAAGTTGCATGAAAAATGAGAATTTGCCTTGAGAAGAAGAATAAAGAGGTGTCCAAAAGAGTGTACAAGGGAAGGAAGTGGTTTGTGCTAGAATCGAGTGACTGGTTATGGGCGAACCTCTGAAAGGATAGGTTTCCAACCAAGAAAAACAAAATTGATGGCACGAGGTGATCGTCCATTTAAAGTGCTTGAAAGGATAAATGACAATACCTATAAGATTGGTCTTCCTCTAGGATATCAAGTTCACAATACTTTTAATGTGTGAGATCTTTCACTCTTTTACATGATAGAAGATGATCACCCTTTGAATTTTAGGTCAAATTCTTATTAAGATGGAGAAGATGATACAATTCGGATTAGTACCAAGCTATTCATTGAAAGTCAAGCTTGGGACTTTCAAAGGATCCAAGGATTATTTATAAATTAGGAGTTATTTAAAGAAGCCTTCTTACTATCAAGAGGGTGTCATTTGTTGATGATAGCACTCATATTGATCCAACGATCATTGGAGGAGGCAAGGGAAGGAAAAATGGGGCTAAAAACTCTCTTGGAAAGGACTTGCACCCAAGGTGCTTTGGATCATCTTTTGATCTGCTCTAGCATTTCAAGAGAGGATAAAAACCACCCATAGTGGGAATTTTCTTGAAATTGGGTCACTTTTTGGAAATAAAATTGTATTAATTACCATAAACTATAAATACTTTGGAAGATTGCTCATTCTCTTAGTATTTCTTGATTATTGATGAGTCGATGAATGTTTCTCCATTGAGTGAGAGTATTGGATGACTTTTGTTGAAGTATGGTTTAGAAACATTGGTTTAGAGGGCATTCATCTCCCTCTTTGTTACTGTAGGAATTAGATGTTCGATTAGATTATAATTGAGGGTATTCAAGTTTAACATACTCCTTTGTTCTTAGTTACTTCTTTTCTTATGTATAATTATCTATCATATCGATTATCTTTACTTTTTTGTATCATTATTAATGTTTATAGTTTGATTCTGTTTCAGATGGCTTTATGGTTATAACTGATATTGGGTAAAGTTATGGATCTTCATTCATTTATCTTCTTTGATTTCACCCTTTGGGCTTATGGTGGCCCATGTTGGGTTATTTACTTTTCTGCACTTACTAGCTTCTGGGGGACAGTCTTGCAGTATTAATTATGCTTTCTTTCATATTATGTCTATTTCAATTGTTTATTAATAATGTTGGACCTTATTTCTAGGTTTGTCTTTTTACCTTAACGTAGCTTATTTATCTTGCATCTGTATCGTATTTTATATCATGATTTAGCTCAATCAGACAATAATGACTACAGAGTACCCATGGTTTTGATACTCATAATACACTTTTGTACCTTTTTGATACAGATCTGAGTACTTGTAGTCATCGCTGATATGACATTCGTGGTGAGTTGATTTCGATGCTAGGGTGGCCTCTTAGAGTTAGATTTGCCCTTTTTTCCTTTTATTATCTATGTCTAGTCTTCAATTATCAAAGACAAATTGTATTTGAGTATTTTAGTACTTATGTTCCGTTTGTAGTAGCTCTTGTACTGACACAACTAGGGAGTGGATGGTTGTTTATGCTTTATCTATCTTGTATACTATATTTATTGTCTTATTATTATTATAAGTCTTTAAATGTTGATTTCTGGCTTTTTGGTAATTTCCCACTAAATTTACCTGTTGCTTATAGTTCCGGGATGTGGTTTGGTTTACCTTCTGGTGGAATAAAGTAGGTGCCATCATGGCTTATAATATGGGTTGTGATATCATGCTTTTTAAACATCGCCTATATGTAAACACTTGAAACGTGTGGTCTAAAGTCAAAAGTTATGCCTTTTTTTTCCACCCCCTAAATAATGTTGCCTAAAGTTCAAAAGCATAGCCTTTCTTTAAAGGCCACACTTTTTGCTCATTTAGGCCACACTTTACAAGGGTGGCAGTAGGACTATAATGTTGTATTTCCTCATGCCATAATATGTGTCATGAGTTAGAGTCAGTTCATAATCAGTTACTGACTCAATATTATGTTACTGTTCAGCTCTTAGAAACTTAGTGTAGGAATTATCGGTATAGATTGCATAAAATAAGTTCAGATAATATCAGAAGTTGTGAAGAAAATGTGAGAATCATAAATCTTTTTCCCTAACCTTCCAACTCTGTCAGTTGCCATTTAGGGACGAATAACCCCAAGAGGTAGATATCTTAACACTCCGTAAAATCTAAGCAAAGGCTAGAACAATGATTCAAGTACATGTAGGATTAAAAATAATGTTTTAAAAGTATGATAAGGAATTTATCCATGTACCAAGGCCTCAAGAACCTCCTATGATAAGGAATTTGTCCATGTACCAAGGCCTCAAGAACCTCTTAGCCCTTAACCGAGCCATAACCTCCCTTACAGATAAATTCCTCAAGAAATGATTAGCTTTAAATAAGAATAACCTCTAGATTCTGATGCACATTTGATTTGTAGACCCACCAAGTGATATATATTTGAATTCTCTTTCAAAAACATCCTATTTTGTCTTAATCTACTACCAGAGTAAAAAGTTATGGCCTTTTTATTGAAGCAGTACTCTGTAGTAAGATTCCATGAGCCAAACCATGATCGTGGATACATTGTATGACCGTAAAATAGTCTCTTCTAATCAAAAAGCCCCAACATCTGAAAGTTGAAAAGTATACCTCCCAACCACGAGAGGGAATCATGATTATGCTTTAAAACCATGATCCCAGGCACAACAATGAGTCCCATAGATGCTCCTGATTTAACCTTCAAACCTATGAATAAATTTACAACCTTAGGTAGATCCCATGATCATACCAAGGCTTGTTTGATCATGTTCAAAGAACTCTCATCAAACTTCCGACCATGAGTGCAACCCATTGATTGTAAGTTGGTCCCACGATCGTGGGAAGGTCGTGTACATCCTTCCTAGAAATTTCCAGTTACGAATTTTAAAGGGGCGTATTAGCTTTTTCCCACTCTTTTAACATCAAAACTTTATTTTTTTGGGTATTTTAAGAATGTTTATTGGGGTTAATATTACCCTAATCCCTTATTACTCAGGAAAAATGTTCGATACTTAGTTCTAAAAGAGAAAAAATAACATTTCTTTCCCCAATCCAGAGCTAGGGTTCATCATATTCAGGCTACCAATTCCAAAGAATTCTTTAAGGCCTCTATCTACTGGTATGTGAGATTTAATCAATGGGTCCTCTTTTATCTGAGTCCCAAAGTTAATCTAATTCCCCAGTTCAGTTTTTTTTTCTATGGTTTATGGACATTGGGAAACTCATTGATATCTTTGTCCTTTATTGTCATTAAGTTATAATCCCTATTTTATCATGAATTTTAGTATCTTTACATAACCATTATCACAACCCTAATTATTTTTTGAAATCCCTAAGTGTTGGACGTTAGTTGTTAAGTTACTTGAATTCATTCAGTTTACAAAATTAACATAATAATTGCATTCTTCTGAGATGGTGGGTTATGAACACCTAATGACCTAAGGATTTCATGCATATACTTTTGGGTAATAGATCCCCAGTTTACTTTTCTGAATGCTTTTAGATAATTTATTTATGTTCGGTCTTCAGATTATTGTTATCATTGAGAATCTTTTAGTTACTAGTGTCCTTCAATTAGGAGTACTACTTAACACCGACAGATACATGGATGAAGGGTTATCTGCTAGTTAGGATGACACCTTTAGTTGAGGTCCCTAAGTCCGAGGAATACGGTGCCACAGTAGGTTACAAAGGGTCACCATCAGATCAGGCTTGAAAGCTTAGTCCTTTTACACATCAATTTAGTGAATCCACGTCAATTAGTGTTTGTACCCTTAGCAATATACTAAGCACCCTTCCAACTGAGATTATAGGTTGGACCCCAATTAGCTCAGATTAGGGTATGATGGTTATTAGTAGATCCCACAGTCCAGTTCACAGTTTACAGTCAAGAATAAGATTTTTGCATGACCTTGTGTTTAGTTATTCAGTTCATTATACTATGTGTGTTCATTAGTTGGTCTTGCATTAGTTTATCATGTTATGTTTACTAGGTTTAGTTTATATTAGTTATATCCTATCTCACATACTTAGTACATTCAAACTACTAATCACATACTTTCTTTTGTGTTATATTATCACATAATATAGGACATGACACTCAACATCAAGACCACACCTTGTACAATCTCTTACTGTATCAGTAACAATATTCTGGTGAGTCATCATCATACGAGTGCCAGTGTCAACATTTCATTTCATTTTTTATTTGTCTTTCCTAATTTTTATATAGTTAGAGTTAGCTAGAAGCTTGTCCTAGCAACTCATCTTAGTATAGGATTTTTAGACATATAGTTTTATGTTCATCTTGCGATTTTAGATTCAATTATTATTGATTTTTTTTTGGGATACATATTTCATTATTCAGTTTAGCTTCGACATAAGTTTTTTAATCAGCTATTTTTGATATTCTTAGTAATTTTTCAAGCCATAGGTTATCTTGGAGTCACTTGTGAGTCTAAGTAGTGTTTCCACTTGGGAGTTACTTCAGTTGTAACTAGTGTGGAAGCATCGATTAATAGACTTAGTTGACCTATTAAAGATTGATCCAATCTTGCAAAACTATTTATTTAACAATAATCTTTAAGAATATCAATACCTGTTCTTGAATAGAAATATTTTTATTTGAGCACAATCAATTATTTTGTCTAAGAGCATTGCATAGTTTATAAAACACATGTTCGCTCATTCATATCTGACCAAGATAATGGACATCACTTTCATTCAAAATATTGTTCATATAAAATTCTCTTTGTTGATCTTTATTAGTGTAAGGTTCTTTAGGGATCCTACTTTAACTTCTCTATGCTAGCATAATTGCAACCTCAGAAGCTAAAACACATGTGGTTGCAGCTCCCACAAATGCATCATCTTCATATTTGTTAGAAGAACTTATCTATTTCATTGATAAATGTAAGTATATTTATAATATAAAATAAAAAGTTTGATAAGAAAATACAATAGCACCTTCTAAGATAATGAAAATAAAAAACTCCAATACACAAACTAATCAATATAAATTAAATAGATAAAGTAAACAAAAAACTTCAATACACAAACCCATCAACAAAAATTAAGAACGAGTATAATACAAATAATTTCATAATTCAATTTATCAAGAAAATTAAAATCAACACACTAAGAGAAACTATTCTGGAAGAAACACAAGCAAGTCAAAGACAAGAATAAAAATTAAATCCAAAAACTATAGAACTATAATTACTGAAGCAATAAAAAGTTTATTCGCAGGTGATTAGGAACATACCTTTGAACTTTTACGAAAAATAGTAATGGAGAAACACTAATGATAAATCCTAGAGAGAAACAACAATAGACACATTCATATCTAAAATCCACTGAAGCATTAGGGAAGAAATAATGATAGAGAGAACCTAGAGAGAAACAACGAAAGAGAACCCCAAACAGAAATAACGATGGAAAATCCTAGAGAGAAAATGTTACCTTTGGGGATTTAGGGGGATAAATAGTTTGTGAGTGTGTATGAGGGGGTAGTAGTTGGGGTTGGTGCAACGAAAGTCAGGTCTCTAGTGCCTACTCTTTTTTAGTTGAGAAAATGTTTGCTTACTCTTTTTTAGTATGGAAAATGACTTACCATGGGTTATTCGTTAAGTCATATTCCACCAATTTTAGGAAAATAAATTGTCTATGAAAATATTTTCTTCAAGTTTTGTCATTACCATAGAGTAGAAAATGGGAAAAATATTTTCCTCCATACCAAACCCACTCTTAAATAAAATAATTTTACTTAAGTTAACAAGCTGAGACATTGCAATAGATGGGTAATTTATTGAAATAAATATCTCATCTTTTGTAACAAATAACTTATTTGTCATAACAGATAATTCATCTATTGCAATTTATTTCTAAATCTATTAACAAATTACCTCATATACTACAAATTATATAAAATATTGGTAATCTATTACAACAAGTGACTTATTTGTTTCAATAGATTAGTAATCCACTATAACATATAAGACATTAGCTACAACTTATATCTAAAAAAACTGGTAAAATATTACCTAATCTACTGCAAACTAATGTAGTAGATCATTCATCTGCATAGTATATTGCCCATCTATTGCAAATTATAGGTTGATTTTAATATATCTACTATTGTGACTAATTATTATTTGATATTAATATATCTACTTTTGGTTATGTGTTGTCCACCCCTCGTTTGTCCCTATAAAGCAAAAGTTGCAAATGTCGTTCTTTGTTATTCTAAGGATTTCTGACACAAAATTGTATCCTAGGAAGACATGATAATAAATAATTGGCTAAAGCAACAACCATTAATAGGGAAGCACCTAGGGATGTTCATCATGTTCTTGCTGATCCTATTATTGATCCTATTGGTGATGTTGGTCATTTTTTTAGTTATGTGGATGTAGGTGTTAATAATGGTGTTGGTACTGTGTTAGAGTTGATGATGATCATGTGATGATGCTCATGAAAAAAATTCTTGAAAAAAGAGTTTACCAT
Organism: Capsicum chinense; assembly: GCA_026120095.1. Classification (NCBI taxonomy): domain Eukaryota; kingdom Viridiplantae; phylum Streptophyta; class Magnoliopsida; order Solanales; family Solanaceae; genus Capsicum; species Capsicum chinense. The sequence goes on from JAPEIP010000010.1 coordinate 192,270,948, forward strand.
GATGATGGTCTTACTAGTGATTTTGGTGGTGGATTTGGTAGATTTACCCATTTAGTGGTCATCCGCCCCTTTTGGTTCCTCTTCTAGCTCCTATTCTATATGTAAATGCCAAGAATGCAAGGAAAAATATGATGGAGTGACTCTTACTGTATTGATGTTTATTGTTAAATAATTATCATTTAAGAGGGGTTTCATTTCATAAAAGAGGCATAGAGAACCCTACACTCCTTTGGAGGTTAAAAGAGGAGAAAAGAAATTTCCAAGGTTCTTCCAAGTACTAAAACAAGAAAAGTTTCAACTCCTCTTTCCCATAGTGTAGGTGCAAAGCATGTTGAGATGAAGAAGGTGTTTATACAAAATGGTAAATTCCTAAAAATAACATTCAGCTAAACAAATTCCTAAAAGAAAAAAATGCTAAAAAATAACCTCATACATGAATTTGATTCTGATGATTTCAAAACCATGGCGAACATGCATAAATGGTGAGAGGACTGGTTAACTTTTCTAGCCTTCAAAAACTTTCATATATTTGATAATTTTGCAATTCAAAAACTTATTGCACCTATCTTTTTACTATTACAACAGATGATACATATGTTGCAAGAAATTATTTATCTATTGCATAGCTTGTAATAGATAGATAATCTGCAGACAAGTCTAGAGACTAGTGCAACAAATGTCTCATCTATTGAAATCGATTACATATTTGTTACAAAAGATTACCTATCTGTTGTATAACTTGTAGTAAAGGGGTAATCTATTATGAAGTTTAGAGATAAGTGCAACAAATGTCTCATTTGTTACAACAAATTATCCTTCTATTGAATTTTTTGAATTTTTATTATATATATTTATGTAAATTCTATTTTCATTTTAATATGTTGACGAAATCCTTTTTCTCATGCATGACTAGTATGTAAAATACTCTAAGTACTATGACATAAAAGATAGAATCATGGATCTCAACATTTACATTAACTTCCTATCAAGATACAATGTGTTGACCAAGGAAGCAACAACCCTAGGTAGAATGCCGCTTGAGCAGTTATATGCTGATTTAAAATTGGATGATGACATGCTTAGTTATTGTAGATGCAAAAGACTCCACCTAGGTGCCTTACCCAGTACAGATGCTTAGAGGATTTTGACTGAATAACTACTGTATAATGTCAATTTATAAGTAGTCTCAAAAGTAAAACTATCCAAAAATAGTAAAAAGAGATAGGATCAGCTCCGACTCTAAAGGCTCACCCTATCTCTGAGTCCCAAAGAAAACTGGATGTAACGTTAATGACGGTGATTATTAATTGAATCTACATTCGAAAAAGATGCAGGTGTGTAGTATGAGTATCAAACAATGGGTACTCGATAGGAATATTGGCCAACTGAGCAAAATAATAATAAGATACGATAATGTAGACTAAATCCAGGATAAAGGGGAAAACTTGATCAGTACTCTAACTGAGAGAGAATAAATAATGAGGTAAATAGAGTAAAAAAATACAAGCTAACTACAACCTAATTGGGCCTCCATAAGACCATAAAGCGCAAATAAAATGAAGATAATCCAATTGAGCCCTCATAAGCCCAACAGATACAATCAAGAGAAGAGTGCCAACAATAATATTGATTATAAAGTGACCAATAACTAAAACAATATCTATGAATCCTATTTATACCATAATCATCATACTTATATCGAATCCTTAACATTATATATGAACAATAAATGTTGCACTCGAAACAGACTCTAATATCATATATTCAGGACTTAAACTAGGAATTTAGTATTATAAATGAATATTAAGTACCAGACTCGAACCGGTCTATAAAGTAAGTATAAGGTAACAAGTCTCTTCAAGAGTTAGAAAGATGTATAAATCATACTAATGCTCAAGAAGATATGTAAGACGGTGAAAGAAGGCCTCCTAGGTCTATAAGAAGCTAATTGAGACATTTGACCTAAAAGAGTGTCGGTAGGGCCCACTTTTAAACCCCAAATTTCCATACTATGGTAATCTTTACAAATAAACTAGACTAAGGCTTCCAAACTAGACTAAGACCTCCAAGTTCTACTACTAGGTGTTAAATAAGTCTAAATAAGTCCTAAGGCAATAAGTTAACTCAAGAGAAGGAGGAGTGGGTTTATTGTACCGAAAAACAGTTCTACAATTGGCTAAATACTATAAATCTCATTAAATATGCAAAAAATCCATAAATTCCAACCCAAGTCTAGAATAATATCATACTAATACCATAATAAAGCTCAATCTATGAGAAAAGTAAGCCTAGCCTACCTAGACGCCGATGAAGCTCAAGAAAGTCCACTAAATGGAGCTTTTCTCATCTAATAACCATTCTCACGATGCCACACTATCAAAATAATGATCTAAATATAAATAAGAGAATAACAATACCCATATTGCATATAAATGCTTTTGGTTCAAAATTGAGCTAAAATCGCATGTGGGGCACATATGTGGAATCAAAACTTTCAAACCATTAAAACATTCCTCTAAACTTAAGGACCCTTTACCCTAAAATAGGTGGAATACAAGGACAAATACTCCCTCAAATCATCCCACAAAGAATATAAGGATTTAAGTTTAAATTAGAGAATTAATTAAGAAATTAGAGGAAACTTAGAATATTTAGATGAGAAAATGATCCTAATGAATTCTCTAACTCACTCCAAAATCCAACTACCAAACTCCACAATATCGTAGCTCTATATAGTTTTTAATGGGGTTTTGCAATTTTAAATGACCCAAACAGAGAAGGACAAGTCTTAAGTTCACAAGAGATGACTTCTTTAGTGGCCAATTGACCGCTTAAGTAGTCATCTCTAGAGCCACCAAGCCTATGGCCCCTCCTCTAAGGCAGATGAGTGTCACTAAAGCGACGAGGCCTTCACTAAAGTTGATAGGAAGGGATCTATGTTGGTCACTAAAGTGGAACCTTAGTCTCTAAAGAGACCTTCACTTAAGCAAGGAGAGGTCCACTTAAACGGCTGCACCAACACTTATAAAAATATGCCATGTTTTGATTGGACCCTTGGGTATTAATTGGAATCTCGTGAATGCAAATGAACTATGCTACCCTACCAAATTCAACTTTCAAATTCAATGGAGATATCACAGTTTCCATACAAGATTTTTTTGATGAATGTGGTCCTACGTTCAAATGGTCATTTTAACAAAAATCCACCCAGCAATCCAAAATGAGCCTGGAAACCTTGGGACCCAAATCAAAGGTTCCCCTAGCTAAAATCAATGTTATGACTCTAATAGAATTGTTAGAATTGGTATACATGGTAGTTAACCTAAAGTTTACGTTCGAACCCCAATTTTTAATAGCAGAAACTTTAAAATAGGTAATTGACTCTAAAAAACAAATGAACTCCTCGAAAAACAAACTGTCAGCTCCAGCAAGTCATAAATGACGTAGGGAAACTATGGAACAACTCTAAATGTTCAAATAGTATGAAAATGTAGAAAATGACCTAGAGGGTCATTACATTGATTTTGTTCTATAGATTATTCATCTGATGTAATGAATGAATAATCGGTTGCATCATAGTTCATTATTTCAATTTATTTTACATCTATTACAACAAATATAACATATGTTGAAATAAATGTTGTTCCTACACATACAAAATCTATTGATCCATTAACAAAAATATATTTTATATAAATTAAACAAAGTTCACTAACATAACATCATAACATGCATCACCAACTAAGATTATCAAGTTCAAAATGAAACCAACAACAATACTAATTAATATTACAATAATTATGGAGTATTTCAATCTAGGCATATAGTTCTTTTGTGGCCAACCATCTTATATATGGAGCACTCATTTTTTCTTCTTGGAAATAATTACCCCACTCCACATCTCCTTTTCATTCACCTTCTTACCGGTTTGCTCGGTTTAACATGTGGAGTAGGTATTTCTCTGTCTAAAATCTCCAAAGAAAAAATTCAAGAATCATGAGGAGGCACCAGATTAATTTCCTCACATTATGAATTTATGTATTTTCTACAGCATAATATGGAGATGAGTACTTATAAATATACTTTCCAAGTTTTGCTCCATATTGGCATACAACTATTCCTCGTTTAAAATGCCTAACGCAATGCAAAGACTCGCATGCTCCTTCTTACTCTTGGAGTAAACTAAGGTATCATCAATCAACATAATAAAAAAATAATCCAAATATTACTTAAAGATACCATTTATCAAGCTCATAAAGGATGTTGGCACATTGGTCAACTCAAATGACATCACAAGAAACTCGTAATGGTCATACTGAGTTCTAAATATTATTTTTGGTATATCATTTGGCCTAATTTTCATATGATGGTAACCTTACTGTATGTCAATTTTGGAAAATACACTCGTGCCTTGTAACTGGTCAAATAGATCATTTATGTGCGGCAAAGGATATTTGTTTCTAATAGTAACGTTATTTAACTGTCTATAATTAATACATATCCTTATTCTTCCATATCTATTCTTAACAAAAAGGATCGAAGCACCCCCAAGGTCATGCACTTAGACAAATAAATCCCTTGTTAATTAGCTCCTCAATTGAGTTTTGAGTTCCTGCAGCTCTGTCGGAGCAATTCCGTAGAGAGGAATAGATACAAGGTGAGTGCTTAACTCTAAGTCAATGTAGAAATCAATATCTCAAATGGAGGCGTACCTATTAAATCTATAGAAACACTTCATAAAATTTGGAAACTACCAGAATTGACTCTGTCAAAGGGGACCCAATACTGACATCCTGGAGATTCGCTAAATATGTTGATCTCCCCTTTCCCACTAACTTCCTTGCTTAGATGAATTATATCATTTTCACTGATTTATCCTTATACACTCCCTTTCTACTCTAGTTCATCAATCCCAGGCATATATAGAGTCACAGTCTTAGCAATACAGCTTAGGACAACATGATAGGGAGAAAACTTGGTCATATCTAAAATTACATCAAAGTCCAATATATTGTCATGACCCAAACCAGGGCCTGGTCGTGACAGGTATCCCAAGTCCGCCAAGGACTGGGGACCACCCCCTTTTCCTAGTTAAAATAAAGCACAATAAACTAGCAGTGGATGGTTTTCAAACATATAACAAGATAGGCTGAGTTTAGAACATATAACAAGATAAGAAACTCAAGTAACTCAAAGAAAATCTAAGAACATGAACAAATATCCCTATCCATAGTCATCCACAAAGTCTCTTAAATAAGCTAAAAATAATCTGAGTCAGGACATGCCCCCAACGGTAGCCAAAAGAATCCAATTGAAGTAGTCTAAGACATATGAAACAAGACTTTAAAATGATATCACTTCTGGAGAATAGAAGATCACCACTTCATAGTTGACTACTGACAACCCAAAATCTTATCACTGTGCAAGTAAAGTGGAAGTGTCTCCGAATCCTGCATCGCATAGTGATACAACGTTAGGGGATTGTTAGCGGGGTGAGTGCTAGAGTGTAACTAAGGGATGGGATAAAATAATGTCAAGTCAAAGCACAATAAAATCCACATGCACACATTATACATATATATATATATGTTTATATATAACATGATGGGATAGGGAGCAAGGCTTAGCATGAGCTTTAAAATATTAGCCTGGACTATGTAGCTCAACCGTCATAAAAAGGCACCCACGATCTATATGGGTTTAGCTTCCCTTGCTAAAAGGACCCAGTGTGTTTATCATACGAACCAGAGAATAATCATATGTACATATTCACCAAGGGGACTCGAACACCTGGGCATATATCAAGGGTGACATGAACACCCGATCATATAACAAGGGTGACTCGAATACCCATCCATTTTGACCCCCGTGCTAGAAAATATAGTTTCCAGTATTGGTCCATCAGGAGCTCCACTTTCATGGCATAGTTTTACAACCCCTTTTAAGCCCAATTAAAATAAGTTTCGCATAACCCATTCATTGTACCATGATGCACATCAGGCATACATTATTGGTATCATCATACCAACTACACATGCAAGGTATTATCATCATGCCATTAAAATTCCATTAACTTGGGGGAATGCCTCAGCCTCTTTTGTTCATTAAATTAGTGTAAGGGATTGCCACGACCCTCTTTGTTCATTAAATTAGTGTAAGGGATTGCCACGACCCTCTTTGTTCATTAAATCATATTTGGTTCTTTAGCCTTTATGCTATGTAATAGTACTAAAAGTAGTTCAATATGCATACCTTTATGTTCAAAACAAGTTTCACAAGATTGGGTTGAGTTTATACCTATTACAATATTCAAAATAATCAATTTCAAGAATCTATAACTCCCATTCCAATTAACCATACCCATTTACTCCAAAAAGTTTAAAACTATCAATTCAGACTATGAATTATTCATAAAAACCATGGGAAAAATAATTAATTCATTCAGCCTCAAAAGCTCTCAATCCATAATCCTAAACCACAATCTATACCATATGAATAATAATTGTACATACATGATTTTAACAAAACAAACTTTGGGGAAGAGTAACATGCCTGAGATATCAATAATTACGGAGAGAAATTAACCATTGGAAGCTCTAATTGTCAATTCCTTAGAAACCCTAGTGTTCTTTACTAAGGGATTTAAGAGAGTTTGAGAGAGGTTATTTGATGGTTAGGTAATAAGAATAGGGTCCCCAACATGTTTTATGGACGTGGGTTTTAATTAGGGAAGGAGGAAATTGACTAAAGTTCCCATAAATTAAATCTAAAAATATCGCTAGTCGTCACGGGTCACCTTATGAATTGTGATGACTCCTTATGAGTCGTCCCCATGACTCATAGTATAAGCAGGATCTCAGGACACCCACACTGGTCTAACAATGAATTATGGGAGACAATATAAGTCGTGATGTGTGACTTGTAGTCTCACCAGTATAGGGACCCCTTGCTTCTATTAAGACCAGGATTTAACACCAAAACACACATACTTTCCTTTAACAAAGACAGAAAACAAAGATGTTAAGGAATACACATAACTTAAGTACAATTATCTAAATCGGGAAATAAGAATGGATATTTGGACTTTGTGCCCTCTTCGACTTCCCAAGTATCTTCTTCAACCTTATGATTCCTCCATAGAACCTTTACCGAAGCCACATTAGTCCTCAAACGACATACTTACCTATCCAAAATCTTAACTGGGACTTCCTCATAAGACAAGGAATTGGAAATGCCAACACTCTCTAAAGGAATAACCACGAAAGGATCACCCACGCACTTTCTCAACATCAAAACATGAAAGATCGGGTGAGTTCAACCCAAACTCGAAGGTATCTCTAACTCATAAAACACATTGCCCACTCTTCTCCAAATCAAGTATGGACCAGTATAGTGGGGACTGAACTTTCCCTTCTGTCCAAACCTTATCACTCTTTTAATAGGAGACACCTTCAAGAAAACCGAATCACGAACATCAAACTCCAACTCCCTATGCCTCCCATCTGCATAGGACTTTTGGCAACTTTAGGCGGTCTTAAGCCTATCCCTCATCACCTTCACCTTTTCCTTGGCCTACTAAACTAAATTAGGACCAAACAATCTAGTCTCACCAATCTCAAACTACCTAATAGGAGAACAACATCTCCTATCATACAAAGCCTCGAACAGAGCCATCTGAATGCTAGAATAACAACTGTTATTATAAGCGAACTCGATGAAAGGCAAATGATCAACCCAACTACCACCAAAGTCAATCACACAGGCCCTTAGCATATCCTCTAAATACTGAATACTCTTCTTAGATTATCCATCTGTCTGAGGTTGCAAACCGGT
>JAPEIP010000010.1:192291283-192304136 GCA_026120095.1 Capsicum chinense
AACACTTGAACACTTGAAAAATTTTGTTAGTAATTAAATCAAGTCGTATGTAATTTTATGTGAACATTACTAGTACATGTAAAATGTGGGGTGTTACAATAATCAAGAGATAGGTAGCACAAATGGAGCCAATACATCCCTAAAATAACATCAAAATCTAACATATCCAACTCTATCAGATCCACCAATGTCTCCCTACCACTGATGGATACTACACAACCTTATAAACTTTTATGGCTCCAACCTTATAAACTTTTACTAGCCATAACAGAGTCACCTACCGAGGTAGACACAAAAAAGGGATTACAAATACACGTAGGACCAAAACCAAAATGAATAGCCACATAAAGGGCCATTTATGAAAGAGTAAACCCTAGATCAAGTAGAAAATACACATCACGAGAGAAATGTAGTAACGTCCTAGTGACAACATCAGGAAAAACCTCAAATTCCTAATAGGTGACAAAAGCATACAGACGATTCTAACCAGAGCCGATACCATATGTATCACCCTTCAATGCTGGAACTGAAGACGTATTAATCATAACTTTATTATCCCCAGAAGCAACCCTTAAATGACACTTGCACTATATATAACCAAGCTGACCGTACTTAAAAAAGTTATTCATCCCTTCATCACACACTCCATGATGCACCTGCCTATAAAAATGACAACAGGATATGATGAGGTCGACTGAGCTCTGCTAGCTTGAGATTGGGCAACTTATGCCCGAAATCCACTTTCAGCCAAGAAACGATAATTACCAGATGGCTTACGATATGGAGCACAAATCATAGAATAAGAAATAAGATTTTCCCTCTTTTTTTAGACAACTACCTATTATTTCTACTAGAATTTTCTTGGCCTTCACCCTACTCAGAATACCTAAATTTCTTACTTTGCCTGTTTTCTATATCTGCTTGCTTCTTATTCTCATGTTTTAGCAGTTTCATATACAACAAAAGCCTAGATATATCCATGTCCTTGTTTAGCAAGGTGGCCTTGAACTCCAACACTAAGTCCCGAGATAACCCAAAGCCAAATTCCTCATTCTAGCCCTCATAGAAGATACCAACTCCAAAGCATAATGAGACAATTGATGAAATTTTATGGCATACTCTTTCACAGTTATTTTGCCTTGCTTCAAATTCACAAACTCCTCAACCTCTGCCTTTCTCAACTTCTGAGAAAAGTAGTGATCAAGAAAAGAACTAGAGAAGTCATCACACATAATTGGCTTAGTATTATCTCCTCTTAACTATTTCCAGTTCCCATAGCACTGATATTCTATATTCTTTAACTAATATATAGAAAATCCATACCCTTAAAGTCTGTAGCATGCATCATACTGAATATTTTGTCTATATCATTAGTGAAACCTTGAGGATCCTCCTCAACCTTGGAACCAGTGAAAGTTAGGGGACTCAATCTCATGAACTAACCAGCCCTTGTGGCCTTAAAAAAAAGAGTGACGGGAGCAATATGCTTAAACTAGCTTGACAGAGAGGCTACCAACTGAGTAAGAAAATAAATCAACTGGAGAAACTTAGCAATAGATACATTACCCCAAGGCATTAGGGCAGGAGTATTATTAGCCTAAGGAGCCTAAGGAGGACTAGTAGGGAACGTGGAACTCTACATTGGCAGTCAGGAGCAGTGACCCTAGACTGGGTATGTACCCCATATAAAGGATGATTTTCGTCTACAGTCTCCTTAGATAGAACAGAGGAGTTTCCACGAGCATCATATCTTTGGGGAGACATGATCTGAAATACAAATAGATGGAACTAGAGAAGATTTCAACATCCTAGACTCTACAATCTGAAAGTAGAATACAAGAAGGGGAAACTTTCTTAAATGCCTCATAACCTCTCCCTCATAAGTGTGGTATGCTACACACCCATAAAAGAGACCGTACTTGACATGGCTTAGTGGACACATAAGTGACCATACACCTATGCCTATGATACCAACTTTTTCACGACCTAAACTAGGGACTGGCCATGATGGGCATTCCAAGTCTGCCAAGGACTAGGGACCACTCCTTTTCCTTAGTTAAAACAGAACATAATATAACAGCAGTAGATAAATTCAGAACTTATGACAAGATAGGTTGAGTTTTGAACATATAAAAAGAGAGGAAACTCAACTAACTCAAAAATAAATCTAAGAATTTCAACAACCATCCCAATCCACAGTAATGCACATAGCCTCTAAATAAGCCAAAACCAATCTAAGTAGGGACATAACCCCCCATGATAGAAAAGAGAATCCAATAAAAGTAGTCTAAGACTTAAATAAAACAAGACTATAAAATAATATCCCTTCTAGAGGATTGAAGCTCACCATTTCAAAGCTGACTGCTGAAAATCAAAAAATCCTATCACTGCATAGGTAAACTAGAACTGTCTCCAATTTCTGCATTACATGGCGATACAATGTCCAAAGATGGTTAGTGGGGTAAGAGCTAGCATTTAACTCAGGGAAGGGATAAAATAATGCAAAGTCAAAACCATAATAAAATCCACATGCACACATTGTACATACATATATATAACATATTAGGATAGATATCAAAGCTTAGCATGATATTTAAAATATTATCTTGGACTATGTAGCTCAACTTTCATAAAAAGGTACCCACAGGCTATATGGGTTCAACTTCCCCTGCTAAAAGGGCCCTAGTGTAAGTTAGCCATATGATTCAGAGAATAATCATATGTACATATGTACCAAGGAACTCAAAGACCTAGGAATATATCAAGGGTGGCATAAACACCCACTCATTTAACAAAGGTGAGGAGAACACCCGATCATAAAGCAAGAGTGACTCAAACACTCGGCCATTTTGACCTTCACGCTGACAAACACGAGTTCTGTATTAGTCTATCGGGACCTCCACATTCACGGCCTAGCTACACAACCCACTTCAAGTCAAATTAAAATAATTTTTACATAACTCATTCATTGAACCATAATACACATCAGGCATAATTATTGGTATCCTCTTACCAACTATACTTCCAAGGTATTATGATCATGCCATTATATTTCCATTAACTTTGGGAATGCTTTACCCCTTTGTTTACTAAATTAGTGTGAGAGATTGCCATGACCCCCTATTTCATTAAGTCAGATTTGGTTTTTTAGCCTTTATACTATGCAATAGTACTAAAAGTAGCTCAATATGCATACCTTTATGTTCAAAACAAGTTTCACAGGATTGGATTGAGGCTATACCAATTACAATATTCAAAAGTATCAATTTGGGGAAATCCATGACCCTCATTCCAATTAACCATACCCATGCATCCCAAATAGTTTAAAACCATTAATTCATACCATGAATCATTCATAAAATCCATGAGAAAATAATTCATTCAATGACGCTTACAAGCCCTCAACTAATATTCATAAACCACATAAATGACAATTATAAACACATGTTTTTAACAAAATAAACTTTGGGGAAGAGTAACATGCCTGAGATATCAAGAATTACGAAGAGAAATCAACCCTTGGAAGCTCTACTTGCCAATTCCCTGGAAACTTTAGTGTTCTTGACTTAGGTATTTAAGAGAGATTAAGAGAATATATTTGATGGTTTAGTGCTGAGAATAGATTCCCCAACATGTTTTAAAGATGTGGGTTTTAATTAAGGAACGAGGGAATTGACCAAAGTGCCTTGAATAAAAGTTGAAAAATATGGCCAATCATTATGGGTGACTCATGATGACTCCTTACGAGTCATCGCCATGACTTGTAGTTAACCAAGATCTCAGGTCACCTACACTGGTCTAATTACAGGTCATACCCCACGACTTGTACTCAGACATAACTACACATTAGTTCTAATCATGGTCTCAATAGAAGTATGGGGCCCCTACACTGGTGAGACTATGAGTCACACATCACAACTTGTAAAATCTAGTCGTCGTCAAGGAAAAAACTTAGGCCATCTTTACTGGTCACCCTATGTTTGGGGTCCCAAGACCCATAATGACACCTTACAACTCGTAAGGTGAGTGACACACCTCAACCTGGGCCTTTTCATAATGGGCATCCCAAGTCCGATCGGGATCGGAGACCACCCCCATTACCCAACCCAACCTATAGCCGCCTGCCCTAAGTTAGTTGAATTTCAAACATATAATAATATAGCGTAAGTATCCATATTGCAGACTCTGGGATAGGTCTATTATAAAGACTGACCCAATCGAGTCCGACCGACCCATACCAACCATCCAACCATACCAAGCAAAACTAAACCATAGATCCCAGAGTCTAAAAATAAAAGATGATAGAACAACCAACAATATCGTCACCTTGTATCTTCCTTAATACCAATACAAATGATAAGGCTGACACCAATACCTTCTTGCCCATTCTAACCCATAATAGTTCCACAAAATCCTCTAAATAAAAGAATACAAATATCCAATTGGGATATGCCCCCAACCATAGCCAAAACCAATATCCATAAATAATATGGAGCATGAAATAACATCTATGAATTGGAGCCTTGCGAATAGATGGAACCTCATCACTTCAATGGCCGGTTCCTATATCGCGTGGGGATACAGCTGTCAAAAAATGGGTTAGCTGGTGAACGGTAGCATAAACTCAGAATAAAGATAAAATAATGCCATTTATAAAACCAAGTAAAACCATCCATATGGACACAAACCATATATATATATAACCATGCCGGGAAAGGGAACTGGGTTTAGCATGCCATTTAAAATCTTTACCTGGGTTGTGTAGCTCTACAGTTTTAAATCACCCATGGGCTATATGGGCTCAGCTCCCCTACTGAAAGGATGCTGGTGCATAAAGCCACACGACTAGGGAAGAAAACCTAGGATGACTAGTACATCCCCAAAATATAAAGTGTGACATTATGCATACGTCACTAGGAGCAAATCTCAGATTGGCAAATATGAGGTTCCAGTTTTGATCCCACTATGACCTCCACCTTCCACCACTTTTCTACATACCCCCTCCGTTAATCCCAATTAAAATTATTTTCCAACCAAACCATTATTCCATTATATAAACCAAGGTTATTACTAGTGGTATCATCATACCAACTATAACTTACAAGTATTCTCCTTAGCCAATCCTTAGGGGATTCCCATGTACCCTACATGATTTCTAATTAAACTAAACCATGGACACCAAGGCCTTTTCAATCCATTCCAAACCATTTAAACCATTCATATCATTTAGGGTTCCATTACCAAGTTTAAACTATGCATAAGTTCTATTGAAAAACCAATATTATAGTGAAAACATAGTTATAGGCATTTTAACAAACACATTGGGGGCATAGTATTTCCTGAACCAAAGTTCATTACCAAAGAACTATTCTCATGCAACCAATTATCCAAAACCACCATTAATGCATATAAAGGCATAATTAAAACATGGGAAAACCATAACCAATCATTTATAACCAAAATCCCCCAAATCATATTTGAAAACCCAAAATCATACAACATTCAAATCATGGAAACATTGTATAAACCATGCCTTTAGTTAGAACTAACAATGAGGGAAGAGAACATGCCTTAAACCAAGATGATGATAGAAAGAAATCACCAAGACAAGCCCCAATTTACTTCTTAAGATGAAACCCTAGCTTCCTTTCCCCAAGAACTCTAGAGAGGATTTAAAAGTGTTTTCCAAGTGTTTAAGAATAGAATAATAAGGAAAATAACCTCTCAAGTGCAATATAAGTCATGGGACCTTATTAGAATAAGTGGGAAAATATCCAAATTTTCCTCACTTAAACTGCATTAAATTATCGGCATAGGGTGGTACGACTGACCCTTACGAGTCATACCCATTTTGTACAAGTGTTACCTATCTCTCGTACCCTAGGCTTTACCTCTTGGACCCACCACTATCCAAGGTACAACATAACCAAACCCAAGTCATATTCAAGTGTATGACCAGTACACATAAACTGTACCCCTAGCGGAATAAAATTAAGGAGCTTTGAACACTGACAACCATACGAGTCCTAGGTATGACTCATACCCTGGCTTATGGATCATGGTAACCCACTCGTACTCAAACCCTAAAGTTAATTGAAGTAACCAAACACCCGTACCCAACTATATGACTCGTACCACCTAAATTGTCCCCATTCCAGTAACTACATCAATCCTACCAACCAGTACTGGTCAGCATATGACTGGACCATACCACTTGTACCAAAGTGTATGTCTCGTTCCCCTATGTCATATCATGCCTAGAAACTAGAAATCACGGAAATTTTAAGGTCCAGGAAGTAGGGTGTGTTAGTCTCCTCCACTAGGAATATTCATCCCCGAATAATGGACAAGGTAAGGGTAGTCACACACACCAGTCATTTGCATTATCAAATATATGTCTAATCTTTAACAGAGTTTAAAATCAAATAGGCAAAGATATTAATCTTTCCTTTAAAAAACTCAAAAAATAAAGATGTGTTGAAGACACGTATATTCTGCATAAAACCCAAGAGCAGTAAACATATGTGGATATTTGAACTTTATGTCCTCCTCCACTTCTAATGTAGCTTCTTCCACCTTATGGTTCTGCCATAGAACCTTAACCAAAGCCACATCCTTGGTCCGCAACCAATGAACCTACCTATCCAAAATCTCAACTGAGACCTCTTCATAAGACCGAGAGTTCGATTTACCAAACCTACCAAAGAAATAATCGAAGAAGGATCACTAATGCACTTTCTCAACATGGAAACATGAAATACCAAATGAATGGAGTTTATACTAGAAGGCAACTCTAATACATAAGAAACACTTCTAACTCTCCGCAAAACCAAATCAGGACCAATATACCGGGGACTAAGCTTCCCTTTTATCCAAATCACATTACTCCCATCATGGGAGATACCTTGAGGAACACCTTATCCATAACCTCAAACTCCAAGTCTCTATGCCTTACGTCTGCATAGGACTTTTGGAGACTTTGTCCACTCTGAAGCCTATCTTGAATTATTTTCACCATTTCCATAGCTTAATAGACCAAAATTTTGATCAAATATATCTTTTTTACTAAGCTCAAACCAATAAATTAGAGATCTACACCTCCTATGATACAATACCTCAAAAGAAGCCATTCTAATACTAGAATGATAGCTATTAGTTTAGGCACACTTTACTAAAGGTAGATGTTCAACCCAACTGCCACCATAATCAACCACACATGCCCAAAGTATAACCTCTAATGTTTGAATAGTCCTTTCAGCTTGCCCATCCATCTGAGGATGAAAAGCAGTACTCAGACTCACCTTCGTCCATAATCTATTCTTAAAAACTGCCAGAAATAAGTTGAAAAGTGTGTACCACAATTAGAGATAATCAAAACAGGTACCCCATATAGCTTTACAATCTCCTAAACATATAACTTCACATAATCCTTCGCCAAAAAGGAAGTCCTCACTAGCAAGAAGTGAACAGACTTTGTAATCTTATCCATGATGACCCAAATTGAATTATATTGATTTCAAGATTGAGGAAACTGGTAATAAATTCCATATTGATTACCTCTAATTTCTATTTAGGAACAAAAATCTCTTAATACAACCCACCAGGTCTCATGTGCTCAACCTTAACTTGTTGACACACCAAGCACTTGGCTACAAAATCAGTCACGTCCCTTTGATACCATTCCACCAATACATCTTAAGATTATGATACATACTCATTAAGTTGAGATGTACAACATAGTGTAATTTATGCACCTAAGACAAGATCTTTTGTTGCAACCCGTCAACATTAGAAACACACAATCTCTCTTTGTACTGTAATGCAGTGTTGCCACTGATCTCAAACACCATTACCTTCTGCATACCCATATTAATCTTAATTTTTATCAAGATTGGATCTAGAACTTGCTTCTCTTTAATCTCTGTATCAAGAGATGACTGAACCACTTCCTGTACCATTACCCCACCATCCTTGAAGTCTATAAGATGAACTCTAAGATTATCCAGGCGGTGACCAATTCCCGTTTTGCTTCTATAACATAAGCCAAACTCCCCATGGATAACCTACTAAAAGCATCAACAACTACTTTACCCTTACATGAGTAATAGTGAAGACTCATATCATAGTCCTTGAGAAGCACCAACCATCTTTTTTGCCTGAGATTTAGCTCTTTCTAACTAAACACCTACTGTAGACTCTTATGATCAGAAAAGATATATTTGTGCACTCCACATAGATAATGCTGCTAGAGTTTCAAAGCAAAATCCACCACCAATAGCTCCAAATCATGAGTAGGATAATTCATCTCATACACCTTCAACTTCCTAGAAGCATAGTCAATCACCTTCCCATGATCCATCAATACACAACCAAGACCTACTTGAGATGCATTGCAATAAACCACAAATCCTTCATTATCCTCAGGCAATGTCAAAATCAATGCTAAAGTTAGCTTATCTTTCAACTTATCAAAACTCCCCTCACAAGCATCCGACAAATAAAACTTTACCTTTTTCTGAGTCAACTTAGTCAAAGGAGCAGCTATCATTAAAAATATCTCCACAAACCACCAATAATACCCAGCCAAACCTAGGAAGCTCTGAATATCAGTTGGATTCATGAGTCTAGGCCACCTTTTAACTACAATCTTTTGTGGATCCACCATGATCCCCTCACTTGAAATAATAAGACCAAGAAAAGTCACAGGTTCAACCAAAACTCACACTTAGAGAACTTAGCATACAATTATTATTTCTTCAAGGTCTGTAATATCACACGGAGGTAATTTTCATGATCCACCTCACTTTTGGAATAAAACAGAATTTTATCGATAACTACAATGATAAAGAATCCAAGAAATACTTGAAAACCCTATTCATTAAGTCTATAAATGTCGTTGGGGAATTAGTCAAAACAAATGACATCACCAAGAATTCAAAGTGCCCATATCAAGTATGAAAAGTTGTGTTAGGAATGTCCTTCTTCTTAATCTTAAGCTGATGATACCCAGACCAAAGATCTATCTTACAAAACAACTTGGCACCTTGCAATTGATCAAATATATCATATATCCTTAGAAAAGGATATTTGTTCTTGATCGTTACTTTATTCAACTACCTATAGTCAATGCATATCCAAAGGGAACCATCCTTCTGATGCACGAATAAGATCGGTGCACCCCATAGGGATATACTAGAAAGAATAAACCCCTTATCTAGAAGATCTTTAAGTTGCTCCTTGACTTCCCTCAACTCAGTCAGAGCCATTTTATAAGGAGGGATACATATTAGATGAGTATCCAATAGAAAATCAATATGAAACTCTATTTTTCTATCGAGGGGACACTAAGAAGGTCATCTGAAAAAACCTTAGGAAACTCATTTACCACCAGAACTACTGTAAAGAAGGACCTTCTGAGGTATAATCTTTAACCTAGACCAAGTGATAAAGACAACCTTTACAGATTAACCTCTGAGCTCTAAGAAAAAAAATAAACCTCCCCCTAGGATCTAGTAAACCACTCTCCCACTCTATAAGTAGATCACCCTCGAATCTAAAGACAACTTTATGGGTCTAACAATCCAAGGACATACAACAGGAGTGTAACCAATCCATCCGTAGAATAATATTCAAAATAGATTTGAAATAATCTAAGGATCAAAACCAATACATATAACCATAAATATGGTCATATAAGAAAGAGTGAATCCTAAATCAAGTAGATAATACACGTCACGAGAAAAGAGTTGTAACATCCCAGTAACAATATTAGGTGATGCCTCAGATTCCTACCAAGATGCAAGAGCATACAACCTATTCTGTTCATGCCGGTACCAAAAGTAGGAGCAGAGATCAAAGCCACACCAGTAGGCATAGGAGCAGAAGATGAAGCAATTGAAGCTTTGATCGTTCCCCAAGCTCCCTTACCAAATGGATAATTCTTGAGCATATAGCTGGATGGCCATATTTAAAACACTTGTACCTACCTTCATCATAATATCCCTAATGAAGACAACCACAGAACCAACAAGGAGGGCATAAAGAAACTGATTGCCCCCTACTCTCCAAATATTAGTCACCCTATGCCCTAAAGTTATCATCACCTTGACGATGCCTATTACTCGATTACCTTAGGTAAGGAGCACTACCAGTAGTGAAGGAACCAGAACTCCCCCACTTATTCTTTAGCTATTTACCTCCATCTCAACAACCTTGAAACTAATCACTTCCCTGGTCATAAAAATTTCTCCTCTTACCTAGCCTATCTCTAAACTTAGACTATTTCCTCTTCTCATCCTCCACCTGCTATTTGTCAACAACTAACCTTAAAATATCCATACCCTTGATTAGTAATGTGGTCTTACTTTCTAAGATCAAATCTCGAGATAGCCCAAAAGCAAACTTTCTAATCCTCTCTCTCATGTGATGTGCTAGATTTTTATAGCACATTTAAGACTTTTTAACTTGAAACAATTATTGGTTCTTAAGTAATTATTGGTGTTTTTAATGTTATTTCTTCAAATATTTTAGGAAAGTCAAGATACATGGAAATAAATAACAATGGAGCAAAAGATCTAAAACCTGAGCAAAAAAAGTAGAAAATATAGCTAACGACAACCATGATAAGTCATCAACCTTGTGATAGGCTATCAGTATTGGCGTCAGCCTTAACTAGAGAGTTGTAGTCTGAGAAGCAGTTCTGATGACGTTGGTGATGTGGCATTAAAGTTGTGATAAGGCATCAATAAGGGAGTCAGCCTTAAGTAGAGAATTAGCGAAAGGAGAAGACATCTAACGACGATAGTGAAACGCCGTCAGATTTCTGACGCGATGTTAGAAACATCATCATCTTTAGATAAAACTTGAAGACAACTGGAGCTAATCTAACATCATCCATGATAAGGCGTCAGACCCTTGACATGGCGTCAGCAAGGGCATCACCTAATTCGAGAATTTTATTTATTTTGTTATTTTATTTCCATAATAAAGTTTAGTTATAAATAGAAGTTTTGAGGTTTTTATTGGACAGATCTATCAATCTTGTTTTTCAGAATTGGGGAGGAACGTATCTTGCCTCATCTTTTTCATCAAGTATTTTTCCTGTTTTCCCTTCAACACTTATCAACTATTGTGGATTATTCTCTTGTGATTCAATTGAAGAAACAATTATTGTTTTCATCCATTTATAAGTTTATCCATACTATCATGAATTCAAATTTTTATTTCGTTTATCGAATCATGAGCGGCTAATTCTATTAGCCCGAGTTATGGGATCCATGGATTAGGGTTTGAAATGCTGCTAGGTATTTAACGGATTCAAAGAGTAGTAGGACGTCTTGAAATTTTGTTGTTTTAACTTAAAATCTATTGGTTGAAAACAATAGGTTATGCCTTAGGTTTATTTTCTTAAACAGAGAAATAGACTAGAGGACATGAATTATCAATAGGGACTCAGAAGCTATCAACCTTCTATTTAATAATAATTAATGTCGTAACTAGATTAATCTACCTGAAATAACATCTTATTAGAAATAGATATGTTATCTAAGTTTGAGAGAATTAGATAATAAATTATCTGGTGAGGTCGAGAGATAAGTCAGATAGTATAGTCATCATGGATATTCTGTTGTTCCTACTTACTTTAATAGTCTTAAGCAGTACCTAGTATTTGTCGATTCTCGAAACCCACAGCGAACATAACTCTGGTTTTCCATTTATATTGATTACAAACATTAATACTAAAACCCCATTTTATAATTTTTTTATTAGTTGTTTGAATTTAACTTGTAGCTATAATTTCAAACTAGTTTAATCGCCACTCAAATTCTTTCCTGTGGATTCGACCTTGACTCTAAAGTTGGGTAAATATATTAACGACGACCTCCTTGCACTAAATTGAAGTGTAATTTGAGCGTTATCAAAAATGGTGCCATTGTTGGGAATAATTTGGCGTGTTGAGTTGGTTTGGAATTTTACCTTACTTGCTTGAATTCAAACGTGTAAATATTTGTTTGTGTTTTCCTTTGTTCCGTGTGTTAGGTAGATTTTCTTTATTTTTGCTTATTTCTTAATATGGCATCATGAAATGAATGTGAGTTTGATGGTTGGAAATCTTATTTGGATAATCCATGTTTATATTATGATAGACCTCACTTTTGATATGACTGTAGATATGCTCCCCGGAGAGAGATATATGCACCATCTCCATCCTATCGGGAGTATAATTTTTATTTATGTGGTGGTCAAGATGGACATTAGAGTTATTGCTCAAATTCCCCCTCCCCCTATTGCACTAACCCAAGTTTTAGTTCTTCTTATGAGTATGACAGGTCTTATGGTCAAGAAAAGGAAGAACGCAGCACTAGAAAGAGTGATATTAAAGCTATGCTTTAACTAATGTTGGATCGTATAGATACAATGAATGATACTATATGTGACATACATCAAGACATTAGGGCATTTAACGAGGAAAGAGAAAAGATAGAAGAGATGGATATCGAGGTCAATCATCCTAAACAGTTTTCTACATTATGTTTAGATGATATCTTGTCTATGGAATCATTTAAAATAATGGAAGATTGTGACGATGAAGAGTAAGATTCCTATACTGATGATGATCTTGATGTTGATCAACCCTTAGAGATTTCCCAACTAACCAAGACAACCACGAGGGATGATGCCCAGATTAAGGAAATGGTGCTACAGGCAAAAGAAGAAGCCAAGCCAATATCTTATGAAGACTCTAGCCCAATTCAAAGTAAAAATGTTGAGAAGATGAATAAAAGTGAGTGTGTAGAGGATAGTGTAAATTTTGAAGTAGGATTTGTTGGGCCATACTCGAAGCATTTTTCCA
>JAPEIP010000010.1:192316572-192327772 GCA_026120095.1 Capsicum chinense
AATAGGGTTGTAATATGTTTAGAAGATATATATTTCATAGGGTTAAGTTTAGGGACGTGTAAGGAGTATTTAAAGACTTAATTACCTTTAAAATAACTCAAGACGGAGTGTTTTTAACACCTGGAATTGACTTAGGCGGCGCCCAAATGATCGCCTATTATTGGGTTGGGCGGCTCCTAACCAATCGCCTATGCTTGGGTTAGGCGGCACCTTACCAATCGCCTATGCTTATTGTCTCTCACAAAAATGGGCATAACTTTTAGCTCGGGTATTGGATTAGGAAAAATTAGTATCGTTGGAAAGCTAAATTCGATTTTCTACAATTTGGTGGGTCTAACTCAGACAAAATACCACATTAACATTGAGTTATACTCATTCAAAGATGACCCCTACAAAATCGAACGCTTAAACTTGATGGATTCAAAAACTCTTAGCTTGTATTACCTTGAGTGACTCATATGAACATGCTTAATGAATCATAAGCTATCCTACAACTAGAATATTCATTGTAAGTCATATACTCAAGTATGAATCATATGATAGGAGATTTCATACGTAGGAATACTTATTCACTTCCTAGCTTAGAAACATGCGGGGTATTACACTGAATAACTGAACACGAGGTCAATGCAAACCTTAACTGAAAATAAAATGAAGTGTAAATGGAGGATTGTGAGAGCTAACAATAACAGTCATACCCTTAATATGAGAAAATCGGGGTCCAACCGATAAACCTAATTAGAAGGTTACTAGAAACTTGTCAAAGGTATTAATACTGGCTAGTGTGGATCTACTAAACTAATATTATAGAAGGTTAGGGTGTCATTCCTCAACATATGGGGGACCCCTTATAACCTATGGTGGTGCCGTATTTTTGGAACTTAGGGACTACTACTAATGGTCTCTATCTAACTGATAAAAGAGCCGTCATCCCTGCATTCACTTTGTGCTATGTATGACTCCCATCTGAAAGACATGAAAGTTGAAATATATATGTGTGTGTGTGTGTGCATGCTCAATATAGTAAAGTCTAGAAAATAGCAACATATGCATTATCAGAAGTGTTTAAAACATACCAAATGGTTCATGCATGAAATCCTAGGTATCGAGTGTTTATAACCCACCAGCCTTGTCTAATGCAACTGAACATGATAATAATTTAAAGCTGATCATAGTAGAGAATTTTATAAAACATATCCGAAACTCAATAATTTATCAATAATAAGAAAATTCATGATTTTTGAACATAGAAGATGTCACTCTTATGGGAAGACATGTAGTTATGGTATGATTACAAAGAAAACTAAGTAAATTAAAGAAAACTTCATATTTGGCTTGGAACCCAACTTGAGGGTTATAAGATTTTTGGGACTCAATAGGTGGAAGGGTCCCATTTCTGAAACCCCACATACCTGAAGTGGAAGCCTTGGAGAAAATACTTGGCATTAGGCTTGTTCTTGAGAATTATAACTTACTTTGGAGAAAAGGAAAATCACTTCTTTTTTGCCAAGTGTAATGATTCTTAGAGTTTATGAGGGGTTAGGGTAAATTCAAACCCTAACAATTGATGTTAGAGTGACAAAATGATATGGTTTTGGATTAAAAGAATGGAAATTGACCAAAATCCCCTTTTTAAATCATGCAAGAAATAACTAGTTCCAGTTGTAAGAATATAGACTACAACTCGTTATGACTGGTCATGAGTCGTGGCCTAGAGTGGTGACGTGGGTACCTAATCCATAGGTCCTTACTACTCTAAAAATGACTTACCTCTTGATGAGTTGTTGGGTTTGATCACGAGTCATTCGGAGTAGTCATTATCGGGGACTTGAATTCTTGGTTTCTTTCTATTATGACACTGGGTCCACCTAATGACTCATTAGGACTGATAATGAGTCATTGACTACACTCATCACCATGGTATCTAGGGTACCTCACTATTATGGAAATGACTCCATACAATGACTCATTATGTTAAGTAACGGGTCATTTCCTGAGTCGTTGTCACTGATAGTTTGACATTTCCTCAGTCAACTTGCCATAACTTTTTGCCATGTTATTAGACTAAGGCAAGACTGGTGGTGTTGGAAATCTAATTTAATAGCCTATCTGGTGATGGGTATAGAGCTGAAAACTTGGGGTATTAAACTATCTCATCCTTAGGATCATGCATCCTCGAATGAAATGGACTGATCTGAGAGGCTATGAGAGAGTTAAAATTTTGCTGTAAATATTTACAAGCTTCATCATGAATTGATATTTGAATTAATAACTAATGCATGAACTAAACTGGACTCATAAATGCCTTCTATGACATGGTCATCATATCTATCTTTGGAATTGAATTCAAAGAGAAAAGATGGGGGTACTAGGTTAGCATATCTGACTCTGCTTCCCAAGTAGCTTCCTCAACTAATTGATTTCTCTATAGAACCTTCACCAAGGCAACCTCTTTATTTCTATACCTACTAATTGGATGATCAAGGATCTCATATAGGACTTCTTACTAAGAGACGTTATATTCCACGCTAATCGCTTCTAAAGGGACTACTGATGTTAAGTCACAAATGCATTTCTTCAACAAGGAGACATGGAAAATTGGATGCACTGATGCCAACTCTGTAGGCAAATCCAACTCATAAGATACCTTACCATAACGACTCAAAATTTTTTATGGTCAAACATAGCCGGTATTAAGCATCCCTTTCTTTCCTAACCACTTCACCCCTTTCAAGGGAAAAATCTTCAAATAGATAGAATTACCAACATCAAACTCAAGATTTCTTATTCTCACATCTGCATAAGATTTTTGATGAATCTGAGTAGTCTTAAGCCTTTCTTTAATAATCTAAAAATTTTCCATCGCCTCATGCACTAAATTTAGACCAATCAAAGAAGTTTCACTGAGCTCAAACCAACTAATAGGATACCTAAACTTCCAACCATACAGATCCTCAAATAGGCTTATAAATATTGGAGTGATAACTGTTGTTCTAATCAAACTCAATCAAAGGAAAGTGGTCATCCCAACTGCCTTTCAAATCAATCACACATGCCCTCAACATATCCTCTAAGGTGTGAATGGTCCTCTCTGCCAAACTATCTATCTGTGGATGAAAACTTGTACTAAGATGAACTTAGGTACCTAAACCTTTCTAAAAAGTGTTTCAAAGGGACTCCATGCAACTTTACCAACTCTTTAAGATAGAGATTAGCATAATCTTCAGCTAAATCTGAAATATAAACTAGCAAGAAATGATATGACTGTCATTCGGTCTATGATAACCTAAATAGAATCATGTTAGCGACTAGTACGAGGCAACCCTACGACGAAGTCCATATTTACCACTTCCCATTTCCAAGTGGGGATGCTGAATTCCTAAAGCATACCACTAGGCCCTAGTGTGCAACCTTAACTTGCTAGAAATTTGGACACTTAGCCATGAATTCTACAATATCCTTCTTCATGACATTCTACCAATAAACTTCCAATAAATCATAATACATCTTAGTGCCTCCTGGGTAAATAGAATATTGCAAATTGTAAGCCTCTTCTAACATCTGCTGCCTAATATCATCCATATTTGAAATATATAATCTGCCCTGAAAACAAAGAACACCATCTCCCTATTATAATAAAACCTCAACCTTCTGACTTCGAACTGTCTCCTTCAACTTAGGAAACATACGATCTCTATCTTATTTTTCTTTCACTTCGACAACCAAAGAAGATTTCCAACCATTTTGAACCCAAACACAACTTTTAATCGAATCAATCAATTGTACTCAAAACCTATCAAGATAAGGAACCTCAAAAACTAACTATTTTTTATCATCCTCCTTGCGACCAACATTACCCATAGATAATCTGTCAAGGGCACTGTTTACCATATTGGTCTTACTTGGGTGATACAAGAAAATCATATTATATCCTTCAACAACTCTAGACACCTTCTCTAATAGAGATTTAGATATTTTAGACTAAAAACATAGTATAGAATCTTCTGATCAGCAAACACGTAGACATGAACCCCATAAAGATAGTGCCTCCAAATCTTTAAGGCAAAGACAACTGCCACCAACTTGAGATCATGAGTTAGGCAGTTCTTCTCATAGGGTATAAGTTGTCTAGAGGCATATGCTATAACCCTGCCTCACTACATCAAAGCACAACCAATACCAAATCTAAAAGCATCGTAGTAAACCATCTGAACCCTCTAGTAGAGTCAAAACTAGAGTGGAGGTGAGTCAAGTTTTTAACTCATGAAAACTCTTTTCACAAGAATTAGACCACTAAAATTTTACTTTTTTCTAAGTCAGTCTATACATGGGAGAGGAAATAGAGGAAAATCCTTCAACAAAGTGCCTGTAGTAGCCGGCTAAACCCAAGAAACTCCTGACATCTAATTAAGATATGAGTCTAGACCTATTCCTTACTACTTCAATCTTTTGAGGATCAACTCGAATTCCATCACCAAAAATGGTATGACCAAGGAATGATACTGATTTCAACCAGAATTCACACTTACTAAACTTAGAAAATAATTGGTGATCTTTAAGAGTCTACAAGACAATCCTTAAGTAATTTGTATGTTCACCCTCACTCCGAGAATAAATAAGGATGTCATCTATAAAGACTATAATGAACATGTCCAAGTACTTCTTGAACACTCTATTCATCAAGTCCATGAAAGATATAGGAGCATTCATTAGTCCAAGAAATATAACTATAAATTTAATGTAGCCATATCGAGCTATGAAGGTTCTCTTGAAATGTCATTATCTTTGGATCTGAGCTGATGATTGACAGATCTATGGTCTATCTCAGAGAAGCAGTATGCACCCTAAAGTTAGTCGAACAAGTCATCAATCTTGGGGATGGGATTCTTATTCTTGATTATGAATTTGTTCAACTGATGATAGTCGATGCTTATTCTGAGAGTACCATCTTTCTTACATACAGATAGAACAAAACCACCCTATGAATATACACTCGCTCCCACTAAACCCTTATCTAATAGCTTTTTTAATTGTGCTTTCAATTTCTTAATCTCAGTTGGAGCCATTCTATAAGGTGGAATTGAAATAGGCTAGGTATTTGGAAGAAGATCTATTCTGAAGTCAATTTCCCTCTTGAGGGGAAATCCTTATGGAAATTCATTCACTACTAGGACTTACTAAGACTCGAGATTTCAGAATTTGAGTCTTTGACTCAGACAAGATGATAAATGCACCCTTTTGAGATTATTTTTCTTTCCTTAAGGAATGAAACAAACCGACATAAAGGCACTAAGGTACTATCCTTCCACTCTAAGTCTGGCTTATTTGGAAATTGAAACTAGGCTATTCTATTTCTACAATCAATTTAGGTATAGAAAGAATAGAGCTAATCCATGCCAAGAATGACATCAAAATTGTTTATCTATAATTCTATAAGATCAAAGTGACTTTATAGGATACTATAACTAGGAAGTTTTTATATACCCATCTAGATATGATTGAACTACCGACTAAAGTAGAAACTAAGAAAGGTTCTGCTAGGATTTTAGGACTGATAGCAAAATCTACTTCTGTAAAGGGATTCACAAAGGAAAATATGTCTCCAAGGTCTAACAACGCATACACATGAAGGTGAAAGACTTGTAATATACTAGTAACCACATCAGGAGAATTCTCCTAATCTTATCGAGTCTATAGTGCATAAAAAAAATTTTGATATTGTCTACTAGTATCACTTTAGTCAAAAAAGTAATCAATGTGTCGCTGAAACGCCTTAGATTTTGTCCTTTGAAAATGTTTAGAGTTTGGAGCTTTCATCCCTGGCAATGACTCACCTAACGAGTCATAAAGACATTATAAGACCCAGTCATAATAAGCCAAAAAAATTAACCTAAGTCACTGCTTTGATAATAACTAGACTTGACGAGTCGTATAGACTCCTAAAGAGTAGTAAGGTGGGTATTTTGTAATCTATCCAGTGTAGTGCCTCTATTAAAACTATTAAAACTGGGACTTGACCCTTTGAGTCATAGTGTCTCATTATAAGACATAGGGTTCCATTCATAGGGCTCATTATGAAGAGCCCAACGAGGTTTTAATTTGGCGACGGCTGGAGGGTCCAAGTCATAAGGTGACCCTACAAGTCGTAAGGTCACTCATATCAACTGATGATTTAATTCTATCTTTTAATAAAAGTATTTTAGATATTTCCCTCTTGCCCTAAACATAACCCACGACCAATAAACCTTATTGAGACTTTATTCTTGCCCGTAACACAATTGAAACATATCTCTTCTCTCTTAAATTCTCTCAAGCAAAGAAAGCTAGGGTTTTCTCAAGGTTGAGCATCCAGGGGTCATTCTAAGGATTTTTCTCCATAATTGGACTATTCCCTCATTTTTAATTTATTAAAAGCATTTGTTTTAAAGTATTGTTTATGAGATATTTATAAAGGTTTTATAACAAGGGTTGAGGGTTTGAATGCTTTTTATTGAACAATGTTTTCCCATGGATTATATATTATTAATCTTGTTTTTAATATGGCTTTAAACTTGTGGGTGCATGGGAATGGTGATTAAATAAAGGTGTTATGGTTAACTCTCAATTTTATAAATTTTCCTTAATTATGATTTTGGAAATTGTATGCCCTTAACATGTTTGTGAAATTGTCAATGAAAAAGTTTTTTTCCACATAGTTTGGTTAACCACTTATAATAATGCATTGGCATAAAAAGGATAATGAAGTATTCATATTTTTCTTGAAAGGCCTTAGTGGCCATGTATTAATGGTGGAATTGGAACCTTGTGGGTTTGATTGATTAAATGGGTTCAAGTTTTGAATAATTGATTATTTAAATATCGTTTGGCCTATGGGTTTGAGTCTTAATTGGCTAAGTAGAAAACATGGCATGATAATATTAGCTTGCAAGCGAGATTGGTATGACGATACCAATAGGATGCCTTGGTGTGTAAATGGTTTAATAAAAATTAGAATATGTGTGAAATATTTTTATTGGGCTTAAAAGAGGGTTGTGTAGCTAATCGGGGAAAGTGGAAGTCTTAGGGGGACCGATACTAGAAACCGTGCTAGCTAGTGCGGTGGTGTCGTTATGGCTTGAGGGTTTGAGTTCCCTTACTAAGACTAGATGGTTTGAGTCCACCATATTGTAATTATTATAATTGGAGGGTTCGAGTCCCCCAAATCACATTTCATACTAGGGTGCTTAAGTCAACCTGGTATATGATTGGAAGGTTTGAGTTTCCCAAGTATATATGTAGGATCTTTCTTCAGTTTATAAGGCTACATTTACTGAGGCCTGACCAGGGAGTGAGAATTGGGGTCCATATAGCCCGTGGGTACTATTATTATGATGATTAAGCTACATAACCAGGTTAATATTTTCAAACGTTTATGTTAAGTATTTTTCCCTATCCCAACATCTAATAATATATATATATATGTATTTATTTATGTGTATTTGATTTTGAATGATTTTATATTGTTGATCATGGTATTTTGTTATACTTATCCTTGGGTATCATGATAGCGTTCACCCTGCTAACCATCTTTAGATGTTGTATACCCATGCGATGTAAAAAGTGTCCATACTTCTACTTTTCCTTCATAGTTATTCGGATTTGGGGTCATTTTGTGAGTTGACATTCAAGTGGTGAGCTTCAATACATCATAAGTCTACATTTTATGTTTTGGTCTCTTAAGTCTGATATTGTTTAAACATGCTTTGTCTATAGTCAGGGGCATATATCGACACCTTATTGGTATTTAGTTTTGATACTTTATTTAGACAGCTCTGTTGGATTACTATGGATTTAGATAATGTTGGTCGGTTATTGGTCGCTGATTATAGAAGTATATTTTTTTCTCTAAATTTATCTTTTTATATTTTTACAATTCATATGACAGAAGTCATATTTTGGTGGTTGGTTTGGTGCAAGGGGTGATCTCCGATCCCCAACTGACTTGACATACTTATCATGGCTAGCCCCTAGTTTAGGTCGTGATAAAGTGGTATCAGATCCTAGATTTAGTGTCATTGGGTGTCCAACAAAGTCTTACCAAGTAGAGTCTCTTTTATGGGTGTGTAGTATACCATAATTATAAAGGAAGGCTATGAGGTATTTAGAAATGTTTCCCTTTCTTGTGATCTACTCTTCAAGCTATAGAGTCTAATTTCATGAAATCCTCTCTAATTCTCGTATGTTCACTTTTCAAATTATGCCTCCCAGAAGATTTGACGCTCTTGGAAACTCTTCTACCTCGTTTGAGGACAATATGGATGAAGCTCATCCTACCCCTGGGGTACAAACATGATTTTGAATCGCTGCTTCTAATTGACCTAGTGGAGTTCCTCTAGTCCCCCTACTCCTCTTCAAACACCATAGGGTGAGTGTATAATATGGAGTTACACCATTCTATTCCTCTGTAGACCTAGGTAGTATCCTTTCTATCATGCCATTTTGGTCTTATTGGTAGGAGAAAAAATCAGGCTAAGATAGAGGGAGGGAGAATAAGAAATTCAGATATTCATTGCAAGGTAAGGGTAATTGCAATAGTGGTAGAAATAGGAGATAGTGGACTAAGGAAGGGAGCAAGGGAAATTCTGGTTTATTCCTATAGACCCATCTAGTGCATGCTAAGGATTTTAGATCTTAAGGTCCTTCTTTGCAGTCTGTCCCTATGGTCTGTGAATTTTTTGAGGTGTTCCCTAATGATCTTCCTGGTGTTCTTCTTTATGGGATAATTAATTTTTTAGCATTGATCTCTTTATGAACACCCATCCAATCTCTATCCCTTATTTTGAAATGGCTTTAACTAAGTCAAAATTATTTAAGGAGAAGTTAAAAGATCTTCTTAATAAGGGTTGTCGGCCCTAGCATTTCTCTATAGGGTGCTTCTATTTTTTCTGCATAAAGAGGATGATTTCCTTTGAATATGTTTAGGTTAATAGTTGGTTAATATGGAATTTAGGGTGACCTTCTTGTAGGGTGGACCATATAGATATTTTATGTAGAGTACTTTGTTAGTTTTTCATGATGAATGATAGATACTAAGTTTGAACCTTAGATCTTGATGTTGGTTAAAAGAGTATGTTAGCTCAAAGACAGTGATGCAATGTTCATGGGAGTAAATTGGCAGGTTTAATGGGGTGGTGTGGAAGAGATAAAGTAGATGACTGAGGAATATAAGAGTGGGAAAGTTGTGATATATAGGTTGGAGGTCCAGGTTGAACTGATGGACTGGGGGCTAAGTGAGTGGATAGATAGGGCATGGATTCTGTAAGAGTATACTGAACCCCAGGTATTTAAGTATAAGAGAGCCAAGTGTTTCCAGTACATGTATATGGTGATGCCCATTAGAGAGGATTATTGTGCTTATAGGTATAATAAGATAGAGATCGATGGATAATCTTAAATTTTCTCCTAGAGGTGGGATTTAGGGGAGATTCGAGGTGAATTTACTCCTATTCTAGTAATTTCATCCTATTTTAGTAAAGGGGGCACTATACTAGTGTTGTATGCATTCTAATAGTGGTTGTGACTAAGGCCCATGTTCTACATATAGCGTCTGTCTATACTCCATCCCCTAAACCAAAGGCAATAATGGTTCTCCAAAATCTGAGTGTCAAAGTGTTCAAGCTCTATGTTTTGACACTCATGATCCATACATTCATGTCTCACGTTATGCCTAGTTTTAAGAAACAGTGGTTTCAAGAGGAAATCCTCGCCTTGTTACCTGAATATGAATCTCAGTTTTATGATATATTACCCATGTCATATGCAGTTGTGTCTCTCCCATGCGCAGTCTAAAGGACTCGTGCACTAGTATGTCTATGTCAAAATGACTCTCCACTTATTACCTAGGTAGTTGCTATGCAGTACTTTGTTCCTATTATATAGTGTCCCATTTTGTGGGTCTTACCTTGAGTAGTACGGCAAATAGGAGTTGTAATTAAGAAGTAACCCTCCCTATTCTTGATGCTTGTACTCTAGTTCCTCAGTGGCCTTTCTTATGTTAGGATGGAAGTAGCTATATAAGCATAGTAATGTTTTAGATGAGGGAGTAATGTTCTTTATTGTAACAATTTTGGGGTGACTACTCAAGCTAAAATTATAGATAATGAAGAAAGAGTATAATGAACCTTTGTTATGTGAAATATTTAAGAAGAAGAGATGTGGTGAAATCCACCATGATAATTGTAACACCCCAATTTTCTGAACCGGAATGCTACACCGTGCTAATGACCTCGAAGGACTACAAGCTAACCCATGACTGATATTTGTACCTGTATACTGCAAATCATGATATAATAATGCTAAACACATAGAACTGTAAGGCCATAAGGTTCAACTTAATAAAACCATGTGGGTGAAAATACTCAAAACAACTCAATCTGAACATAAATCTGAAAGCCTCTAACTGTCTGAATAAGGAGTTGAAGGAATATGTCTCCAACTAACTCTATAAAATTGAACTGAAGAAATAAATAAATGAATCAAATCATATTGTCCTCAAATCAATGAGGACTCACTGTATCTCTGCGACTGGAATACTACCGCTACTGCTGGGATGGATCTCGTGTCTCGGAACCTATGGTGTAACATGAAAAGAAAGCACCACAGCATAAATGCATCAGTACAACTGGCGTACTGAGTATACAAGGAAGGTAGGCTTAATATAAAGGGTTTCATGCATGAACAACACTGACTGACTAATATGAACATGGAAGTGCAAACATACATATAAAGAAACTGGGACCGTGAATACGTGATAACATGACCTGTAAGCTAATACATGGTTTACTGATAACTGTCATGACTAATATTGAAACTGATAACATGGACGACTGTATCTGACAGTCCTGTATATACTCAAATTTGAAGAACGTCTTGAGTTCATTTACTGAGACTAATACTGAAACTGTGGGAAGTAGTTTCTAACTGACATGCCCCATGTATGCCGTTATGTCTAAGCTGGGGTCCAATCTCTGCCCTGACTGGAGGGGTGTCAATATCGTGCCACGGGTAAGGACAGCCTGTGTGTGACCCTTATCTGGCGGGTACTCAATAAAAATGGTGGAAACCCTAAACTGACGGGTTAAGCCATCTCATCAACCTTAAGCTGATGGGTTAAGATATCTCAACCTATGCTGGCTACGTAGTTCTGGAACACAAGGATTGC
>JAPEIP010000010.1:192331810-192345500 GCA_026120095.1 Capsicum chinense
ACTTCTGCTCTTCTACTTGTTGGGCATGGGTCATGAGTCTTGCTAAGTTCATATCACCGATCAACATCGCGTACCTACACTCATTTACCACGCTATCGTTGACCCCTGACATGAACTTGCTCATCTTAGCTCTATTGTCTGCAACTACATGAGGAGCATACAAGGCTAGCTGAGTAAATCTGAAAGAATACTCCCTAATCGTCATATTCCCCTACCTGAGGTTGATGAACTCAAGAACTTTGGCTTCTCTCAGCTCTTGGGGAAACAATCTGTTTAAGAAGGTTGTGACAAATTCCTCCCACTCGATAGGGCCTGAATCATCTAACCTCTCAGACTTTCACTATTTGTACTAATCATGAGCAATATCCTGTAACTGGTAGGTGGCTAACTCAGCACTCTCAATATAAGTAACACCCATGATGTCAATGACCTTCTGGACTTGGTCAATGAACTCCTGAGGGTCCTCATCAAACTTAGACCAATGGAAAAATAGAGGGTTCATCCGGGTAAAGTATCGAACCCTAGCTGCTTTGGGAGTGGCCACTAGATTGGCTGGAATAACTGATGGCCTTTTATTCTGTGCAGCTATGTACTGAGCAAGTATGGTAAATGCGACTCTAAACTCGGCATGGGAAACATATTTGCCAAAGGGTATTCAGGCTGAGGAGCTAGCTGGTTTCTTCTCTTTCGAGCCATGGTCTGGAATAAGAGAAGAATGGATTGGACTGAGAGTTTAACTTATGATTCTGCTCACTAGCATGACATGAATAATGAAGAAAGGGGACTGTTCCTAAAACATCTTATAGCCTCCCACACATAAATATGGCACGCAACACACCCATGTACAAGACTCTACTAGATGCGGCTTTCAGACTTCCTAGGAATCTATTGAACCTTAGGCTCTGATACCAGTTTTTAACACCCTAATTTGCTGAACCAAAATACTACACGGTGCTCATGACCCCGAGAGACCACAAGCTAACCCATGAATGATATCTGCACCTGTATACTGCAAATCATGATATAATACTGTGAAACACATAGAACTGTAAGGCCATAAGGTTCAACTGAATAAAACCATATGGGTGAAAATACCGAAAACAACTCAATCTGAATATAAATCTAAACATAAATTTGAAAGCCTCTAACTTTCTGAATAAGGAGTTGAAGGAACATGTATCCAACTAACTCCATAAAACTGAACTGAAGAAATAAATAAATGAATCAAATCATATTGTCCTTGAATCAATGAGGACTCACTGTGTCTCTACAACTGGAATGCTACTTCTACTGCTAGGCTAGAGCTCGTGTCTCGGAACCTATGGTGTGACATAAAAAGAAAGCACCATAGCACAAATGCATCAGTACAACTGGAGTACTGAGAATACGAGGAAAGTAGGCTGAACATAAAGGGTTTTATGCATGAACAACACTAGCTGACTAATTGAATGTGGGAGTGCAAACACATATATAAAGAAACTGGGATCGTAAATACGTGATAACATGACCTGTAAGCTAATACATGGTTTACTGATAACTATCATAACTGATACAGAAACTGATAACATGGATGATTATATCTGATAGTCCTATATATACTGAAATTTGAAGAACGCCCTGAGTTCTTTTACTTAGACTGATACTAAAATTGTGGGAAGTAGTGTCGAACTGACACGCTCCATGTATGCTGTTATGGCTAAGTTGGGGTCCAATCTCTGCCCCGACTGGAGGGGTGTTAATATTGTACCACACGTAAGGACAACCTGTGACTGACCCTTACCTAGTGGGTAGTTAATGAGAACGGTGGGAACCCTAAATTGACAGGTTAAGCCACCTCATCAACCCTAAGCTGACGGGTTAAGATGTCTTAACCTACGTTGGCTACGTAGTTCTGGAACACAAGGATTGCTACGAAGAATCACACCCCAAACTAGAGGGTGAGTTCCCATCCTTGGGTTTACTCGGTGCTAACCTCTACTCCCATCTGGAGGGACTGGACATGAATAACTGACTGTGCATAACTTGATCTTACTGAATTCTGTTGACTGGCAAAATGTTACTGATATCTAACAACTGACTAAGATCATGAGGTTTTCCTGAGTCACATAACTTTTTGAAGTCTATGGAATCATAGCTTAAGTTCGGATATCGTGAAACATGACATAGATCTAGGCACACAGCTATAGTTTTCGGGTACAAGTACCCCCAGGACTGGATGGAAGAAAACTGATACACATGACTGACTTGATCGTAAGAGTGGAGTCCATAATTTATAATATCATTAGCAGGAATCTCATACTAAGCATGGTTATCAACAATGTAATGCGTGGAAAGGATTTCATATCTCATGGAAGTAATTGCACAATCTTAATATCATGTTCGTTGCATAATCATATTGGCAAAACATACTAATAGCATGGAAGTTCATATGGATTGCATGGTTATCATACATCTTGTTCATAAGTAGGATTTGGAAGTAAACATACCATAATCTCATAAGAATAGTTCATGAGTATTCCAACAACATTTACAAGACACATTATCAACATAGAAGTCATTGGAATGTAAGGGCATATCATGAATCCTTCACTTAGTCACAATTTAGCTATATTGTATGATTTCTAGTTCCTTAGCCATTTTATCAAACACCTTATATGCACATCTTAAGCATAGGTGAAATCACCAAATTATACATCATGAACAACCAAATTTACATGTTTCCAACTCTTATGATATCATGAACTAACAAAAACATATAAAGATTCCATCTTGCGAATCACCCAATATCAACAACATGGTCATCAACACCCAACAGTATAGAAATCATACTTTATAATGAAAAAGAGGAAAACAAACAAGCATCAACATTGGTATGATCATATCACCACAATCAACCAAGCTTTTGTATTTTAAAGATTGATTCTTAAACTCTATGAACTAATTAAATCCATAGATGAACACTACGCATACCTTATAAGGAAGATTCTTGATGATTGATGGAGGAATTTCTTTGAAATCGGATCTTCAAGCTTACTTATGCAAACCTAGTTGTTTTTCTTCTTTAGTGCTCTTGGATGATGAGATTTAAGATCAAACTGTGGTTGTAATATGTTTAGAAGATATATATTTCATAGGGTTAAGTTTAGGGATGTGTTAGGAGTATTTAAGGACTTAATTACCTTTAAAATAACTCAAAACAGAGTGTTTTGACTCCTGGAATTGACTTACGAGGTGCACAAGTGATTGCCTATGCTTGGGTTGGGCGGCGCCTAACCAATCACCTATGCTTAGGTTAGGCAGCGCCTAACCAATCGCGTATGCTTACTGTCTCTCACAAAAATGGGCATAATTTTTTGCTTAGGTATTGGATTAAGGCAAAATTGGTATCGTTAAAAATCTAATTCTATTTTCTACAATTTGGTGGGTCTAAATCAGCTAAAATACAACATTAACATCAAGTTATAATCATTCAAAGATTACTCTTGCAAAACCAAACACTAAAACTTGATGGATTCAAAAACTCTTAGCTTTTATTACCTTGAGTAACTCAGATGAACATGCTCAATGCATCATAAGTTATCCTATCACTAGGATATTCATTGTAAGTCATGTACTCAAGTATGAATCATAGGATGAGAGATTTCATATGTAGGAATACTTATTTACTTCCTAGCTTAGAAACTTGTGGGGTATTACAATAATAATTGAAGTTTCTAGTTTTGGGTGGTAGAAGCGTAAAGCGACCTTAGAAAGGCTGGCTTGAATGTGTGATTCATAGCTATACAAACCATTATGTTATGTGGTTAGTACTCCTTGATTTAGACCTGAGGTTACTTGAT
The DNA here is from genome assembly GCA_026120095.1 of Capsicum chinense. Classification (NCBI taxonomy): domain Eukaryota; kingdom Viridiplantae; phylum Streptophyta; class Magnoliopsida; order Solanales; family Solanaceae; genus Capsicum; species Capsicum chinense. Next base: position 192,335,650 of record JAPEIP010000010.1, read on the forward strand.
TGTAGTGATAAAATTGAGTAGTACTATTAGAGTGGTGTAAAGTATAGCATCCCATGGCTTACATTAGCACCTTTTACTCTGAGTTAGAATTTAACATGGGAGGGAGATACAACAATGCTTAGGTCTTATAGTTTTGTGTTTCATGGTGAAGTTAGGAGGTTGAAATGGTGGAGTGTTGTATTTATAGCTGAAAGCTTAGTGGAGAATATGGGCATATTTAAGGGTTATTAGATGTATTGTTTGGGAGGAAGGATCTATATGAGATACTAGAGAGGACATAAAAATCCAAGTATCCATTTTTGATTTCCACCCCAGATAATCATGCCTAAGGTATGTGCTATTCTTAACATTTTTGTTTTCTAACGTTGTAAAAGGAAATTGTGATTACTTGATATTTTTATTTTCTAACTTTGTTAAAGGGAATTCTGATTGTTAGTTGTGTTAAAATCGTTATTGTAATTGCCTTTACTTATCATTTATGGATGAATAATCCATGTGGGGAAAATTAAAACACCCCAGATTTTAAACCTTGAAATTTTTTTGAGTTTTGAGCTTTTTTTCCTATCAATGACTCAGTTGACGAGTCATAATATTTCTTTATGGGTACTAGGACCCAATCGTAATAATCCCAGAAAGATTTTCCTAAGTCACTGCTTTGATAATGACTGGGCTTGATAAGTCGTATAGACTACTAATGATTTTTAAAGAGCTTATTTTATAATGTGTCCAGTGTAGTACCTCTATTAAAATTGTTGAGATTATGACTTGACCCAATGATTCATAGAGTCTTATTATGAGACGTACGGTTCCATTCATAGAGTTCACAGTGAAGAGCCCAAGAGGGATCTTTTTTAGCTATGACTAGACGGTGTAAGTCAAAAGGTGACCCTACGAGTCATAAGGTCACCCGTAATGACTGATGATTTAATTTCCATGTTTTAATAAGGGTATTTTTGACATTTTCCTCTTGCCCTAAACATAACCCATGACCTATAAACCCTATTGGGACTTTGTTCTTACCCATAACAGAATTAAAATATATCTTTTTCTCTCTCAAATTCTCTCAAGCCAAGAAAGCTAGGGTTTCATCAAGTTTGAGCATCCAGGGGTCAATTCAAGGTTTCTTATCCACAATTATGAATGTGGTATGTTACTCTTCCCTCGTTGTTAGTTTGTTAAAAGAAAATGTTTTAAAGTATTTTTAATGAAATATTCAAATTGGTTTCATAGCAAGGGTTGAGGGTTTGAATGCTTGTTGTTGAAAAATATTTTTTCATGGTTTATATATGATTAATCATGCTTTAAATATGGTTAAGAACTTGTCGGTGCATGGGAATAGTGATTAAACTAAGGGGTTACGGTTAACCCCTAATTTGATGATTTTTCCTTGATTATGGTTTTGGAAATTCTATGCTCTTAACATGTTTGTAAAGTTGTCAATGAAATAATTTTTATCACAAAGTTTGGTTACCCATTTGTAATAATGCATTGGCAAAAAAGGGATAATGAAGTAATCATTTTTTCCTTGAAAGGCCTTAGTGGCCATGTATTAATGGTGGAATTGGAACCTTGTGGGCTCGATTGATTAAATGGGTTTAAGACCCGAATGATTGATTATTTGAATATATTTTGACCTACGGCTTCAAGTCCTAATTGACTGAGTAGATAATATGACATGATGGTATTAGATTTCAAGCAAGGTTGGTATAACTCTATAAATGGGATACCTTGTGTGTAATTGGTTAAATAAAAATGGAAATATGAGTTAAATATTTTAATTGGGTTAAAAAGAAGGTTGTGTAGCCAACCATGGTAGGATGAAATACTGAGGGGACCGACACTGGAAACTGCGCTAGCCTGTGTAGGGTTGTTATGGCTTGAGGGTTCAATTCCCCTTACTAAGACCAGATGGTTCGAGTCCACCTTATTGTTATCATTATGATTAGAGGGTTCAAGTTCCCCAAATCATATTTTATCATTGTGTGCTTAAGTCATCTTAGTATATGATTGGAGGGTTCAAGTCCCCCGTGCATATATGTATGATCTTTCTCTGGTTTGTGCAGATACAGATACTGGGGCCCGACCAGAGGGTGAGAAGTAGCGCCCATATAGCCCATGGATACAATTATTGTAATAGGTTATGCTACACAGCCCAGGTTATGATTTTCAAATGTTCGTGTTAAGCCTTGTTCCCTATCCCAGCATGTGATATAATGTATATTTATGTGCATTTAGTTATTTGCATTAGATTTTGAATGATGTTAAACTATTGATCATGGTATTATGGTTTTCTTATCCCTGAGTATCATGTTAGCATTTACCCTACTATCCATCTTCGAACATTGTATCCCCATGTGATGTAAGAATTGTCCATACTTCTACTTCTCCTGCACTGTGATTTATATTCGGGGTAATTTCATGAGTTTACATTGAAGTGGTAAGCTTCTATTCATTAGAAGTTTACATTTCATGTTTCGGTCTCTTAGGTCTTAGACTTCTCAGACGTATTTTAGCTGTAGTTGGGGGTATGTCCGGGTATTTGGTTTTTATACTTTGTTTAGAAAGCTTTGTTAGATTACTGTGGATTTGGGTGATGTTGGTAGGTTGTTGGTTATTGATTATAGAAGTATCTTTTATTCTCTGAATTTATCTTGTTATATATTTGAAATTCATCCGATAGGGATGATATTATGGTGTTGGTATGGTGCAAGGGGGTGATCTCCGGTCCCCGGTGGACTTGAGATACCCGTCAAGGCAAGGCCCTCGTTTGAGTCGTGATAGTCACTTTAGTGACCATCGCTAAACATAAGACCCAAAATTCATATTTGAGAAATTTTGGAAGCTTGGAAGCTCCAATTTTGATGATTTTTTATGCATTTTTCTTCTATAATAATCATCTCTCAATCTAGAACTCTATTTTCCCCATTTCCTAAGAACTTCTATTTTATTTTTTGTGATTTTCACAAAAGTTGAGAATCAAAACATTATTTTCACTATTTTTAGGGCTTGGGAGCTCGAATTTGGGCGAGTCCAAAGGAGTTTTTCAGATTTCTTCCATGGATAAATTTTCTAATCTTATAATTATCTTTTTTCCCTTAATTTCATATTCAAAACAACTTCAAATTCATTATTTTAAAATGAGTTTTTGGGATTTTGGGGGGTTTTGCCGGTAAAGCTTGAAAATGATTTTTCTTTGATTTGAACCTTTGTTTTAACTCATTTTACATGGTTTTTCATCTATAGAATACTATGAGTATACTAAAAGTACTTCAGAAATAAAATTTTCAAGGTCTATTTTTGAACCCATCTTGAATATGGCAATATGGGACTTATTTGACTCATAATGACATGTAGATACCAATTTTGATAGCATGATGGTCTTTGGACTTCATGGAGTAAAGGTGAATGATATGTGGGCAATTCAAGGATTTTGGTCCACCATGGAGGTAGGCTTCTATTTACTCTTCTTCATGAGATAGTGTATTTTATATGTTGCATGTTAGATAGGGATGATAGGATGTAATATTAGGTAGAATGTCACGACTTAGCCTAATTTACACTAGCTAACTAGCATATTAGGTATACTTGAGATAAATGAACCATTAGTTTGATGTTTAATATGATACATGGTGAATTATGATGTTCTTATGTATTAGAATGTTATGGTTATGTCATGTATATATATTTTTGGGCACAAAGTTATGATTATGATATTGGTTGTCTTTCAGGTAGTGTTTTATCCTGGTAAAGGACGTGATCATAGTTTATAGACATCTAGATACTTATAATCATATTGTTTGGATATTGGTGGTGGAATGCATAGATTTGGTACATTCATGTTCACTTAATGGTACAATTTCAGTTAATAATACAGTTTTATTACTATTTTCCTAAAAAGGGATTTATTCCAATTTGTCACTTTTGAGCACTCTTTCAATGGGAATCGTACCACTATTATGGATAATTTTTGAGCTTTTGAGACTAAAAATTGATTTGGCAAAGATTGATTCTTATCTATAATTTTACTACTACTATTTAGTTCGATCAAGACAGACTTTGACTCATTTAACACTTTTACAATAATTTTGATAATATGAGTTCTGGTTGATGTCCAGTTGTCGATGATAGTATTGATAATATAAGTTTCAGTTTAAGTCCATCAAATGATGATAATACTGATAATATAAGTTTTGATTTTATTTCAATAATTTATGATAGTATTGATAATATGAGTTTCAGTTTGAGTTAGGCAACTAATGATAAGATATGAAATTATGGACTTACTTGGCATTCATTCTTACATATGCATTTCCTATCGCCAGTATGTGCCTATAGCTATTAGCCTTATGGGAGGTTACATAGGTATAAGTGATGAATATTGCTTGTGATGTGTTGTATGTTTATTCGACCTTCCAAGCCTATGATGATGGTGGTGCATGAAAGTCTTGATTAGGTATTATTTGTCCGAACTTGCCGATCACGATATTGTGTTGTTATTATGATTAGTTGATGACATGATGATTATTAGACTGGTATTGGGATTCGAGGAATATTTTTGATTCCCTTTTTTTATAGTTATATTATTATGAATGATAATCTCACGTTTATACGTACGGATTACAAAGCCTAATTATGTTAGTACTAGTTCCTACTATGATTTGTAGGCCTTAAGATGTTAGAGTGACTACTTAGGTGGTGCCATAGGTTAGTCTTATTTATGTACATTCATTTATATATGTAGTTACAATATTATTGTATATCTCTTCCTTCCTTTATTCATGTTGTATATCCATTCCTTGGCCTTGTATATATATTTATATATATATATATATATTCCTGTTTTGTTCTTTATTCTTATATATTCCAGCGATTTATGGTATAGTTCTTAGATTCCTAAGTATGGCTAGAATAGGATAAGTTCATCCTTATTGTCTCTTTAACTTTACTTTATAGTATCATAGATATTATAGGTCCAGCTTAGATTCTTGATTGCATGTTATGTATATTTGTATTATCTTGGAAGTTCAGTCAGCAGTTGCCTACTCAGTACACATGTTTGGTATCCTACTACATTTTTGCATCCTACAAATTATAGTATGGGTTTTCATTGTTGTTGTATGAATCGTGCAAAGTAGCTATGGTGTGAGGACATAGGGTAAGCTCTTGATATTCAAAGTATTACTTTCCTCTCTAGTATGTACTAGACTAGTCTTTATGTTGTATTTAGAGATGGGTTGTTTCAGTATATTTTCTAGGCACTTCATTTAATATCCTTATTATGTTAGAAGCTCTTGTACAAATTCCAGTAGGTTTGGGGACTATATTTTGTAGTCTAGCCTTTTTACTATATTTATTCTTCATTCTTTCTTCATTTCTCTTGGTAGTCCATTACTAGTAGTTATGGACTAAGGATTGGCTTACCTACTAGTGGGTTATAGTAGGTGCCATCATGACCTGAGAAAGTAGTTCATGACAAATTAATATTAGAGCTTAGATTTACTGGTGTATTGGTACAAAGCTAAGAATCTGGTAAAGACCTACAAATCAGGGTAAAGACATTTGCATCCTATCTTAAAGAGGTTGCAGGGCATTCTTAAGAAATTATATTCTTGACTCCTTGTCATGTGTTTGCATTTCTATGAGCCTTAATTGTATTATTTGACACTATTCGATCCTAGGTGGACAATATGGGGTTATTGATACGAATGAGACTTCAACATATGTTTCTAGAGTTTTAGTACATCATTGGACTAGGGAGTCAGGGATGGATTTCAAAGAACTACAACATCAACAAATTTAGGGCCAGCTCAAGCTCTGATGGGGTTTATAATTGCTTCAGCTTTTTAAGGTTTAACATTAGTGTTTTCAAGTCTTTTTTTAGATACCTCATAGACAGGGCTGACATCAGGTTCATCAAGTAGTTCTTAGGACAGAGTTGGGTTTGGTGGTGTTTAGTAGGGTTCCTTAATGGTTTCAAAGTGTGAGATTAGGTTTCTTGAGTAGGCTAGGCACATTTTATGCTATATCTTTCAGAGCATAACATGGCGTATGGATTTATTATAGGATTATAACTGGCACTCTATTTAGTGTCAAGGCATTTAATAGTAGCTAGGTCTTTTTTATCTCAGGTTATAGATCATGTGAAGGCCATAGAGAAAGCATGTATAGATACTTTTAGAGGTGGTATTAAAAGGATATGTCATTAGTACAGTGTTATTTATATTCTATCTGAGACTGAGGATTCTCCCAGCTAAGGTCAGCTTCATTTGTAGCCTATCAGTTCTACACAGGTAGCATTTTAGACTATGGGTATCTCTCAAAGAAGTCTTGGTAATCATTATGGTCAGTGTCCTCATTGAACCTTATGGAGTATTTGTTATGGATCCTTAGGCTATGAGAGTCATTCTAGATTAGCAAGTCCAGCATCTTGAGGTATGGAACATTACTCTAGAGAGTGCCCTAGATGCAAGTTGGTTGTTCAGGCAGAGTTAGCATATGTTTCTTTCCAACCTAGGATTCCTAAGGTGTGTTATGATTGTAGGGAGGATGGTTATTTTAGTAGGGAGTGCCTTTGGCATAAGGTTGTCAACCAATTGGGATTAGCTTTTTTCTTCCCTAGGTTAGAGCAAAAGTAGTTTGTTATAACTGTGGAAAGATCGATCACTAGTCTAAAGAGTGTCCTTAGTATGGGATCCCTAGTCATTCATCTCATTTAGATCACTCATGTAGTGTTGTGGCACCTTTAATTAGAGACAGTGTGCTTAGTGCCTCAGTTGATGATTCAGATTTTTAGTCCGAGTTTGGAATCTCTTATATCTATTCTACCTTAAGCATGTCAAGCATGTGACTTTGGATTTTATCATGACAGTTGTATTTTTATTTCCTGCCTTTACTCTTTTTTTATATGTATTAGGTTTCTCATATTAATTGATGAGTGTATGCCTTGGTTGGTTTATATTGGTTGTTATGTACTTTTATAAAGAGTTTCTGATTATACGACTACCCCGTAGATGATTTCTTTTAGTAGTGGATGGAGTATATTTGTATTGATATTTTTTTCCTTTATGGGTGTTGGATTTGGGTTTGAGTCCTATTTTTCTTGGTATATTGGCCTTTTTGTGGCCCTAGAGTGGTACTTGCTATTATTTTCATTTTTGGTACCACCTACTCTCTTATGTTGATGTTTATATTATTGTTGTTATTATTGTCATTATTTGATGTAACTGATCCTTGCTTTATAGGAAGATAGACTATTAGCATCTCGTTAGGATTTTAGCTTTAATTTGGTTTTGATTTATTAGCTTGGGAAGCTGTCTTGGTTGGATGTTCTCTCTCTCATAGAGAGGTAAGGTTAGATATTTTTCTCTTCTATTGGGAATACTAGATGGTTGTTGAATGAATTATGGTATTGTATTTAAGTTGACCTTTCCTAGATCTGTTATGGTTCTAGAGTTGGCAATTTTATTATATTGCCCATTCTTGACTTTGGGATTCTTCGACTTGCCTCCTAGGCTGCGAAGGTTATTTCGTTGGTTATTCGTATCTATGTAGTCCATTTCTTAGGTTGGCCTTTTTGGGGTCCATTATTCCATTTTGACTAGTTTGTCACCTGTAGTGGTTTTGATGTTAATGTCGAGAGGCCTTGGACTTATCTTTTAGGTTTGTTGGGTTTGTCTCCCGGTGATGGTTCTTCTCTTGGTACTGGTATGGAGTTGGATACTTTGTTCTTTTCATGATGTGGTTCTTGCTCTAGCAGAGTTAGAGAGTTGGATATAGGTGATTCTTCCAGTGATCATTTCTTAAGTTGGTGAATTGAGTGTTCATTGCCTAGATGGAGTATTGGATTGACCAATTTTGGCTAAAGATACATTTTTTCTTGTTGCTAGAGTTTTTTCTATTACTCTTGCAGTTTACAGCCTTGGCTAGTTCTCGAGTATGTTTTGGTAGTTCATGCCCTTCTGTAGATATAGAGTTGATTTCTTGTGTTTTCAGTCAGTGATATATCCTCTACGGTGATTCCATTCTTAAGCTATGTTTCATTGTTCGACTCCGACATGATTTACTAAGGATATGTCTTATTTAGATGGTAAGATTGATTTGAGTATTTGAAATTAGTTCGTAATTGTTGGATTAGTTCAAATTTGGCGCCTTAGAGTAATGGCTTGGAGGTTATGATTGATTTGGAGAATGGAATCTTACCTATCTACAGGGTTGGTTTGGATAGTTAAGATAAGGTGGTTTAGGCTTAGTATTGAGATTCAACTAAAAGTTGTAGAGGTTGGATGCAGCCTTTGTTTTCAGATTTATCTCAGTTAAGGTATCATATTTAGGTTGGTTGAGCCTACTTCGTGGTTACCAATTTAGTCTTTTTGAGTTTGGGTGGATTATGGTTGATAGGTGTTCAAATGATAGCCCATTGACACAGTATTGGTTCCTTGATCTTTGACCTCGGGTTTTCAATTTACGTTGAGTTTTTTTGGATGATATACTCGATAGGAGTAATATTCTTGAGTTGGATTCATCATGGCTTCATTCTTAGGTGATGGAACATCCTGGAGCAGATCATCAGTGGCGAGTAGTCGTTCTTCAGACTCCTAGATTTCATTTTTGAGGATTATCTAAACCAGTTGTAGCATTGGCATAGATTGCAGACCTTAGTTATCTTCATTTTTGTGTGTCCAGATGGCACCTTATGAGCTTATTCTCATGCTTGCCAGTATGATTTTTGATGGATCCGCTTCAGTTTTTTTAAGGTTAGTGTGATGAGATTGCGCGGATAGGACTCGGGTGACATTCTGCTTGGTTTGGAGTGTTAACAGTTTAAAAAAAGCAAAACAAGGTTATATTTGGAATTGGATTTGATTGCATTACTCAAGCCTTTGTTTGCCTTTGTATTGGATAAGTTTTCATTTGATTGTGTTGGAATCAGTGTGCCATAGTTTGGATTTGCGTGCATCAGCCTTCCTCGATTCAGTTAAAGGACTGGTTATTAAAGCTGAGTTTTAGCTATTTGAGAGTGAAGTACAAAAATTTGTTGGAAAAGGAAAACATGTGGAAAAATCTCTTACATGTATTGTCTCTTCTTGGAGGTTATCTGGGAAGTCTTTCTCGGAGTTTGAGGTCCCAGTACATCATTTTTTTGAGTTTTGATGATCTTTCTTTCCATTGAATTTCATAGACGAAAGTCCTTTAAGTAGTGGATATTGTAATGACTCTCCAGGTCATTTCTTCGATTTGCTGGGTTTCTGGCATTTTGAGGCTTCCCACAGTAGCTAGAGGTCATTTATGATTTGGCAAAACTGTCGGTTTTGTGATCAATTAGTTCATTTGGATTTTAGGCTCATTTTCTTATTTTGGAGCTTTCGTTGTTTAGAATTTTGTCTTGGACCAGAACTCATTGAATATGACCTCGGATGAGAATTTTGATATTGATTCTAGGCTAGGGGAACCCTTCGTTCAGGTCTCGAGGCTTTCAGACTTGTTATAGGTTATTGGATGGATTATATGAAAACATATTTATAGGTGTAGGCCCCGCATTTGGACAAAATGATCTTGGATGAAAGTTTCAATGATTCCATTGGATTTGGAACATGGTTTACAATCAAAATTCACTATAGGATCATGTTTATAGGGTTCGAGATGAGTTTCGAGGATCGAAAATAAGTTATGACTTTGCTGGTTTTGGTGTGTTAGCGAAAGAGAATTTTGACCATTTGACAAGTTCGCGAAAGCGAAATTTTTAGCCTCTGATTAGGTCGTGAAAGCATTCATAGTGTCGCTTAAGTGACCATCACTGAGTATAAGATCCCAAATTTGTACTTTTAACATTTTGGGAGTTAGGAAGCTCCAAT
>JAPEIP010000010.1:192366020-192413236 GCA_026120095.1 Capsicum chinense
CGTCAATGATTTTCTCCGTTTAAGGCCACAGTCTCTAAATAGACTTCCATATAGTGCCCCAATCTAAAACTTAAACACTTGAAAAATTTTGGTAGTAATTAAATCAAGTCGTATGTCATTTTATGTGAACATTACTAGTACATGTAAAATGTGGGGTGTTACACCTCCATCCCTGCATTTGCTCCTTGCTAAATCCTACTCCAAATTAAACTAACACTGGTACTGAACTGCACTGAATTTCACTGAATATAACAACTAACATTGCTCATCATTATCATAGCAATTGCGTAAATGGTAATATCCTTGGTTTAACTAAAATTATTACCTGAATGATCTAAAATTATGTAAAACACGTAGGTATTGGGTATTCACAACCCGCCAGCACTAAATGATCATAAATCATGTAAAACACATAGGTATCAGGTATTCATAACCCGCCGGCACTGAATAATCATGAAATACAATATTAAGGCTTAAAATTATTGTATGAAATCATGATTCAAAGACTCAAAATATAGACATTTCATCAAACATGTGAGAGTCATAATCTTGAACATAAGAATGTGTTAAGTATGAGGAAAACAACTTAATTGCATGGCTAAATTTACAATTCGATACTATAACATGAAATTCACTTGGATATTGACATGAGAAATTAGATCTTGAAGCATGAGATAACTTGACTTTTCATGGGTCCAGACATGGACATGAATTGAGTTCAATTACTAAGGAAAGACATGAATATAATCCATCTTGAACATACAAAATTTCATAATAAGAGAAAAATCCATTCTTTAGTTGAAAAAGAATATTTTTGAGCTCCATGGGTGAAAGGGAACCGTGGATGAACATCCCACATCCCTAATAGCTATAATCCTAAAGATTTCTTGATCTTAAAAGCTTAAACACTGGATTTCTTAAGAATGAAGCTTGGGTTTGTTCTTAGGAAGAAGGAGGGTTTCTTGAGAGCAATTTGGAGTGAAAGTGGAAAATAATGCCCTTTTGAAATAGCCAAATCATGTTAAGGACGGAATAGGATGAGGGAAATGACTCAAATACCCCTTGGGCACTTAAGTCATAACACTCTGCGGAACAGAGCCACATGTCAATTCTCTCTATCTATGGGAGAGAACAATGGGCCACATCACTTACTTTGGGGAAAAGAGCAATGCATCACAGAGCTCCTCACCATGAGAGAGAGCAACGCATCGCGGCCTAATTGCATTGCCTCATTAATTTGGCTATCCAAACACATCTTGAACCTTATCAAAAAATCCTAAAATTCACTCGAGACATACTTTTACCCTCCTTAACCATAAATCAATTTAAAATCAAACATTTTGGCGTAGGGAAGGCCAAACTAAAAATCCACAAAGTTTAGGGGTCTTGAAAATGACTAAGTCCTCAACACTTAGTGAGACTTTCAAACCTTAGACCCCTTAAGCATGCAACTAAGAGCTGAATCGAGCTTGGAATATTACGAGGGATTAAAGCATGGTAAACATAGTCAAGACCAAACAACATAGTGTCACCAACCTCAAACCATCCAATAAGTAACCTATACCTCCTAACGTAAAAAGACTAAAAGGAGCCATTAGAATGCTATAATGGTAACTATTATTGTAAGAAAACTCAATAAGAGGAAAGTAATCAACCCAACCCCCTTTAAAATCAATCACAGGCCAACTCCTTTTAATATCAATCACACAAGCCCTTAGCATATCCACCAAAGTCTAAATAGTCCGCTCTGTTTGTCTATCCGTTTGAGGGTGGAAAATGGTACTAAGATTACCTGAATAGCCAAACCTTTCTCAAATAAATGGAAAAATTTAGAAGAGAACTGCGTTCCTCGATTTGAAATGATGGACACTGGGGCACCATGAAACTTCACAATCTCATAAATGAACAACTTAGCATAATCCTCTCCTAAGTAGTTAGTCCTCACAAGCAAGAAGTGAGTAGACTTAGTCATCCTATCCATAATGACCCAAATAGAATCATAGTAATTCCGAGACCGCGGAAGACCAATAATTAAATCTATATTAATCATCTCCCACTTCCACATGGGCAACTCTATCTTTTGAGACATACCACCAAGCCTCAAGTGCTCAACCTTAACTTACTGACAAACCATACACTTAGCCATAAAGTTTGCAACATCCCTTCTTATATTATTCTAGTAATAGATCTCCTTTAGGACATGGTATATCTTAGTCAAGCTTGAATGAACTATACATCATGACATAAGAGACAAAGTCAAATCCTCTCCCACAGCCCATCAACATCAGGAACACACAACCTACCTTGATACCTTAAGATGCAATCTCTCCCAATAGACATAATATTTTGCTCGAGACACCGCCTCTTCCTGAGCTTTAATTCCTTCTATGTAAACACATACTAGAAGCTATTATGATCTGAGTAGATATTTATATATACTCCATACAGATAATGGCACCAAATTTTCAAGGCAAAGACCTTAGCTGCTAACTCTAGATCGTGGGTCAAGTAATTCCTCATTTGAACCTTAAGCTACATACTAGCATAGGCTACGACCATACCACGTTGTATCAAGGTACAACTTAGTCTCATATGGGATTCATCACAAAACACAACAAAACCATTGGTACCCTCGAGCAGGGTCAAAATTGGCATAAAAGTCAACTTATCATTCAGCTTCTCAAAGCTACCCTCACAAGCATTGAACCATAAGAACATAACCTTTTTCTATGTCAGCTTCGTTAATAGAGTAGCAATAGATGAGAAACTCTGTATAATCCTCCTATAATACCTAGCCAATCCCAAGAAGCTCATAATGTCGATTGGAGTCATGGGTCTAGTCCACCTCTTAACTGCCTCAACTTTCTGTGGATCGTCCTTGATCCCTTTACTAGAAACAACATGCCCAAGAAAAGGTCACAGCACTAAACCAAAATTCAAACTTAGAAAATCTTGCATACAATTTCTAGTCCTTAAGAATCTGCAATACAATACAAAGGTAATTTTCATGATCCTTCTTACTCTTAGAGCACACTAAGATATCATCAATGAAGACTATAGCAAATAAATCTAGAAATTTCATGAACATAATTTATAAGATCGATAAAAGCAGCCAAAGCATTATTAAACCCAAATTATATAACCAAAATCTCATAATAGCCATATCAGGTTTGAGAAGTAGTTTTGGGAATATCAACCTTCTTAATTTTCAACTGATGATATCCCGAACGAAGATCAGTCCTAGAGAAACACCTAGCACCCTAAAGCTGGTCAAAAAGATCATCAATTCAAGGAAGAGGATACTTATTTTTCACTATCACCTTATTTAGCTTACAATTAGTCTATACACATCTGAAGGGACCCACTTTCTTTTGCATGACAAGAACAGGAGTACCCCTCAAAGAGTCACTAGGATGAATGAATCCTTTATTAAGAATATCTTTCAATTGCTCTTTTAGCTCATTTAATTCAGCCAAAGACATTCTATAAGGAGGATTAAAAATAAGATAGGTATTCGATAGAAGATCAATCCCAAAATCTATTTCCCTATTGGGAGGAATTCCAGGAAATCATCAGGAAATACTTCAAGAAATTCACTAATAATAGGGACATATTTCAAAAAAGGACTTTCAAAATTAGGATCCTTTATCCAATCTAGATGATATAGATAGCCTTTGGTAATCAACTTTTTGGTTCTAAGATAGGAATAAACCACCCTTTGGGCATAAGAAACTTCTCTCCCCTTTGATCAGAGGTTCATTAGGAAATTCAAAATAGACCGTTCAGGTCCTACAATCCATAGAAGCATAGTATTAATGGAACTAATCCTTCCTAAAGATCACAACAAAATTCATCATATCAAGCTCCACCAAATCCACCAATGTCTCTCTATGAAAGATAGACACCACACAACCCCTATATATTTTTCTAGCAATAATAGACTCACCTACCAGAGTAGACACAAAGAAAGGGTCAAAAATATTTTTAGGACAAAAACCAAAATGCATAGCCACATAAGGGGTCACACAAGAAGGGGTAGAACCCAGATTAAGTTAACAATAAAGACCACAGGAAAAGAGTTGTAACATACCAGTAACAACATCTGGGAATGCCTCAGATTTCTGAAGAGTAGCAAGTTCATAGAAACAATTCCACCTAGTGTTGGGACTAGAAGTAGCACCCTTAGGGGCAGAAGCTGAAGAAGTGGCAACTAAAAGTTTATTTACCCCAATGGCAACTCTGGATGAAGGACAATCTCATTGTATATGACTAAGATGACCATAATTATAGCACTAATATCTCCTCTCCTCACAATATACATGGTGAAGTTGTCTACAAAAATGAAACAAAGGATAAAGATAGGGATAGCTGAGCTAAACTAGCCTGAGACTAGGCACCTTATGCCTTAAGACCACTGCTGGCCTGAAAGTGATGATTAGCTGAAGGCTTAGGATAAGAAACACTAGAGGACTAATATGAATTTCCCCAATTCTTCTTCGTAGTCCACTGGCTACCATGTCTTCCATTATTTTACTAACCCCTACCCTTCTCTGAATATCTAAACTTCTTATTCTGCCTCTCTTCCATCTTTGCCTACTTCTTTTTCTCATCCTCAACCTGCTGTGTATAAACCACCAGCCTAGAGATTTCCATATCATTATTCAACATTGCATTCTCACATTTTAGCACCAAATTATGGGATAAACCATAAGCAAACTTCCTCATTTGGGACCTCATATTAAATACCAACTCTGGAGCATAACGAGCCAACTATTGAAACTTTAAAGTATACTCCTTAACACTCATCGTACCTTGCTTCATAATTACAAACTCTTCACCTTAGCTTACCTCAACTCCTGAGGAAAAAAGTCATCAAGAAAAGCACCTGAAAATTCATCCCACATTATATGTTCATCATCATCACAATTTGTCATCTCCCACTCCTCATACCAATGATAAGCCACATCCTTCAACTAATAAATAGAAACTCCACACTCTCAATATCAGTAGCATGCATCACCCTAAATATTTTCTCCATCTCATCAATAAACCTCTGAGAATCCTCCTCAACCTTAGAGTAAGTAAAGGTTAGGGTATTTAACTTCCTAAAATGGACAACCAGGTGACCTCAGTTGAACTAACAATAGAACTAACACGATCAAACTAATAAGACTGTGAGTCCACCAACCGAGTAAGCATATGAATATACTGGCGGAACTCTGCATTAGAGATATCTCCATGAAGCGACTAAGCATAAGTGTCACCAGCCCATAAAGTTTGAGGTAAACTAGTAGGGAGACCGGTGGAATCGCACGTGGAGCGGTACAATTAGGAGCAGGGAACCTAGACCAGTTCTTCACTCCAGAAATAGGGTAAATTCCCTCCACATTTTCTTCAGGTGAGACAGAGGTCTAGCAGAGTTTCTATGAACATCAGATCTTTGGGGAGGCATGACCTTAAATGTGAGTAATCTAGGAGTTAGAGAAGTTGCATAACACTAGAATCTGTAGACCAAAATAGAACATGATAAAGGAAAACATTCCAAAATACCTTGTAGCCTCCCCCTTATAAGTGTGGTGTGCTACACACCTATAGAAAGGACTTTACTTAACATAACTTTATGGACACCCAATGACCTTAATTTATGCTATGCTACTAAGCTTGTCATGACCTGAACCAGGGCCTAGTCGTGACGGGTATCTCAACCCCACCATGGATCGGATGCACACCTTAGCCTAATCTCAAGAGCACAATAATCATAAAAATAAAGTGGAATCCAATAAAACCAATCATACTAGTAATAGGATTGATAAATCAATTAACGGTTCAAAGAATTCAAATAACAATCCACCCACACTTGTCCATAAAAGCCTTTAAAACCAAAATAATATTTAAGTTGAGACATGCCCCTGACTAGACCTGAAAGAATCTTAAGTCTAGACAAATGATCAACAACCTTATTCTCAAGTATAGACTAATGATGAATAACCTTATTTTCACAACCTTTGTGATGTTTTACTTCAAAGTTAAATTCTTAAAGTAATAAAACCTATCTGATCAACCATGATTTTGGATCTCATTGTCATTTCTCAAATCCCATTATGGTAGATAGACACTTATAGCTGTAAAGGCCTAAGACAACCAACCCGTAATTGTACATCTTATGTATTTAACTATGATGTTCAAAGGTTTCTCCAAGTATGGATATGATGCACCAATTAAAATAAACATATAGACAAAAAAACCATATATATAAGACTTGGTCGCTAGGGCCACAATGTTTAACAGACAAGATACGACTATGCGTAACTTTACATTGGTCTACAAAGCTATAAATGATACATAGACTTAATGAAGGCCGTGACTAGCTCTCGCCTTACTCTTAACTACTATACAATACCAAAATATATATAACAAATTTGAAAAAGCCCTGAATCAACTTGGAGATTACCAATAACCACTAGATGTCTTATGTTCCTAGTAGGGAGGTGTACTAACTAAAGTAATCATGCCTACAGTATAAAATATAGGTCCCCCATAAGGGACGTCAGTACAAAAGTATGTACTAAATATGTAAGGTTGAAAGAAAATATACATAATAAAAGGGCTTTAATGAAATCAGGAACAAGTTTATAGTAATGCTAACAGAACACCTTGACATAGACTTGTGGAATCATGTACATTAAATTTCTTTCTTTACTTTATAATATTTGTAAGCAATATGATACAAATGACCAATTGATCAGTGGTAAATACAAAATTTTAGATTTGCCCAAGCTAGAATATTGCCGTTAAGTTGCCACCCGTAGATAAAAAGAATGGAATTGTCCCATAGTAGGAATTAACCCCTAAGCTACCACACATATATAAATAGATTGGGATTGGCTAATGCTACATTTTCCCCCCTGAGCTGCCAACCATATATAACTAGATTTGCATTAATTAGTAGCTTTAATCTTTAAGATTATTACTGTAGCAGTCATAACATTGTTTAGCTTTGGGAAAATATTCCACTAGTAAGTGACACATGAATAAATACTTTATACAGTAACAATGAGGTAGGGAGTAGTTTGTACACAAATGAAATGCTTAAAAGCGAAAATAACATAGATCTTTTTTGACTAACAGGAGAACTCAAGAAACTTTAAATTGAAATTAGACATGCGACTTAATAATAAGCATGTATTATAGTATTTAAACACATTAGGGAGTAGGAACAAGGTCTTTAACTACATGGGAGATCATACACTGCAACTATGTAACATTTTCTATGGCAGAACTTTGAAGGATACTTTGTAACACAGGTGTTGGATTTTATGCCAAAGATATGTAATAGAATAGCCTACATATCATGTTGTACAAATCCAATATGAACTTGAATTTACCTTATTCCCCTCAAATTACTTATATACAATAAAGTATATGGTGAAACATCTATTAGCAGATTATAAACAAATTTGGGCTATTAAACCACAATCAAAATAGTAGTCGGGCAGTGCCCCCATAATTTGCCAAATCAAAGGTTTTCTTTCAACCTCTTCCCCTCTAGTTACATTCATACAACACATGGGTTCATATAAGATCCCTAAAACTCATTTGCCTTCATAACATGTACAAAATAGTTTATACAATTAGGGTATATAGTAAGCTCATACAATATTTAATTAGGTAGTGTATCGTTATACTCTCCTTCTATATTTCAATACAAACTAATTACACTTGTTCCCAACATCAATCGAGCAGTCCCGTACACTTACACGTAAAACAATTTTTAAAATAACCCTAAATTTTCTTCAACATAGCAAGACAATATTGCACACACCATCTCTTAAGTTCTTAGCAACACACATATGATTTTCCACCCAAATTCATATACAAGGAGGAGTAATAAAATATGTAGTAGCCTTTCCTTTTAGTAGTGGAGATCCTTATACTGTCAATTGCTACAAAAATTTGAACTTTCTTTTTCTTGAACAAAAAATAAAAGAAGAAACCTTGTAGAAATTAGAGAAAGGTGGGACTGCAATTTACAGAGTTGTCCTACACTTTAAACATGGAAAACCTAATTTTCATCACCTTCTCATAGTGAAATTAAACTAAATCCATAAGTTTTTGGGTAAATAAAATTTTATTTATTACCAAGTGAGAATTACAAATCTAAAAAAATATTACAATCTAGACATCTCCCAGAATGTAGTAACAACTTCCTAACCACTAGCTAGCTACTTTACTACACAAGCTCATCCATCATGCTAAACAAGTAATCCTAATCACAAGGGATACTAATTAATTCTAAGTAATGTACTATCAGTTGAGGTTCTCTACTTTCCCATGCATGAACATCTTGTATAAGAAACCTCAATAATACCTCTACTTCCCTATATTTTTCTTGAAAAATCCTCTAATTTCATTCCTTCCAGATGAGGTAAACACAAGCAGCTAAACTTGCTCCATAAAATATAGCAAGTGGTTTCTTTCCTTAATAATGATTAATCACCCAAGATACTTCTTTATCCCATATAGTAGGTGATATTACAACTCCTTGACATGAAAGAACTATGTGGTAGAACTGAGTAAAGAAGGAATATTTAAAAAAAATGGTTAATACTTTCAGGCTCAATATTACAATAAATACGTATCTCATCTTTAATGCATCCCCACTTTTCCAATTTATCTTTGGCCAGCAACTTACCATGCAGTCCTAGATATAAGATGAAAATCTACTTAGAATACTCTACATTATTACATATCAACCTCCTCCACTCGATCTTCCGATAACCTTCTCTAAGGTGATGGATAGATGTTTTATAGAGAACTTACTTATCTATTGCACTATGAATTCAGTCCATCCAACTTTTCAAATGTCTTAGTAAACTAAAGTATCTTCTTCATAATGCATGATGCATGTGATGCATGTACCCCCTATATTGTTCCTTTCACTCCGTAATACAAGTGCACCCATCTCACCCATAATTTATTTCTTATTACATAGGTTCCACAAAAGTTTACTAATTTCAACTTTATTCCATGTCTATGTATCTAACATGATCCAAAATTGGGCCATGTTGTATGGGTCCCTCAAGCCTATGTAAATCAGAGGTTGCCTCGATAACCTAACCTAATCATTAATATAAATTACAAGGGTCGGATAATCCTAACCATAAGATAAGATAGCAAAAATCATATGAAAAGTCATAACTTAAACATGTCTAACCATCTTATCAGATTTAACAAGCTAGTTAATACACCCAAGTTCACAGTTGTCCATAATGCCTCTACAAAAATTCCAAAGTCCATATATATAAAGGTGTTGGGACATACCCCCAATAATAGCCAACACCAAGTCTAGAATATAAGGTAAAAAGACTGTGAAATATGTGCCTTTTAGAGAATGGAAGCTCACCACTTCAATGTCACACATGATCTATCAGAATACTTGATCACTGTGCACGAAAAAAAAATGAAGATTCGGCCTCTGTGTCGCATAGGGACATAGCTTCCAGAGATGATTAGCGGTTGGAATGCTAGCATGTAACACAAGGATAAGGATAAAATAGTGCACTTGTATAAATTCGAGTCAAACCATCATATTCAATCATATTTACAAAAGTCTAAGCATATATAAAGATGCATGCATATTTAGTTACACAACATCCCACATCATGCAACAAGTTATAACCTATAGTCTTGTAACATTCATTCATGAGACATGGAGTGAAGGACTTCCAACCTTTCACCCTTATATTTTAGATGCATAGAGTTTCTATTCTATAATAGGCTAGAGAACCAGAACTTCAAACCATCACATCTTATATGGTAGGTAGACATAAACCAGAACCCAACTCACCTCATATGGTAAGTGGACACAAACCACAAGCTAACTCAACTCATATGGTATGTGGACACAAACCACAACCTAACTCAACTCATATAGTAAGTGGACACGAATCATAAACCAGCACATCTCATATAGTAAGAAAATACAAACCAACACACCTTATATGGTAAGTGGACATGAACCACAAACCAAAATACCTCATATAGTAAGTGGACACAAACGATAAACCAACTCAATTTATATGGTAAGTGTACACGAACAAAAAATTATCACACCTCATATGGTAAGTGGACATGAACCATAAACCAACACACCTCATATGGTAAGTGGAAACGAACCACAAATCAACATGTATCATCAATAGTCGACAGTTGGACTCTAATCCTTCCTACTCATGTATTAACATCCATACAATGCAACACAAAAAGACTCGAACCCATTTAGGTAATTCAAGCCACCAAGGCTACATATCAGTACCATATATGAGGATTAGACTTTTACGCAACCATTTAACCACTAATCATTTATATAGGACAAATGCCTTAATTCAATTTATCGTTTCATTCAACTTGTGGTCACGATGACCCTCACTAGAATGCTCATACCACGCTACAATTGAAACATAATTCAAATTAATATTTTGGGAATTAAACTCCTTTTCTTAGACATTAACCAACATGCTCATAATTTAACTAATTAGATGGCTAACAATATCATCACAACACCATTTATCAACCATTCATACTTATTGTTCTATCACACCCTCCAAATTCAGAACCTAATCCATTACATAATTAATAAGGTTCTTACCGAATATTTACCAAGCATTCACATTTATTATAACTTTGTAGATGGCCAACAAGGCCTCTATCAACCAATTATCAAGTATATATTCACATTTTTTATAACAATATCCTATTTCATTAATATTTACTAGACCAATACAACAGATTAATACACCATAACATGTGACTAGACAATTTATTTAGATATTTTCACAAACACATTATGTGTATACCTTTAGCAAGACCAATTTTATGGTGTAATTCATAATTAATATGGTTATTCAAGACCCATATGTTAAACCATATGCAACAAGTGTCCATACTTACAATCCACCACCAATAACATATATAATCATAAGTTTAAGCATGAACAAACATTATTCATTATTAACAACAAAAACCATTTTCATTTGATTTCAAAACCACCGTGTACACTTACTAATCAAAGTTTAAAATACATGGGTTTTAAGTTATTCAACAATTCATTAAACAAGATGATCCACCAAAAACCTTGACTCCTCTCTCCCCCAAGATGAACTCCCTTGAAACCCTAGCCTCCAAATCTTTCAAGGTATTTCATAGAGTATTTTGGATGTTTGATCCACTCAAAATGTGTTTTAGGAGGCCATATGCACTTACATAGTGAGGGTACTTAGGTTTTTGGGGTTAGTAAATGATCAAAGGGACTTTAGTGAAAAGCTAAAAAATAGCCACAATGTTGGGTACAATTCACTTGAGTCAACCATACCCTAGGGTATGAGTGGTACCCTAAATTGTACCCTTGGCTCCACCTAGGTTATCTACACTAATCATGGTAAAAATTTTCACCCTTGAGTAGTATCCAAAGGGTAATACTCATGCCCTAAACCGTAAACAACACTCATACAAAAAATAATCCACTCTACACTAAGAGACAAGCACCATACGATGCATACCTTAGTGAATGATTGAGGGGAGCCTAACTTATAAAGTAGATAGAATTATACCCTCCTAGGATGTAACACACCACAAAATTCTCTCATAGTTTGAGCCTTAGAGCATGTTGAGAGAAGTGTCATTCCATCCTTAAAATTTTAAGAAGTGTCTTCCCAAGTGTGAAATATTTTGAACCATGTGGAATTTACCTAGTCTCCACTATTTTTCATGTATAGCATGAGTTATCTTTTCAAAGATACCAATTTCAACAAAATCCGACATCGAACGAGGAAGTTATGGTCGTTTTACTGAACATTGTCAGAATCACCCAGGTTTGACGGATGATTTGATGGACCATCAAGTCTACGATGGACCATCAATTGTCTCATCAAAACCAAGGTAGTGACCCCTTTTTCTGGCTATCATGCGATGGCCAAAATGATAGACCGCCAAATTTTTGATGTACCGTCACTTTGACCGTTACTCTAAGGTAGTGTGGCCTCATCCTGGCCATCGTGCGATCGCCAAAATGGCGGACCACCAACCTTTCAATGGACCATTGTTTATACCTTCGCTAATATCATCACAGCGAGGTAGTACGATCCAATGGACCATCAAATTTTAAATGGACCATCGATTCTATTGTTGTAGCCCCCGTTCAGTATTTTTAACCCATTTTTGAAGGGATATTTTAGTCTTTTCCTCTCTTTTAAACCCTCCTATATATTCTATGTGATGCAACTACCTCATTTTCCCATCTTTAATAATAATGGTCTAGGGTTTTCTCCTCTAAATCAAATCAAAACAAAATTCTTCTCTAAGGAATCTAAGAACTCACCATGGATTCTTCAAATTGAGTTAAAATTCAAGTTCCCTAAGTCAAGTGTGGAAAGAACCCTCTATTTCAAGGATAAGAAGAAGAATTTAGATATAGCTTATTCATCCAATGTCATAATCTAAGGTATGTGGGGTTTAAAACAAGAGTAAACCTTTAACCCTTGAGCCCAAAGGCTTATTTATATTATGATTTTCCTGAAATTTATGAGGTTTTAGATGAATTTGAATTGAGGTTTTTTATCCATTATTATTGAATGCATTATCTTGATATTTTCCATGAATTAAGAGGAAAATGGCATGATTTCTGCATGTTTTATTGAGAATTTACAGGTGGGTATAAACCCCATGATTTTACTTCTTGAAAAGCTAATATTTATGATGTTTGAGATATTGAAGCATATGACTATATTGATATTTTGAGATAAATTGCTGAAATTTCCATATTTTCACATGATTTGTGAATCTATATGCTATATATTACGCTTTTGATGAGCTTTAACTTGAGATTGAACTATGGGTTAGTAAGCCCTATTTGGGACTTGTTAATTTGTGAACTCTTATGCTATAAGTACCCATGTTTTGAGTATTTTGAGATGATTAAGAAATGAATTGACCTAATGGTCTAAGAGCTTTGAAATCCACTTCACTATATGAGATTATTTATTTTATTATTGGGTTCGTGGTGAACCATGAGATTATTCTAAAAGTGGATTTTTATGAGATCAGCGCAGATAATCTAAATGGAGTAGTATTTAGCACCGAGCGGGTAATTCATTATGGTTTCTTACTCTAAAAATATGTGCCACCGTAGGCTAGGCCTGAGGCCAAGATTATGATGATTATGATTGGGCCTGAGGCTGAGTTTTATTTAGTGATCACTAGACCTAGGTTATACTTTCGTGCAAGATAGGGTCTCTTCATTAGGAGGACAAAACATTGGACTTTTTGTGGCTCACATGGTTTATGTTAGTTACGAGAACCTCCCTTTCCTTTCAAACTTGAGATCAGCTACTTCCTTGGAAACTAAAGTATTTTCCCTCCTATGAGCTATTTTCCTACTGATGAGGTTGTAAAATGGTTTCCTAGCTAATGTATTCCCTTGATATGAATTGTCTCTTCAAAAGGAAGTGTTTTCCCTTGATTTGGTATTTTCCCATGAAACCTTGAGATGAGTTATTTTTACTAAACTAGAGTATATTCCTTTTGAGATTGAATAATTTCCCTAAAGCTTGAAATGAGATATTTTCCTAAAGTGAATAAAATGCCTTCAAGTATATTTCAAAGTGATATGATTCCGAATTCCAAGTATTTGAGTTCGAAAAGAGTTATGAGATCTTAAGCACTAATGAAGTTTTACCCTCCTTAAGGCATATGCATAAGTTGGTAGTATTATTTAAAGCCTCTTTGGTCTTGAGTATTGATAATAAGAGAAGATTTCATATTTTAAGGTTATAGAATGATGACTCATGACATTTGTATTATGTGCCTCATCTTACATGATTTATGAGCTTTACATTTGATACTTATTCAAGCTATGTGATTCATCCTATATTGCATCCTTGATTTGACTGAAAAATGTTGATACTATTTTATACATGTGTATTTAACCCATTATACTCAGTATGATCCCAAGTGCCAATCCATATATACGTCAATGAGCTACGTTGTCTTATATTGTAGGTATAAATTGTAGCATATGTACCATGTCCAATCAGTTTGAAGCTTCCAGTTGGCAAGTGATGAGTCCTTTTGATTCAAGGGCTTGAGCCAGTGATACGGTTGAGATAAGTGGTATTTCTTTTTTCAGTCGTATTGAGTAGGGGTTCTTGGGAGTCATGAATCGACTACCTATGGTCAGTACTAGTAGAGACTTAGCAGATAATGGGTAGAAGTTGATGTATTGGGTTTTGATTTTTTTGTAAAAAGTTGAGTTGTAACCTTGTGACTCCAGTTTTGGTATTGAGAAAATTCCTATTAGAGTTATATTCTGCCTTATTCTTTTGATTTTATTAATTTTATTTAGTTATTTATGTGTGATGCCGAGTGAAGGGTTATCTTGGGGTCACTTATGACCCTAGACACTGTGTAGCATCCCGAGGGGTGATTTCAGGTCATTATAGATAGTATCAAGGCCCAAGGTTTAAGTGTCCAACGGTGTCTATGAAGTCGTGTTTAATAGAGTCTTATGGAATAGTACAGAGACATCTGTATTTTTCTTCGAGATGCTACAAGGTATTTAGAAAAGGTCTCCATTCTTTTGAGACTTAGATCGTGTTATAAAGAGATTCTCAATGCGCTTACATAGATCCTTAACTTTCTCTATTCAGACCGTCTCCGCCTTATTTTCATGGTATCAAAAATAGTCAAGCTTGAATTTTTACAGATAGTAGTGGGATTGTGATCGAGTTAGAGGTACCCCATTAGTGTTTTTGAGTTCCGATAACTGAAGTGCTTTATTCGTAATTCATAAAAGCGGGTACTAAGCCCAAGTCAGATGTGCTTTCAGATTTTTCCTCAGAATCTATGATGTAAAGCTATGCTTCCTTACCCATGTATTACTCTTGAGATGTCATTATTCCTATGTTTTGATTCCTTCCCAGATAATGTTCTCAAATTGGCTAGTAAGAAGCTTCAAAAGTCTCTCAAAGCGTCTTGATAAGAGCCTTGTGGTTTGTTAGGAGTCCCTTATGATAGGAGTTATTGCCTCACTCTTATGAGTCTTGCAAGTGAAATAAATCAGATGTGTATTCTTAGATCATTGAATATTGTGTGTCAAGTTTCTATCTTTTGTAATATGTAATCTTGTTATCATTGTCTTTTTGAAAAGAAAAAAAATCAAGTCTAGTGAAGCCGTGTGGGGATCTTTTGATTCACTAGCATAGTTACTTTGTTATTCATCTCATTTTCTTATTCAAAACACAAAACCAAAGTCTAGTGAAGTCATGTGAGGCCTATTTCAATTCACTAGCAACTTGTTGTACATCCTGTTGTTCTTGTATTGGTTGGAATTGGGGGTTTAAAGTGGATGTGACAAGAGAAGCGGTAAGGGCCATTTGTTGAACTTATATGTATATATGTATAGCTGAATTTTGTTGCATATGTGTGGGCTATTAATGAAGTGTTTTCCCCTTACTTGTTTATTTGTGTGAGGTAGAGATAGAGTTATTAGTTAAGAGAAAATATTGCTTATTGATGTATGAAGAGAGTTGTTGATGGTAAGTATTGCATTAGAAGGTATAGGTTATTGATGAAAGTACTTGGTAAATAGATGTTATTGATTTAGTCATCCCTGAGATTGTAGGTTGGAGTTTAGTTGAGACTTATAGGGCTATGAGCTATGTTGAGGCTATATAAATAGGTGGATAGTAATGATGTGTAGAAAGAGGGTGTGTTGATAAATTAGAAATAAGTTGGACCATATTATTATGATCGATTATTATCGGTTATGAAGTTTGAGTGGGTATTTAAATTTGATCTTTTGTTTCATGACGTCTGAGTGAGATTACCACTAGACACTAATCTTGAATGATTGGTGGTCATGAGAGTAGAAGCGGCGATTTCTTATTTAATAGTACTAGTTATGGGGAAGTGATCTAATAGGCTTGAACAATGTGTGCAAGGGCCTAAGGTTGTTTGATTCGTAATCATGTTTAATGTTGTATGTATGATGTAGAAGTACGCCCAAGGTACCATGGGGCTGCTTTGTTCTCGAGGATTATTGTATGTTTCTGGTTAGTAGTAACGCTGAGTTGCTAGGTGGGACTAGCGAGATTTTGAATGAATGTCTTGTGCATGATTTTGATTCTCATGGTTTAAAAACATAAGTTATAGGCAATGTAGTGGTAGTCTATGGCATGAGTGGTGTGCTCTATCATAGAATGAAAGATACCCGTTCTAAGCGTTAAGTAGTAAATAAAGACTATTGGGGTTATAAACGGATGATGTGTATCTCAGGAGGTAGTTTTATGAGTTGGCATCACGCTTTGGGGAGTGATGTGATAGAGCGTGATGTGGAAAAGTTACAACTGACTGAGGGCATGACCCTGGATAGAAAGATTTGGAGGAAAAGCATTAGGATAGAGGGCTAAGGGTGTGGATGCATCATAGTTGGTAATTAGGTTGACTTTGATGTCCTCGGTTTGGCAATGTGCAATTTGTTGTGAATGTCGTACCTATGTTGTTTTATGGTGTCCTATGATTTGAATTCTTTTGTATACTACCTTTTTATCCTGAGCTGGAGGACTATTGGGAA
The DNA here is from genome assembly GCA_026120095.1 of Capsicum chinense. Classification (NCBI taxonomy): domain Eukaryota; kingdom Viridiplantae; phylum Streptophyta; class Magnoliopsida; order Solanales; family Solanaceae; genus Capsicum; species Capsicum chinense. The sequence goes on from JAPEIP010000010.1 coordinate 192,382,648, forward strand.
CAACCTCTCTACTCCTTTAAGGGTAGTGGTATGGACTGCGTACAATCTACCCTCCCCAGACTCCACTTATATGGGAATATATTGGGTTTGTAGTTGTTGTTGTTTTACGCTTTGAAGTGCAGTCATTCAGGTCAAGTTCTTTTATTTATGTGCATTGTTATATCCCCAACTCTAGAGAAAGGTGATGACAGTCAGACCAGAGTTTATGTAATGGTTTACCTCCTTGGAGTGATGGCTTAATTCTAAGGGGGAGATGATAGGATCGATAACCGAGCTGAACCTTAAGACTCTAGTGGATGTACTAGTGAACTGTAGAATAGATTTGAGAAGGATTGATGCTTGACCCTCTCATTTTAGTGTTTTCGGTTGTCGCAGTACCTGGTCATGTTTTACATTTCTGTTCCATTATCCTAATTAATATTCATGCATATGATAGAGAATTATGTACTCTCCTAGTCCTGAAATGAGAGGTTCTGGTGCATTTGGCAGTCGGGATCACATCCCATGAGTTTTGAACTCCAAATTCGGATCATGTAACTCGTGACTTAAGTACTCGAGCAACGCTTTTAGTGATTCGCGAAACCCAGATTTGCATAATCCATGTTCTTAGGGTAAACCACTTTGATAAGTTTGTGATGTTAAAGGCCTTAAGAGTCAGTTGAGTGTGAAGTAGGTGCAATGTCCCTTCATACTCCAGGTCCTCATGTTTTAACTTTTCAGCGACCTCTTTCTTAGGTTGCGATAGAGATAATGGATAGTTGTGCCGATAGGAGAGAGAAGATGTGTCGTGTTGGGAAAGATAGTCGTATGTATAGGTTGACTCTTGAATCCCTCTTGTCCAAGAAACTCTAGAACCCTTTTCTGAAGTTCAAAGACTCTTATATTTATGAGTTTTCATGATTCATGTGAGTTGAAATTGATGTTCATGCTATGATTGAGTTGTGACTTATGTTTGTTTACAAGGTTATCAAGCTTTGACCCTAGTATGTGATATTCATATGATGTCCATGATAAACCTTTTTCACGTTTCTTGTTAGATGATGTGTTCATGCCAATTGAGTGAAGAAATTGTTGAGTAAGCAACGCATGCTCCCTATATGTTTATGAAATACTTATGTGAAGGAATTAGAGCCAATACAGCATGTTGACTAGGAACCCCCCCCCCCCCCCCATTTGTGTGCAAGCTCATGCATGCCAAAGGTTTGTTGAAAAGCCTCAGTGAATGAATTATGACACGATAGTTTGGAATTCCCCCAATTATGTGCTCTTTTATACATCCTAAGCCTTTGATACATGCTAGGTGTTTGATGGATGAGCTGTGATGTGACATGAAGTTTCCCCAATTATGTGTTCTCCGATACATGCTAAGACCCCGAATACGTGCTAAGTGCTTGATGCAAGACCTTGTTGAATGGAGTGTGACCCAATAGCATTCCCCCCCCCCCCAAGTTATCACGTGCTTATAATCCCTAAATGCTTGAAGTGACGCCTTAGTGATTGTGATGGTGAATGAATACCCATGGTCATGAATAGTTATGTTTTACCTTTTTGTTATCCAGTCCTTGGGGTATATGTACCCGATAATTTAGCTGCTATCTAGAGCCTGTGTCCGTCTTCGCGATGATCTCAGTCGACCCACGATTCTCAGAACTTCATAAATTATAGAACTCAGGACTCTCAGAAAGTTATAAAACTTGAGTAATCTCAGTATCGTTAGCACTCTAGCCTTGGTTGTATACTTTGCTTAGATCTAGTAGTATACACGTGTTCAATCCAAACCTCTATAGTATTCGATTACTCTTTTCAGAGTTCGGTAATATTTCATCAGATAGCAAAACTAAGCGAATTCAGCTATTCATACTAGTTGACTTAATTAATCAGCTTTAGTACCATCATTTCCCGAGGTCACTCACTAGAGAGGACTGACCTCAATATTTGTACTCAGTTATCTATGTCGAAAGGTCCATTTATTCAGTATCAATGTTATCAAACCCTGATATAATCCGCCTGATAGGCTTGATCTTAGATTCAGTTTAGTATCCTTATTATTCCAAGATCACCCGCTAGATGGACTTGATCCCAGTAGCATATTCAATTAAGTATTCTTGTTACCAGCTCCAAGGGTTACTTGTTAGATACACTTGATCTCAATTTCAGTTTCTGTTGATTATCTTCTTTGGCAGATTCAGATATTTCCTTATTAAATAGGTATGGTCTCAGACATAATCATTTCTTATCATTGACAGTAGGTTCAGGGATCATTTGTTAAGGAGCTTTGATCCCAGATTCAGTCAGTCAAAAATCGCAAACGCTAAATACATCATGAGCTAACTCTTTATTATAAGACTAAGGAAAGTTAGCCCAAATTCAGATGAAGGTAATACCCTTCCTCCATTCAGTTCCTCTCAAATCTGAGATTCAGTAGACAGTTGTTCCTATTGTAAATAAATGTATTGTTCGAGTGTGCCAGGTTTGAAAATGTATAGATTCAGTGTGACAAGTATTTCAGCTGTGCACCCTTTGTTCTCTCTATTTTTCCTAGCCTGACCATCAACATTCAATGATGAATGTTCCCAGGGGGGAGATATTGTAAAACCCTACAAAATTCCCTCATACTTTGAGCCTTAGAGCATGTTGTGTGAAGTGTCATTCCGGCCTTAAAAGTTTGAGAGGTATCTTCCCAAGTGTGAAATATTTTGAACCATGTGAAATTTCCCTAATATTGAATTAGCTTCCCAACGATACCAATTTTGTCAAAATCTGACACTGAACGATGAAGTTATGGTCGTTTTACTGAACATTGTCGGAATCGCCCAGGTTTGATGGATGATTCGACGGACCGTCAAATCTGCGACGGACGGTCAATAGTCCCATTGAAACCAAGGTAGTGACCCCTTTTTCTATCCATCGTGCGACGGCTAAAATGATGGACCACTAACTTTTTGATGGATCGTCACTTTGACCATTGCTTTGACGCAGTGTGGCCTCATCCTGGCCATCGTGTGATGGCCGAAATGGTAGATCACAAAACTTTTGATGGACCATCGCTGAGACTATCACAGCGAGGCAGTATGTCCCTTCTTCTAGACAGCTTGCGACGGACGATACGACGGATCATCAAACTTTTGATAGACCGTCGCAGCCCCTGTTCAGTATTTTTAACCTATTTTTGAAGGGATATTTCAGTCTTTTCCCCTCATTTAAACCCTTCTATATATTCTATGCAAAGAAGCTGCCTCATTTTCCCATCTTTAATACTAATGATCTAGGGTTTTCTCCTCCAAATCAAATCAAAACAAAATTCTTCTCCAAAGAATCTAAGAACTCACCATGGATTCTTCAAATTGAGTTGAGATTCAAGTTCCCTAAGTCAAGTGTGGAAAGAACCCTCTCTTTCAAGTATAAGAAGAAGAGTTTAGAGAAAGCTTGTTCATTCAATGTCATAATATAAGGTATGTGGGGTTTTGAACAGGGGTAACCCTTTCACCCTTGTACCCAAAGACTTATTTACATCATAATTTTCCTGAAATCTATGAGGTTTTACATGAATTAGAATTGGGATTTTTGACCCATTATTATTGAATGCATTATCTTGATATTTTCAATGAATTAAGAGTCAAATGGCATGCTTTCTGCATGTTTTATTGAGAATTTACAGCTGGGTATAAACCCCATGATTTTACTTCTTGAAAAGCTAATATTTACAATGTTCGAGCTATTGAAGCATATGAGTATATAGATATTTTGAGATAAATTGCTGAAATTCCCAGATTTCCACATGATTTATGAATCTATATGCTATATATTATGCTTTTGATGAGCTTTAACTTGAGATTGAACTATATTTTAGTAAGCCCTATTTGGGACTTGTGAATTTGTGAACTCTTGTGCTATAAGCACCCATGATTTGAGTATTTTGAGATGATTGAGAAATGAATTTACCTAATGGTCCGAGAGCTTTGAAATCCACTTCACTATATGAGATTATTGATTTGATTATTGGGTTCATGGTGAACCATGAGATTATTCTAAAATTGGATTTTTATGAAATGATCTAAAGGGAGTAGTATTTAGCGTCGAGCGGGTAAGTCACTACGGTTTCTTACCTCAAAACTATGTGCCACCGTAGCTTAGGCCAGAGGCTGAGATTATGATGATTATGAATGGGCCCGAGGCTGAGTTTCATTAGTGATCATTAGACCTTGGTTATACTCCCTGGCAAGAGTATGATGCTCTTCCCCAACGTGGGGTCTCTTCATTAGGAGGGAAAAACATTGTACTCCTTGTAGATTACATGGTTTATGTCGGTTACGAGAACCTCCCTTGCCTTTCAAACTTGAGATCAGCTACTTCCTCAGAAACTAAAGTATTTTCGCTCCTATCAGCTATTTTCCTTCTAATGAGGTTGTAAAATGGTTTCCTAGCTAATGTACTCCCTTGATATGAATAGTCTCTTCAAAAGGAAGTGTTTTCCCTTAATTTGGTATTTTCCCATGAAACCTTGAAATGAGTTATTTTCACCTAACTAGAGTATCTTCCTTTTGAGATTGAATGATTTCCCTAAAGCTTCAAATGAGACATTTTCCTAAAGTGAATGAAATGCCTTCAAGTATGTTTTAAAGTGATGTGATTCCGAATTCCAAGTATTTGACTTCAAAAAGAGTTATGAGATCTTGCGCACTAATGAAGTTTTACTCTCCTTGAGGCATATGCATGAGTTGATAGTATTGTTTAAAGCCCCTTTGGTCTTGAGTATTGAGAATAAGAGAAGATTTCTGATTTTAAGGTTAAAGAATGATGACTCGCGAGATTTGTGTTATGTGCCTCATCTTACATGATTTATGAGCTTTACATTTGATACTTGTTCAAGCTATATGAGTCATTCCATATTGCATCCATAATTTGACTGAAGAAGGTTGATACTATTTTATACATGTGCATTATAATCAGTACATTCCCAAGTATTGACACATATAGGTCTATGTGCTACATTGTCTCATAATGTAGGTACAAATTGTAGAATATGTACCATGTCCAATCAGTTTGCAGCTTCCAGTTGGCAGGTGGCGAGTCCTTTTGATTCTAGGGCTCGATTCAGTGATATGCTTGAGACGAGTGGTATTTCCTTTTTCAGTCATATTGAGTTGGGGTGCTTGGGAGTCATGACCCAACTACCCATGGTCAGTACTAGTAGAGGATTCATAGATAGTTGGTAGAATTTGATGTATTGGGTTTCAATTTTGTTGTAAAAAGTTGAGTTGTAACCTTGTGACTCCAGTTTTGGTATTGAGCAAATTCATATTAGAGTTATATTCCGCCTTATTCTTTTGGTTTTAAGAATTTTATTCAGTTGTTTATGTGTGATGCCAAATGAAGGGTTAGCTTGGGTCACTTATGACACTAGGCACCGTGTAGCGTCCCGAGGGGTGATTTTGGGTCGTTACATAGGATTCTAGGGTACGAGAGGGGAAGAAAGACTGGGTATGACGCATACACAAGGGTACGAGTGGCTTGTCCAACCGTATCTTGGCAATATGCTCAAAAATCAAAAAATTTTGCTAGGCCAAGATCTTAGGTATTTAATTCTCCCCCTCTTAGGATCATTCATCCTTGAATGACGGGTAAGCAAAATGTATTCACAAGTTAACACATTACCACACATCAAACAAACCTTCTACCGCATTTAGAACACAAGGCATATAATAAGGATAAGACACACATCGTGATCATTGTCAATCAACCAATTGCTCAATTGACTTTGGGACTTGAACCCATCATCTATCAAAAACATAAATCAAGTTAAGAACATCAAAACATATCTCAAGCATGAGTTTCTAGAAGGGAAAACAATCGTTGATACTTGGACTTTATGTCCTTTTCTGTTTCCCTAGTAGCTTCCTCGGACCTTCGATTCCTCTTTTGAACCTTTACAAAAGTCACCTCGTTCATTCGCAATAGGTGAACTTGCCAACTAAGATCCTCACTGGGATCTCCTCACAATAAAAGGAACCCAAAAATACCAACGTCCTCCAAGGGAATAACCAACAGAGAATCACCTACGCACCTTCTCCACATAAAGACATGAAACACCAAACGAATAGGACTCACGCTAGAGGGAACGTCCCTTTAAACTTATACCTCCACAAGGAAAATAGTCCCTCCTAGGTATGTAAGCATAAAACATCTCGCCGAAACCATTCTAGAAAGAAGGAATGGAAATTTGGACAAGTATTCGAGACAAGACCATCCCACAACTCCATCTCCCAACTAGGATAACAGGAAGCCCATCAATTAGGATTTTCAGTTCATTCCTCAACCTAGGATATGGACTCTAGAGAAATACCTCCCAAGTTAAAGTTCTCAACTCAGACTAAGTGATACAATCCCCCCTTTTGAGATCAACCTTCTGACTCTTTAGATAAGAGACAAAGCTTTCCTTAACCACTAAGGAACCTCTTTCTCATACAATGACCGACTTATTAGGGAATTTCAGACATGACCTTACGGGTCCGATAATATAAGGAAGCACAGCACGAATGCAACTAATCCACCACCAAAATCATATCAAAATCAATTATATCCACCTCTAACAATCAATAAGAGTTTCTTTACTACTAACAGCTATCGCATACCCCTTATAGACTCCTTATAATAATAGAGTCTCTTATCGGGGTAGAAACAGAAAAGGGAGTCCAAATGACTCAGAACCAAATTGAAATACACAATCATATATGGGATCATACATACCAAGTAAAGCATACATATTATAGATAAGGGGTTTTCAACATACCCATAACTCCATTTGGAAATACCTCAAACTCTTGGTGAGTAGAAAGTTCATAAAAGAGAATCCAGCTAGCGCCTGTACCATAAATAGAAGCAGAGATAACGCTCTTCAATGCAGGAGTAGATAAAGTAGCAATAGGGTCCCTACCTGCCTGAGTACCCACTCGACAAGGGTACTCTCGCTTCATGCGCCCAATCTGACCACATATAAAACACTTGTTCTTCCCTTTCTAACACTCACCATGATGATTTTGACCACAGAATCTATTAGAAGGGTAGGTCATCTCTAATTGGGCCCCATTATCCTGAGAATCACTACTTACCTAATTCTTCCTCTTGGACAACCTACCACTGAACTGTTGGCCACCACTTAGCTTAGAAGATCGAGGCCTCTCACTTTCTATTTCATTAATCTTACCCTTTTTTCTTTTTCTCTTCCTCCACTTGATGAATATACATGACTAACCTAGATATATTCATATCCCTGATCAACAAAGTTGTCTTACTCTCAAGAACCAATTCGAGAGACAGTCTCGAAACAAAATTATGCATCCCAACTCTCATTCTAGAAACTATCTTAGGGGAATATCTAGACAACTGGTGGAATCTCAAGGCATACTCCTTAACAGATATCTTACCTTACCTCAAATTCACAAACTCTTCCACTTTCGCTTCTCTCAACTCTTGAGGAGCGAAGCGGTCTAAGAAGGCACTAGAGAAGTACTTTCACATGGCCGCACTAGTATCCACACTGTTACAAAACTTTCACTCTTTGTATCATTAGTACTTTACATCCTTCAACTAGTAGGAAGAAAACTCAACACCTTCCACCTCCGACGTATGCATAATTTGGAACATCTTCTCTATTTTATAAATGAAACTTTGGGGATCTTCCTCAACCTTTACACCCATAAAAATAGGAGGGTGCAACCTTTTTCCAACCCCTGTGGCCTCAGAGGATATAGCAAAAGAAGCACCACACCTAAATTACGAATCTACCAATTGGGTCAAGAGGTTGATAGAGCGACAAAACTCAGCATTAGAAGATCCCCTTGAGGGAACTGAGGGGAAGTATCACTCTCATAAGTAGGGTTGGTGGGGTCAGGTGGAACCCCATGAGGATGGTCAGATATTGCAGCCCATCCCAGGTCTAAGCCCCAGAAGTTCGACGACCTCCGCCCAAGTTATCCATAAACGAGACTGCAGAGTTTGCCTTGAGTATCAGATCTCCTTAGAGGCATGATCTAAAAGATAAGGCAAACAAAAATTAGAGGAACCCAAGACGGTAAAATCTTTAGGTTGACATTAAAACACAAGAACGGGAAACATTCCTAAAATGTCTCGTAGACACACTATTATAAGTGTAGAGCACTTCACACCCATAGAAGAAACTCTACTTAAAATGGCTTTGTGGATACCCCATCACACCAAAACCTAGGCTCTAATACCAACTTTACACGACCCAATATTAGGCCATGTCGTATAGGTGCCTCAAGGCCATATGAATTGGAAGTCGCCCCAATAACCTAACCTAATCATTAATATAAATCAGAAAGGTTGGATGAATCCCAACCATAATATAAGATAGTAGAAATCGTACTACAAGTAATAACTTAAACAAGTCTAACCATCTCATTAGATTTAACAAACTAGCCAATACACCCAAGTCCACTGTTATCCACAATGCCTCTATATAATATTTGAAGTCCATATATATAGGTGTCAGGACATGCCCCCGACAATAGCCAACACAAAGTCTAGAACATAAGGTAAAAAGAATATGAAATATGTGCCTTCCAAAGAATGAAAGCTCACCACTTCAAGTCACACACGATCCGCCTGAATACTTGGTCACTATGTAGGAAAAGAAGATAAAGCTCCAGCCCCTATGTCGCATGAGGACATGGCTTCTAGAGAAGGTAAGTGGTTGGAATGCTAGAATGTAACCCATGGATAAGGATAAAATAGTGAACTTGTTCAAATCTAAGTTAAACCATTATATTGAAACACATTTACATAAGTATAGGCATATATGAAGACGCATGGACATTTAGTTACAGAATATGCCACATCAGTGAACAAGTCATAACCTATATTCTTGAAATATTCATACATGAGACATGGAGTGAAGTACTTCCAACCTTCCACCCTTATATTTTAGACACATAGAGTTTCTACGCTATAATAGGCTAGAGGACTAGAACCTCAAACTGTCATATCTTATATGGTAGGTGGACACGAACCAAAACCCAGCTCAACTTATATTATGAGTGGTCACGAACCACAAACCAACTCAACTTATATGGTAAGTGGACTCAAACCATAACCCAACTCAACTCATATGATAAGTGGACACGAGCTACAAACCGACATACCTTATATGGTAAGTAAACACAAACCACAAACCAACACACCTTATATGGTAAGTGGATATGAACCACAAACCGACATGCCTCAAATTATAAGTTAACACGAACCACAAATTAACTCACCTCATATGATAAGTGGACATGAACCATAAACTAACACACCTCATATGGTAAGTGGACACAAACCACAAACCAACTTATCTCATATGATAAATGGATACAAACCACAAATTGACACACCTTATATGGTAACTGGACACGAACCATAAACTAACATACCTTATATGGTAAGTAGACACGAACCAAAAACAAACATGTATCATCTCTAGTCGACATTTTGACTCTAACCCTCCCTACTCACTTATTAATATCCATACAATGCAACATATAAGGAATAGAGCCCATTTAGGTAATTCTATCCACCTAGGCTACATATCAACACCATAGATGTGTATTTGACATTTAGACAACCATTTAAGCAACAATTATTTATATAGGCTAATTGCCTTAATTTAATTTATCGTTTGATTCAACTTTATGTCACCATAACCTTTACTAGCATGCTCATATCACGCTACAATTCAAACACAACTGAAATAAATATTTAGGGAATTGAACCCCTTTTTTTTGGCATCAACCAACATGGTCATAATATAACTAATTACATAACTAACAATATCATCACAACACCATTTATCAACCATTCACACTTATTGGGCCATCACACCCTCCAAAGTCATAAACTAATCCATTACATGATTAATATGGTTCTTACCAACTATTTACCAAGAATTCACAATCATTATAACTCCGCAGATGGCCAACAAGGCCTCTACGAACCAATTACCAAGTATTCACATTTATTATAACAATCTCCTATCTCATTCATATTTACTAGACCAATACCATAGTTCGATACACCATTAACATATGACTAGAAAATTCATTTAGACATTTTCACAAATACCTTATGTGCATACCTTTAGCAAGACCAGTTTCATGGTATAATTCAAATTAATAGGGTTATTTAAGACCCATATGGTAAATCATATACAACAAGTGTACATGCATTCAAACCACCACTAATAACATATATAATTACAAGTTTAAGCATGGACAAACATTATTCATCATTGACAACAAAAACCCTTTTCATTTGATTTGGAAATCACCATGTATACTTACTAATCCAAGTGTAAAATACATGGGTTTTTAGTTATTCAACAAGGGGAAGAGTTACATGCCTTATACAAGATGATCCACCAAGAAAACTTGACTCCACTTGGCCCCAAGATGAACTCCCTTGTAACCCTAGCCTCCAAATCTTTCAAGGTGTTTACGCGAGTATTTTGGAAGTTTGATCAACTCAAAATGTATTTTGGGAGGCAATATACACTTATATAGTGAGGGTACTTAGGGTTTTAGGGTTAGTAAATGACCATAAGGCCCTTAGTTAAAAGATGAAAAATAGACACGATGTTGGGTAAGACTCAGTTGAGCCAACCGTACCCTAGGGTAGGAGTGGTACCCTAACTCTTACCCTAGGATCAACCTAGGTCATCTTCAATGATCATGGTATGACTTCACACCCTTGAGTTGTATCCAAAAGGATATGACTCATGCCCTAAATCGTACACAAAACTCGTACCAAAAATAGTCTACTCTACACCAAGTGACAAGCACCGTATGACTTACCTAGGTATGACTCGTACCTTAGTGTATGATGGAGAGGAGCCTAACTTATATAGTGGATATATTTCTACTCTCCTAGGATGCTCAAGGTACGAGAGGGGACGGAAGAGTGGGTACTACTCTGATAATAAACGATCTACAAAATGTAAAAAATAGACCACGAACTCAAGACAAACCCAAGAGCACAATAAAAAACACACGAGAAGCAACAACACAAATAAGGCGAGACAAGAACAAATGGATACAAACACACAAATAATGCAATAAAGTAAGGGATAGTTAAGATAACATAAGATCTTACGAGAAAAATAGAACCAGAACGTATATCAAATGTAAAGACCCTCAAAGTCGCAACATCAAACTCCCATCTTCTTACGGTGAATGCTAAGGGAATTCAACTCACCTCATGAACCATCGTTTCTAAGCAAAAGAACAATATTAGCTTTTCCAAGCCCTACACTAACTACTTGTCTTTTCCAAACCCTACTCTAAAGGTGTTATACTCTCAAAGAGACAATAAAGTCTTTCACATATTCACCATCAATTATCTAAGTAAAATAACCCTAACATATTTTATTATAAGATAAGACAAAAATAACCATAATGCCCTTAATGAGGGGCGCCTATGGAGTGTAATAGAAGGGCTTCCTTGGAGTGTTTCAAGCTCCTCTATACACTTCAACACTTGTATTCTTTAAGGCAAGTCCCAAGCAACCTTCAACAAATGGGATCGCTCTATTGTGTGCTCAAATTGGCCCTTTCATATATGTTCCTCCGCCCTCAAGGCAACCAAAGATTGACTCTTCATATATTTAATTCAAATGATATCATCAAGAGCTATGATGGTCGTTTGGCTCATATCATCCTCCCTTTCTTGAAAAGGATTCAACCTCAAATCCAAACCTTGGAAGTCCAAGGAAAGGAAAAACACACACAATGTCCTTATGACATGAGGGTTAGAATTAGCACATTAAATAACATCATCATACCAAGACGGTACATACTTGGAATATAACCAAGACTTCTTTACGCTAAGCATTAGAAACATATAGAAAATGCACAAAGGAGTTGGCTATAGAAAATATCATCTCTACACACATATAGAAAGAGGATATCATATAAATGGAGTTTGTCCAAAGTAGTTTCAAGAAAACACTCTTTTGTTGACCTACAAGTGATAAAACCTTGGTCATGAATAGAAACACACAATAGTGAACTCTCTTGGAACCTTTGATGGCTCCCCTTCTTTAAAGATCCTCCCTCTTGGTTGTAGTTCTTTTCTTTGCACAATGTTGGTCCCTACAGTGGATTGTGAATCCCCAATAAAGATGTTCCACTATAGGGAAGGATAGCAACATCCTCATTCAAACCTTTATTGTCATGTAGACAAAGTAACAAATTAGGTGTGCCAACATCATCCTAGCCATACTTGGCACTAGGGCCAAATGGAAAGAGTGGCTATAGACTCAAGTCTAGGCAACACTCCTTTTTTTTCATAATCTTCACCCAAACTACACAGCATACTCTCTACAATGGCATACATATCATCAAAGTCAAATAGAGAGTAGAGAAAGGTATCACTCAAATCAAATTCTACTAAGGTTTCCTCATGAGTGCACTCACTAGTTTCCCAAAAATCACCATGAGTACTCTGAACAATAAAGTCATGCAAAGTAGAAACAGAAGTACTTCCTGAGACTATACATTCCTTACCCTTAAGAATACTCTTATCTTTCAAAAAGGAATTTCCATCTTTAGAAGGAATGTTTTCATACTTTAGTGGGTTGTCATATAGGCTATATCCTCTAAGACAAGCTATGTCGTCAACATTATTCTCATTACTTGGTCCATTAGGAGTGATTAAATTATCTTCAAACAAGACATTATACCTAAAGAGAGAAGGATCTATCTTGTGGAAAGATTTGGAAAAAGCAAGCTCACTCTCTATATGTTCACTATCAAGTTTAAAAGATGTTTCTCGCACATGATTATCCCTATGAGCCAAGCAAACATTAGAATCTATATCACAAGATAGGCTCACGGGTTCACCCTTATTTTATTGACCAATATTTTCAATTTCTTCACTCACCTGAATTTATTAATTACATAACACATAACATCAAATTGTGGGCAATTTTCACACATGATTTGGTCAATACATGCTTTACAAGATGATGTACTTCCGTTCAAAATATCGATTTTAACACTAAATGGACATAAATTGACCTTACAAGAAGAGTCAATTTGGTCATCAATAGGATCAACTAGTGTATCCATACTCACAACATATACATCATTAATAAGAGGCAAAGAATCATTAGACTCACAAGTAAGTAAGCTACTACTCACACTCAATGGGCTATTAGCCACAGAATTATCATTCACATGCATAAAAGTGTAAGTGTTAGCTATTTTACCTTGAAGTTCTTGAGTAAATTCTTCTTTGCCATGTTGGGAAGGTCCTCCAAAAGCTTGGGCAGCAACTTCTCTTTGGCCTTGCTCTCCTTCTCTTGCCATGTCGGTACCTACACAAATGTCCTTAGAAATAGAATGACAAACAACGTTAGATTTTTTTGGTGGTAATCCCCTCTCTTAGCTCCACACAACCTCTCTTTTTTACTCTCGGAATACTACCTTGCACACCCTTACTTCCTTTAATATTTTGTCTCTCATAATTATTTGATTGGAGTAGGTGAACACTTCTCTTCGTGCTTGGGCAGAATGTTTGTCATGAGATGATTTCCCCATCAGTCTCTTATAACATTAGGCCAATTTTGATATTTGGAACTGTGTGTTATGCAAACCAATCAGCACCCAAGCTCACATGACCATATGGAAAGGAAAAATATTGCTCCACCATGGTAAAAATTAGGAGAAGACAACCTTCACCATCTCAGTAACCTTAAACCCATCCAAGGAATATGGAATGAGTAAAGGTTCTAGAAACTACTTTAAATAGACAACCATGGATGGAAAGATGTAGTTTCTATAGCACCTATCATCTAGCACAATGAGGCAGCCTGGTACCACATAAATAATCACCTTTTCGGAGTGAACACTCCTTCTCATATCAATATTGTAAGGCATATGAGTACCCTTCGGCTTTAGAGATACATGTCTTCTTCTTCTTCTTATGGAAAAACCTCTACTATTGCCAGTATAACCATTCGTACCACTTCGACCTTGATAAGAAGTACTACAAGGTGAAGAGTATGAATTTTCACACTCCATAGGTGCACTCTCACCATAACTCTCATAAACTTTACAAATGAATGGGTTATACCTAACTCTAATTCTAGGTTCAGCTTGGGTAGTGTAATTCTCCCCATACATCTTATTTTCATCATAAGAACCATCATTGGCCCTACATCATCTCCATACTCACTATAAGCACTAGGTACTTCATTCATCTAACTTTCTCCCTCAAAACAATAACTTTTAAATCGGCCCGTGCCTTGGTCTTGGCTATTTTCATAGCCCTCATATCCCTAACATCATTGTAGCCATAAAATCCTTCACTATAATTATAGTCTCATATATTGTAATCAAATAATCTGAGTCTACTAAGATATGTTCCCCTTATACCTCCTTATACCTATAAAATAAACAAACAAGATAAGTAGTAAAATTCCCTCACCAACACTTATATGCACTCACCATCGTGATCTTCACAATTTGAGCGGCAAATATTGAAAGTTGCTTACACTCCGGTAGTTAATAAGATGTCAATCCTATTTTGCGGATGGAATAGATTCTTGTTTGATCGACTCAAGACACAAAATAGAAAAATCTACTTACGAATTTTGAAACAAAAAAATTCAATGAATCAAAATGAGAAAAGCTCACAAATAACGAAGACACAAAAGAAAAATGAACTCAACAACTAATCCACAACTAAGTAGGTGATTACTAGTTGTTAATTAGTTCTAGAATTAAGAAATGAGACTAAAGAAACAAAGAAAAGAAACTTAGAATCTAAATTTGAGATTCAAAGTATTTTGGGACATTGATGATGTGGAACTTTGATGATGTGGTAGTTTGGTGATGTGGTGGTTTGGGTGACGTGGTGGATTTTTTCCTTATTGGCAATTTGAATTGATCAAATTAAATTTGGAATATGTGGAAATTCAGTTTTGGTAGGGGCAAACAAGACTTTGGAGCCTTTTTTTTTATTCTAAAGGAGTTTGACTTCTTTGCATGTTTTTGGCAAAACACCTTTGTGAAGACCTTTTCGCTATTTCCTCTTTTGTAAGTCTTGGGAAGTGCTCTTTCTCTCTTTTAGTAAACAAAACTTTTGAAAGCCCCTTTGTTATGGATGTCTTAGAGTTGTATCTTTCAAGACTAACAATAAGACACACTCTGTTTCTTCAATTTCTAAGATCATACAACCATTTTCTCTTCAACAAAATATGAAGATGGTAGAACACCAAGATCACCAACAACACAACTTTTTGAATCTTAAGAGTTCTATGGTTCAAGTTGGATCCCACATATCAAAAACACATTTTTCAAGCTCCAACCTTCAACAACAACATCAAAAAGACATTTTTAAGCCACAATCTCAACAACAAACGTCAACAACACTCTTTCAAGCCACCAATCCTCAAAAAAACTGCAACCTTCAAATTTCAAAAACAACAAGAAAATGGTTCAAAATTTAGATCTAGACTCTATAAGTGTTAGTGAAGAAGGTAATAACACTAGAAATAACAAAACACACACAAAAAAAAACTAGGCTTTGAATTTCGGCCTAAACACAAAAACATGGACATATTACTATTTTTGGGTTTTTCAATTTTTCAACAACTCTTTTTTTTTTTAATTTTTGAGTGAACAAGCCCAAGATTGATCTTGTGGAAACAAAATCAATGATGGATCTGATACCAAATGATAATGAACGATCTACAAAAGCTAAAAAATAGTCCATAAACTCAAGACAAACCCGAGAGCACAATGAACAACACACGGGCAACAATAACACAAAGAAATCAAGACAAGAACAAAAGGATACAAACACACAAATAATGCAATAAAGTAAAGGATAATTAAGATGACATAAGATCTTATGATACAAGAGAAACGGAACGTGTATCAAATGTAAAGACTCTCAAAGTTTCAATATCAAACACCCATCTTCTTACGGTGACCACTAAGGGAATCAAATCACCTCATGAACCACCGTTTCTAAGCAAAAGAACAATATTGGTTTTTACAAGCCCTACACTAACTATATGAATTTTCCAATCCCTACTCTAAAAGTGTTACACTCTCAAAGATAGAAGAAAGTCTTTCACATATTCATCATCAATAATGTAGGTGAAATAACCCAAATATGTTCTATTTATATTTTATTACAAGATAAGACAAAAATAACCATAATGCCCTTAATGAGGGGAGCCTACGGAGTGTAATGGAGGGGCTTCCTTGGAGTGTTAAAAGCTCCTGTTTACACTTCAACACTTGTATTTTTCAAAGTCAAGTCCCAAGCAACCTTCAACACATAGGATCACACTACGGTGTGCTCAAATCGACCCTTCCATTTATGTTCCCACGCACTCAATGTGACCAAAGCTTGACTCTTTATATACTTAATTCAAATGATGTCATCGAGATCTATGATGGTCGTTTGGCTCATATCATACTCATACACAAGGGTACAAGTAGATTGCCCAACTATATCTTAGTCAGTATGCTTAAAAAACAAAAATTTTTGCAAGGACAAGATCTTGGGTGTTTCATTCTCCCCCTCTTAGGATCATTCATCCTCGAATAATGGATAAGGAAAATGTATTCACAAGTTAACATATTATCACACATCAAACTAATCTTTTACCATATTTAGAACACAAGGCATACAATAAGGATAAGACATACATCGTAATCATTATCAATCAACTAATTGCTCAATTGACTTTGGGACTTATACCCATCATCTATCAAAGACATAAATCAAGTTAAGAACATTAACACATATCTCAAGAATGAGTTTCCATAATGGATAATGTGACTTTATGTCCTCTTTTTCCTCCTAAGTAGCTTTCTCAAACCTTCGCTTCCTCCATGGAACCTTCACCGAAGCCACCTCTTTCATTCATAACCGGCGAACATACCAACCCAAGATCCTCATTGGGATCTCCTCACAATACAATGAACCCAAAAATACTAATGTCCTCTATGGGAATAACCAATAGAGGATCACTTATGTACATTCTTAATATAAAGACATGGAACACCGAACGATTGGGTCTCATGCTAGAGGGCGAGTCTCTTTCAACTCATACCTCTATAAGGAAAACTATCCCTC
The DNA here is from genome assembly GCA_026120095.1 of Capsicum chinense. Lineage (NCBI taxonomy): Eukaryota > Viridiplantae > Streptophyta > Magnoliopsida > Solanales > Solanaceae > Capsicum > Capsicum chinense. Next base: position 192,399,799 of record JAPEIP010000010.1, read on the forward strand.
TTAGGTATGCAAGATCAATAACATATCATTGAAACCATTCTAGAAAGAAGGAATGGAAATTTGGACAAGAATCTGAGACTAGACTAGACCAGACCACAACTCCATCTCCCCACTGGGATACTAAGAAGGTCAACAACGAGGATTCTCAATTCATTTATTAACCTAGGAAATAGACTCTAGAGAAATACCTCCCAAGTTAGAGTTTTCAACTCGGACCAAGTGATATAATCCACCCTTTTGAGATCAACCTACGGGCATTTTAGATAAGAGACAAACCTCATCTTAGCCACTAGGGAACCTCCTTCCCATACAAGGACCTCCTCCCTTCTACACTTTCACTCAAAGTGATGCCGATGATATTAGTCACCTTCTATACCATCTCAAAAAACTCTTGTGGTTCCTCCTCAGACTTGGATCCCAAAAACAAAAGGGGATTCATCCGAGTGAAACCCTAAATTTTTTATGCAGAGGTATTTCCCACTAAATTGGTTGAGGCAGTAGCTTGATAGTTGTTCTGAGCAGCTACTAAATAGGCCAGGGTCATAAAAGTAGCTCTAAATTTGGCTTAAGAGACATGCTCATTCAGGGGATCTTCCTGAATAGGCAGTGGTGCAGGATGATCCCCATTCCTTCTTTCATTGTTTCTTCGTAGAGGCATTGTCTACAAATAAAATGAAGGATAAATTATAAAGAGAGTTTAAATAGAGCTCATTCTCTTTCTCACGACATAAACACTAGATAAAGGGAAACTTTCCTTCAAACCTCTCATAACTTCTTGTCCATAAATGTGGCATACTTCACACTTACGCACAAGACTCTACTCAATGCGACTTTAAGACTCCCTAGGATGCTTTAAAACTTTAGGCTCTGATACTAACATTTGTATCAACCCGAGGCTACCTCGAGTCACAAAAATGGTGCTTACGATCAAAAGTGACCTCAAGCTGACCCATGAGATGGTACCTACTGTGACCACTGAGTAAAGTAGTAATATAATACATAATCAAAAGTTACACTGATAAGGTACTTTAAAACTGAATACTAAATACATATCAAAACATGTCTGAAATATCTAATAAAATTCTCAAAACTAAATTATCTATCTGAAATAATTGTTAATACTAAAATAATTGACTAACTGTCTAACTGGTTGTCTAAAATCATCTAAATATCATGAGGAGTTGATGGGACAAACCCCCAACTAACTCTGACTGACTTAACATAAAAAAGTACTAAAATAACTTAAATAAATATATCATGTCCTCAATGGATGAGGACCCACCACAATTGTTACTAGGAACGCTGAGCTGTCTGAGAACGGTTGGGAATCTGAGCATCCAAACCTATGTTATAAGATAACATAGCACAAAAAAGTATATAGTCTGTACTTTAAATATACTATTATGTAAGATGAGGACTGGCTGAAATGCATGAGATAGCTGAGCATGAATACATGAACAAATAATATCTGAGAATATAAGACTAAGCATAAACATGTACTGAAATAATTTTTACAACTGAATGATTGAAATTTGAATAATTGTATACTTGGTCATGCAAACTTGAACTGACATACCCTAAATGTTAAACTGAGATGTGAGATGTATCATCTAACTGACATGCCCCAATCTGAGCTAATCAGGGTCCAACTTGTAACTCCATTTGGAAGGGTGTCAGTACCGTGCCACAGGTACTAAGACTATTTATGTGGATCCACTAATCTGTTGTCTCGAAGGACCAGGGTGTCAAGCCTAAATTGATGGGTGACCCCAGAGAGGAAGTCAATCCTAAACTGATGGGTGACCGCTCATAACCTATGGTGGCTATATAGTTCTGGAATACAAGGACTTCTACTATCGACTCTGCCTAAACTAGCGGGGATGCCGCCATTCCTGCATTTGTTCAGTGTAACATCCTACTCCCAACTAAACTAACATTGGTACTGGACTGAACTGGATTTGACTAAACATAAGAACTGACATTTCTTATAATGATCATAACAATTGAGTAAATGGTAATATCCTTGGTTTAACTAAAACCATTACTTGAACAATCTGAAATTATGTAAAACATGAAGGTATGTTCATAACCCGCCAGCACTGAATGATCATGAAATACAATATTAAGGCTTAAAATTATAGTATAAAATCATGATTCAAAGACTCAAAATATAGACACTTCATCAAATGTGTCAAATTCATAAGCTTCAACATAAGAATTTGTTAAGTATGAGGAAAATAACATAATTAGATAGCTATATTAACAATTTGATATTATAACATAAAATTTACTTAGATATTGACATGAGAAATTGGAACTTGAAGCATGAGATAACTTAACTCTCTATGGGACCATACATGGACATGAATTAAGTTCAATTACAAAGGAAAGACATGAATTTAATCCATCTTGAACATACAAAAATCCATAATAAGAGAAAGATCCATACTTTAGTTGAAAAAAAGGTTTTTACGCTCCATGGGTTAAAGAGACCCATGGATGAACATCCCACAAACCTTAATAGCTATAATCCTAAATATTTCTTGAACTAGAAGCTTAAACCCTTAATTTCTTGAGAATGAAGTTTGGGTTTGTACTTGGGGAAGGGGGAGGGTTTCTTGAGAGCAATTTGGGGGAAAGGGCTAAATAATGCCCTTTTAGAAGTTCTAAATCCTGTTAAAGACAAAATAGGGTGGGGGGAATGTCTTAAATGCCTCGTGGGAACTTAAACCAAACACTAAGTAGGTCAAATCCATGTGTTGTGCTTTTCTCTCCATGGGAGAGAGCAATGCGCTGCGTAACTTACTCAAGGAGAAAAGACACACATCATGAAGCACCTCACCTGGGGAGAGAGCAATGCGACGTGGCCTTATCGCATTGCTTTACTATTTTGTCAATCTAAACGCATTCTAACTTCATCCAAAAATCCCGAACTCACCCGAGACATACTTTTAACCTTCCTAACCATGAATCACTTAAAATCAAATATTTTAGGGTCGGGAAGGCTAAACTAAAAATCCATAAAGTTTAGAGGTTTTGAAAATGACTAAGTCATCAACACTTAATGAAATTTTTAACCCTTGGACCCCTTAAGCATGCAACTAATAGCTGAATCAAGCTTGGAATATTATGGGGTACTACAGTGATCAGAGCACCCTGAGTAACTGTCACCTTCACCAAAGGCATATCTCTTATTCATTTTGCATTCACCCTGGCCCAATCAATATAACTATAGGTATGTCCATTAGTCCACGTATAATCCCTAATATTATGCTTAAAAATATTAATACCAATGTCTTTATAAAAATACCTAAAATATTTAGTTTCAACCTCATGAACCTGTACTCCAATAATTCTATCTTCCTCCACGTATATAGCATTATAATCACCTATGGCCACCTAAGTTTCACCAATTTCAGCATGTAACTATCTGACTTTTGTCCATAGTTGTTTCCTATCTTCAGATGAGTTCAACCCATATACAGAAGTGAATAAGAAACTATAATTCATTGCTATAAACTGTACTACCACATGAATGAAATACTCCTGACGCTCCATCAACCTATAATACATAACTTTAGGGTCCTAAATAACCTAAATTATCCCCTTATTATTAGATGTATAGTTTTCTAAACAAGCCCAACCAGGGTCTATTTTATTAACTACTCCACTAGTATGATGAGATTTAACCTTGCGTCTAAGTAAAGCTAAAACACTAACATTATTTCTTTAAATGAATAAACCCACATCTTTTTTCTTGTAGACTTTATTCAAACCCCTAATGTTCCAAGTAATAAGTATCATTTTAGCATAGGTATTGCAATACCTCTAGCACTTCCTTTTATTCCCTTCAAACAACCTCTATTAGGAACACCTCTAAACCTCATGTCAAGATGCATAATTCATTAAACACATTAACTAAATGTAATCTGAATATCAGTGCCTGTCTATTTCTGCACCCATTTTGTTATTGAATTATCTTTCATCTCTTGTCAGTCCTCACCCCTCATTATACCATTGGCTAATTTTACATCTTTCCCTCAATAGTTGTATGCTGATAGCCCATTATTGTTACATATGGAGTTTTAGTACCACTAGTTTTTGGTGCATCTATAGTTTTCCCCTTTCCTATGCTATCTTTTGTATGCTTAATCTCTTGTCTTTGCTTATATTGACATTCTACCTTTTGAACCCCTTGTTTTCTTTTAAGCTTAACTATGACTTCCTCTTTTGGTTGGCTTCTATGTACAATAGTCAAGCATATAGGGAAATATATCGGTACCCACTCATACTCAATTGGTTGGACAAATATTTTACTAGTAAGGTCCTCTGCCTTAATCTTTTAAGCATATTCTTTGCTATATCAATCATTACCACTAAGTGAGTATATCAGATATAAATAACCAGTGTAGTGCATTTATCAACATAAATAGGAATGCCTAAACCACTTCTAATTCAACTTAGATATGACATCCACTAGCAATTGAGTGAGAGATTTTGGAATTTAACCCAAACTAGGATGGTTTGCAACACCTCTTTATTAAAATCAAACTCTGGTGCCCATGCTTTAACAATAGTGGATTTGTCATTCACCATATGAGGTCCCACATACATTAACTCATCTCAATTCTCCAAACTTGCAAACTTCACTAAAGAATACCCATCGTTGTAGTAATACACCTTTGGTTTAGCTATATAGTTCCAATTAGCTTCTTTATACCATTTAACTATCACAATCATTGGGTCTACTCCTACCATTTACAAAATTAGTTCTTTTTTACATTTGTTTGTCTTAGATTCCACTTTTGCTTTGCAAAGTTCCACAACTGTCTTCCTATTTTTAATGGTCAGAGCCACAAACTCTAGATTCATACCTTGAGAATCTAAGTGATTGATCTAAAATAGATTCTTCCATTTCTTATTTGGTTCTGGAATTGGGTCAACTATACTTGCGGTCACCTCTAATACACATAAAGTACCACTAGGTTTCATAGAATCTCAGCTCTTTTACACATGGATCCATCTTTACATATAATATTATCCTTTTTTGCATTTGGATTTTTAGACCTCGAGAGCCCTGGCCACGGTTTCATCTTTGACATATCTCTCACAACTACCTTAGCTACGATCATGCTCCATTGAGCTATCTTCCTGCCATTGTTATTAATGGGCTTCTTCCCTCTACCTCTCACCATACTGGAAAGGCACATATTAGTTTCCCTAACCACCATCTCCATCGTAGAGAAATAAGAGAGAATTATATTAAAAACTTTTACTAAACCATAATTTAATCACTAAATACCTTCACTTAAAAGAGGTAACTATATAAGAAACCCTGGAGGAGTTTTGTATTAGCTGCTTAAAGGGGGGAAGAGAGAGAGAACTTATTCTCCTTGAGTGAAATATGTTTTTTAATGAATTATAATGAGTTAAAATAAGGCAACTTAACCCTAAAATAGGCCCTCTATAACCTTCTCTTTTAGATCCATTTCTAGCCATAAATTGGTCCAAATAGGTGATTCGCCTACTTAAGGAGTTCTAGCTGCTCAGAGGTCAAAGTAGGTGATGTACCTACATGTTTTATTCATGTCTATAATAGTCTTTTAACTTACTGAGATTTGGGATAGTTTTAGGTGTTGGTATTCCTATTCTCTTCTCCTTTATTTTCCTTAGTTTAGGCCTTAAATTAGTCCATTAATATAGACCTAAATCTAATCCATTAGCCTTGGCTCCATTAATTTTCTCCATATAGCTCAATCATGTTACTCACCTACTAGCTTAATTAAGTAGAGCAAGCACCTCAAATTTTTTTCATTTGTAGATCTTATTCCCTTTATTTTAACTTAAAACTTATATACGCTCAGTCACTTTAAGATTTAGACTCAAATTCCACCTTACGATCCCAAGTTTAAGTACCTTTATCGATGTTAACTTGATCATGCTGCATTGAAAAGTAAAAATAGTTTCCTTCAAACCTATTTTATTATCACTAATCATATAAGAAACTGAGTCCACTACCTATACCATAGAGATATGTCAAGTTTTTTAGATGTTGCATTGAAATATACAAACAGTTTCCTTCAAACCAATTTTATTGTCACTACCCATATAAGAAATTGAGTCCATGACCTATAGCATAAAGATATGTACAGTTGTATATAAGTAGAACTAGAAATATGTCAATTTCTATACATGTAGAACTAGCATACGTAGAATATGGGGTGTTAATCCTCCCTTTTTAGGAAAATCCATCCTCAAATATTAGCATAATTAGCCAAACTAAACAAGTACAAGCCTAAGTTTAATCCCACTGGTATCCACATAATACATACATATATATACTTACATTCTAATGCTTTAATCAAAAATCTTGAAATTTCTCTTTGGATTCAAATAAATGAGGCTACATTTCATTGCTTTCTTAGATTTCCATGTAAATCCTTCTACTTTTTGGTTTCTCCAAAGTACTTTTATAGAAGCTACATTTTTATTTCTTAACTTTGTAACTTATCAATCTAGAACAATAATAGGTACTTTTTCATAAGTGAGATCTTCTATAACTTATACATCTTCAATATGAGTGTTACGAGATTGGTCATCTATGCACTTTCAAAGCATTAAGACGTAAAATACCAAATAAACTATTAAGAGCTCTTAGGGTTGATATAATTCATATGCAACTTTTCCAACCCTTCAAATACTATTATATGGTCATATATAGAGTGGGATCATATTTCCTCCTTTACGAAATCTCATTACCTTTTTCATTAGTGACACCTTCAAGAATACCCAATCACTTATAGCAAACTCTAGCCCTCTTCTTCAAATATCCACATATAATTGTGTTGACTTTAGGTTATTTCTTGCCATTTTTGTATTAACTTAACTTTTTTCATTGCTTGATGAATAATATTTTTCCTAAACAAGGGAAATTTTACCCACTTCAAACTATAGTGTTGGTGATCTACACTTTCTCCCATATACAGCTTCATAAGGTGTCATTTTGATACTTGAATACTAGTTATTATTGTAGGCAAACTCAATAAGTGGAAAATGGTCATCCCAATTACCTTTGAAGTCCAATACACAAGCTCATATAATATCTTTAAGTGTTTGGATTGTATGTTCTGCCTAGTCATTTGTTTAAGGGCCTCTAGAAAGAATTCCAAAATTTTGCAATAGCTTAAGCTCCTCTATTAGATACAAAAGAGATTGGGACTCCATGTATCCATACTATCTCTTTAATATACAATTTTGCATATTCTTTAGTTATGTAGGTGGCCTTAACTAGTAGAAAGTGTGCTAATTTAGTAAATCTATCAAATTTTACCCATATAATGTCAAACTTCCAAAGTGTGTGAGAAAAACTAATGACGAAATCCATGTTGATTATATCCCATTTCCAAATTAGGATATCTGCATATTGCATATAGCCTCTAGGCTTTTGGTGCTATTCTTTAACTTGTTGACAATTTGGATATTGGGCTAGAAATTTTGTAATGTTCTTCTTCATGTTACTAGCTAATACACTCTTTTCATATTATGATGCATTTTAGTTGACCCTTAATGGATAGAATATCCTGAATGATGTGCCTCCATCATAATCCTCTTCCATATCATAGCTACATTAGATACCACAATCTATTTTAGCACTTAGGTACTCCCTCTTGCATAGGCTCATATGTGGTTTTCATACCTTGTTGTACATTCTCCTTACACTGTAATAGAATTGGATCTCTTTACTACTTCTCTTTACTTTAGCTACTAATGAGGATTCTATCACATTTTGCACAATAACTCCTTCATCTAGAGAATCAAGAAGGCAAACCCCTAAGTTTTCCTATTTGTGTAGATCTTTATTCCTTGTCCTTCCGTGGGCTAACTATAAGTGCTTACCATTTCCGTATGACTTAACACATTACCTATTATTGTTTTCTTTCCCCAAATGATACAAAATATCAATGTTATAATCTTTTAATATCTCAAGACACCTCTACTGCCTCATACTCAGGTCCTTCTTCTTAAAAAATATATTACACACTCTTATGGTCAGTATCAACATGAACCCCGTACAAGTAAAGGTGTCATATCTGTTAAGAAAATATAACCTCTACTTGTTTAAGATCATGTATTGGAAAATTTTAATCATTTGGACAGAATTGTCTTGAGGCCTAAGCTATTACTTTACCATACTACATAAATACACATCCTAAGACAACTCTTTAAGCATCACAATACACCGCATACCCTTCTATTCCTTCTGGAAGTACCAATATGGGTGTAGAATTAAACTTATTCTTCAAATCTTGAAAACTCCTTTCACATGCATCATTCTATTAAAACTTGTTACTTTGTGTATTAGCTTTGTTAAAGGAGTAGAAATGGAAGAAAATCTTTCAACAAACCTTTTATAATAAACTACCAACCCAAGGAAAATACGAACCTCCATAGGTGTTTGTTGCGTCCAAGCGTACACACAAGTGTACATGGTCAACCAAGTAGTAAACTCTCACGAGATGATAATTGATCCCACAAGGACTTGGTTTTTAGCAAACTATCTAATTTAAGAATTACTATTGAATTTAAACAAATGCGAATTGTAACCAATAAGAGTTTGAGTTCTTATTTTATAACCTAAATAATCAAAATAACAATAATATGAAACATGGATTACAATCAATATATGGAGAATTCTAGGATTGATTCATCTACTTCATATTCATGCATAATTATGATTTCTAGGTGGTGTTTATGTTTATCATGATTTTCGATCCACAAAGTTGATATTATACTTTGGTAATGGTCATTCTCTAATTTATATAACGATATTAATCTCACAACTATATCATTGAGATGGGATGTGAGTATTTAATTTGGATGCATTAAGCTATTTTCACGGTTCATTAATCAAGTAGGGCATTTAGGTATATCCCTATACTAATCACAACTGATCCTTTAATAATTATCCCCTAAATAATTAAATACATGATCCACACTCCCTACATTATTAATTACATACCTCCACTCTTATCATCAATTCATTTTGAGATTATAATTTATCCTAAAGTTTTCTATTCCTTAGAATAGTACAACAAGAACGCAAGAACAATCACATGACTTGATAAACATATAAACCAAATGTTAAACCATACTTAAGAAATCATATTATATACCTAAAATTATAAATAGTGTGGTTATACACTCAAATTTATACAAGTAATCTCTATAAGTGAGTTCATCAATCAAACTTACAAGAAAGAAAAGTAAAAGAAGAAATAACCCTAATTTAAGCTCCTTGATGTCTGCTTCTTCTCTCCAATTTGTGTAGCCTCCAAGAATGTATGTAATATTCCTAATTACTCCTTTAATATCCTAAAATTTAATTCATATTCATCTTACAATAAAATATACACATTGACCCTTCCCCTTACTTAAAATAAGTAGAAAACCAAATCCTAGTAGGTTTAGGAGTATAAGGGTGTAAATTTCGTGTTGTGGACTCCCCCAACGTTTAGCACCCTAATTTTCAGCATTTTAATATTTTATATAGGGTCAAATTCGTCCAATAAAAGTCCCATAAGGATTGTATTTAAGTACCATACATTTCCTACTCAAACTAGGACTTTAGGACCAACTTTGCCCACTAGTAGGAGCTCCGCTGCACGGAGCTCATTCCATTGACTGGGTGGTGCACCACTGACCTAATTGGATTGTATTTACATTATACAATCCAAAAATTTGGTTGGTTCATTGAAGTGAGCTTGTCCTCTACTTCATGGAATGGAGGGAGCAACAACTGGCATAATTTTGCACGGTTTTGTCTCTTATCATCCATCGAACTTGGTCCTTGTTCCATCATCTATTGTAGATAATTTTCAACTTCAAATGTTATAATATTTGCTTCATTTAATCTCCTAAACATTCTCATAACAACCATTAGATATTACAATGGTTTAAGCTCATCAAAATCACTCGAGAATACGCACAACTCAAGCTTGGTTTGACTAGTTAACTCATCTAATCTTGCCTTTGTAGTATTCACCCTTGAATTGATTAAAATGAAACTTAAGCCATATAAACATGAGTATTATCACAAAAATACACCAATATCACTAATTATTCACATAAGCACCCGAAGTTATCCTTAAAACTAAGGTAAACATGTGTAGATAATGACACTTAGGTGTATAAATACGCCTAAGATCAATATTGTAGGTCTTGTGTAGTTCTTCACGGCATCTATGCTTTGACTATCAAAACTTACTTCTTCATCAAATATATTATGAACCAAAACTGCCATTTTAACTAAAACTCACATTTAGAGAACTTTTCATATAATTTAAGATCACGAAGAATCTGTAAAACCTATCGCAAGTGACTAGCATAGTCCTCTTTTGATCTTGAATAAACTAGAATATCATCTATAAATAATATCATAACACATCGAAGAATGGTTTGAACACCCTATTCATCAAATCAATAAAATCTATTGGTGCATTCATTATTCCAAATCACATAACTAAAAACTCATAATGACCATACCTTGTTCAAAAATCTATCTTGGGTGTATCTTTCTCTTTTACTCTCACTTGGTGGTAACTTGACCTCAAATTAATTTTTTAGAAAAACTTAGCACCTTGTATCTGATCAAGTAAATCATCAATTCTTATAAGGGGATATTTGTTCTTAATTGTCACCTTATCCAGTTGTAGGTAGTCAATAAACACTCTCAATGAACCATCTTTTTCACGTACAAATAACACAAGTGCACCCCATAGGGACATACTAGGCCTTATGAATCCCTTTCTTAGTAAGTCATTAATTGCTCTTCAATTCTCATAATTCTATTGGAGCCATTCTATATGAAGAAATAAATATAGGTTGAGTATGTGGAATTACATCAATACCAAACTCTATTTCTCATTCTGGAGGCAAACCTGGAAGATTTTCAAGAAATACATCAAGAAATTCATTTACCACCGAATAGTCTGAAGTGTTAATGGTTCCGCCTCTATATCTTTCACCCTCACTAGATAACATATGTAACCTCTGTACATCATTTTATTTTTGTTAAGATAATAAATAAATTACCTCTTGGTGCCACAATATTACCCCCTCCATTCAAGGACTGCCTCTTTTAGAAAATGGAAATGCACCCTCACAATTTAGCAATATATAATGGTATAACAAGAAGCCAACCAATCCATACCTATTATAACATCAAAATCTACCATTTCTAGCTTTACATAATCAGCCAATGTATCACAATCACAAACTGTTACAATGTAATTAAGATTGATTCTTATAGCTATAATAGACTCGTCAATCAATTTTGATACTTTAGATAGCTTAATCAATGATTCTAGTGTTCTTTTAAACTTTCCAACAACCAACGGAGTGAATATATGATAGCGTGGAGCCTAGACTAATTAATGTGTTTACATTATGTGAAAAAATGGACAATGTACCTATTACTACATTAGGAGAAACCTCCAAGTTTTGTCAATCCCCTAGAGCATATGTATAATTCTGAACACAGATAGAACTAGTTGCTTATTTAACATCTCTACGATAGCCTATAGGTTGTATACCCTTACTTAAATAAGGCACCAATGATAATGATTCAACATATGATTTGCGCCATACCACCCATGCCCCTTTGAAGGTAGTTCTTCATTATATGTCTTGATGTACCATACCAAAAGCAAGCACATATCCCAAACTGACTTACACCAAGATAATTCCTTCCATATTTTTTACAAAGCAATCGAGGTGGTCTTATCTGATTCATATTTCCCTGCTACTGGTACCCTGCTACTTGCAAAACTTGGATCTTACTTCTTTGCCAAAACTAGTTATCCCTAAAACCTAGGAATTAGGGTGGAGAACTTATTGTAGAGTAGGAATATGGTATTCTACATGGTCTATTAGAAAACCAAAATCTAAATTCACTTTGGGATGTCATAAATAGCCCTGTATATTTGATCCTCTTGGAATTCCCTCTTTTTGGCTCTTGGGTCCTTTTTCTTTTCCTTTGACCTCCATTTTTGTTAAAAAGTATGTATCCTTGCTATATCTATGTCTTTATTCAAATTACCAAAATAATTATGTAAGACCCTAAAGAACTAGTCATTTCAGTCTTATATAGCATGCCAAAAGAGGTCCTAGACTTAGAAAATTTCAACTAAGTGTTAACACTTAGTCTTATTTTTCGCTTTGATATTTCAATGGCATCATTTAGGTGAGTTTTGGAATTTTCAAAAACTATTTGAGTCATGTTTGGACGGCCAAAATTTCAAGCCAATACAATCTTGACTCGTAGGGATGGCTATCGCATCGTACCCATCGACGTGATGCATCGGTGATCACGTCGACCCCATCAACATGGAGTGGCACCTATCGCATCACAAGTCCAGTTTTTCTCATTAACTTATGAGTTTCCAAGGGTATTTAGGTCCTTTTCCCTTCACCCAGTTAAAACAAAATACAAAATTAAGCTTCCAAAAGGATAAATTACATTTATTATTCACAAAATCCTCTCAAGAAATAAAACCTATTTCATTAAATTCAAGTCAAAATCCCAAGAATTCACCATAATTCTCATGACATCAACAATAAAGGTATGTTAGGTGTTCATCCTTGGGTTTTCTTCCACCTTTGGAGTTCAAGAACCCTTTTTAAAACTATAAGTTTTCAGATTTATGATTTACAAGCGCAAATTGGGTTGTATTCATGTTTACGTTTTTGTATGGATTTTAATTCAAGATGTGATTATTAATTTCATGAACATAAGATAGCATGTATGTTTTTTGATGTAATTCCCGTGTTAAAACCCTTGAAATTGAAAGTTTAAGTTTTAGTCATGATGCTTATGTGTTGTTCATTACCATGTGCATTAATTATGCTCCCCAATGTTTAATATAATGTCCATGAGAATTGAATAGTGTAATCATGACATGTTATCATGTGTTCTCATTCATGTAAAAGATCATGACCTCTAAGTGTTTGACAAAATATCTCAGTTAATAAATTGTGAACAATTGACTATTGTTATGCTTTTAAGATTTGTTATATTTTATTATTAATGCTATCGAGTCCCAAGGGTATTTATTACCTAAAATCTAGTTGTTTATTTAGTTATAGTAGTTCTAGAATAGTCCCAACAAAGGTCAAGAACAGTAGTACTCAGTCAGTAACAGAACTCAGTGAACTTTATCCAATTCTATTAGTCAACATGATCTGTCTCAGTTCAGTCAAACCTAGTACAGTCTAGTGATCAGTTCAGTGTCAATTAAGTTGGGAGTAGGATTCAACACCAAGCAAACCCAGGGATGGGGGTATTCCTTCTAGTAGAGGGTTTGACCCTTAGTAGCAGTCCCTACATTACAGAACTACGTAGCCAGCATAGAGTAAGTCATCCTTCTGCCAGATTAGGATT
>JAPEIP010000010.1:192426931-192444968 GCA_026120095.1 Capsicum chinense
GGATAATGAGAAATTGAATTCTACTCCATGTTGGGTGATAAATTCTATATGGGTTAAATTATTATAGATATAGATTCATGCAAACCTATGACTAAACCCTTGAATGATGAAATTAGGATTGAACCATGATTTTTAATTATTGTACAATGATGTTTACATGTATCATGCCTACAATATGTTTGATTAAATGCCTAGATGAAGGAAAAGTGCCTAACTAGCATGATACCATGAAATCCCCACACATGTACAAGTTATGCCTATCACATATTTTGATGAAATTCTTCAATAAATGTATTATGGATTTTGATGTTAGTTATATGTTCAAGTAAGTTATGCTTGGTTAGTTTCCTTTCATCGAGTTCTGGGGGAACTCGTACCTGAAACATTAGTTGTATGCCTAGAGTCATGTCATGTTTTCACGATTCTCTCAGTCAAGCTATGATCCTTAGACTTCAGACAATATTATAACTCAGGAAATTTCTATGATATCATGAACTCAGTCAGTTGTCAGATATCAGTAGTATTCTGTCAGTCAATGGAATTTAGTAACTCAGCCCATGCTCAGTTTAGTAAATCATGTTTAGAGTCTATTGAGATAGGAGTAGGAATTATCACCGAGTGAATCCAAGGATGGGAACACACACTATCAGATAAGGGTGTGATTCTTAGAAGTCATCCTTGCATTTCAAAACTATATAGCTAGCATAGGTTGAGAAATCAACACTGCCCGATGAGGGTTGATGAGGTGGATTAGCACTATCAGATAAGGGCCCTACCATTCTCGTATAGGGGACACTATCAGATAAAGGTCGCCCACAGCTTGTCCTTATCGGTGGTGCGATATTGACACCCTTCCAATTAGGGTTACGGATAGTGCCCTAACTTAGCTATAATGGTGTATCAGGGGAATTTCGATTAGATAACTACTTCCCATAATTTCATGTTACAAAATCAGGACTGTCAGATATAGTCAATCAGTCTCAGTAATAGAACTCAGATAGTTCTTTAGATTTTTGGACTGCCAGATATAGTCAACTCAGATAAAATATGGAACTCAGATAGTTTCATCAAATTTTGAACTATCAGATACAGTCACTCATGTTATCAGTTATATTCAGATTCAGTAGTCATGTTATCACAGTATTAGTATCAGTTGTTATGTCTCATGCATGTATTCTCATGCTCATGATAGTTAGTCAGTTATTATTATTGTTCATGCATATGAACTCCATGAATTCAGACTACCGCATATCCATACCAGTACATTCAAACTAATGACGCATTTGTGCTATGGTGTCTTATACCATAGGTTTAGATACACGAGCTCCAGACAATAGTAGATTCTAGATATCCGCAGACAGAGTTAGAAATGAGTCCTCATCTTTCAAGGACATGATTATTTCCCTATTATCCTATTAATCAATTTATTATTTGGAGTTAGTTGGGGACATGTCCCATCAAATCCTTACTCAAAAAGTTCAATCAGTTAGAGGCTTTCTATGCTATCATGTTTCAGACTTTTGTATGTTCAGTTTTATTTTGGGTATTCTATTAACCCACACAGATGTTATATCATTCAAATAATGTTCAGTATTGAACCTTATGGCCTTTCAGTTCATGTTTCCACATTATAAAGTATTTTATGCAGTATACAGGTACAAATATCAATCATGGGTTAGTTTGTCGTCCTTAGGGGTCATGAGCACCGTGTAGCATTCCGAGTACCAAATTTGGAGCGTTACAAACTTGGTATCAGAGCCTAAGGTTCAATAGAGTCCTAGGAAGTCTGAAAGTTGCATCTAGTAGAGTCTTATACATGGGTGTGTTGCACGCCACATTTATGTACATGAGGCTATAAGAATTTTAGGAATAGTTTCCCTTATTTTAGTATTCATATCATGCTAGTGAGGATAATCTTAAGTCAATCTCTCAGTCTAATCTGTTTCTCCCTTTTTTTTACAAAACATGCCTTCTAAAAGAAAAAGCAGAAATCAGTCAGCCCCTCAGCCCGAAGATCCTTTTGGCAATCATGTTTCTTATGCGGAGTTTAGGGCTGCATTCACAACTCTTGCTTAATCATTCACCGCTTAGAATATACAGCCAAAAGTTATTTCGGTCAACCTAGTGGCTAATTTAGCCACAGCTAGGATTCGTGTCTTCACCCAAATAAATCCTCCATCCTTCCTTGGGTCTAAGGTTATAAGGACCCTCAGGAATTCATTGATTAGGTTTAGAAGGTGATAGACATCATGGGGATGACTACTGTTAAGAGTGTTGAGCTAGCTGCATATCAGTTACAAGAGGAGGCTCATACTTGGTTCAAACAGTGGAAGTCAGAGAGGTCAGATGATGCAGTTCCTATAGAGTAGGAGGAGTTTGTCACTGCATTCTTAGACAGATTCTTTCCCCAAAAGCTTAAAGAGGCTAAGGTGCTAGAATTTATCAACCTTAGACAGGTATGACAATAAAAGAGTATTCTCTTAAGTTTACTCAATTAGCCTGATATGCCCCTCATGTGGTTGCAGACAGCAGGGCCAATATGAGTTAGTTTGCTTTAGGGGTAAATAATAGCGTGGTAAATGAGTCCAAATCTGCCATGCTAAATAGTGACATAACTTTATCCAGGTATATGACTTATGCTCAGCAGATAGAGAAGCAGAAGATTAAGCAGAGGGAGAATCAAAATAAGAGAGCGAAGATAGGCAGTTTCAACTTTGCTCAGCTTAATTCAGAAGGAGGAAACTATTCCCAGTTCCATCCTAAGTCATCAGTTCTTGCCCTTTCTTCAGCCACTGCTCCAGTTCCTAAGTTCAGAGAGGGTAACAGAGATAGAGCACTAGGCTCTAGGTCTTAGGGCAGTGTTAGCAATGCCCGAACTAATTCCCTTTGTCAGACTTATGGTAAGAACCACAAGGGTGCTTGCAGAGATGATAGCGATGTCTGTTTTAGTTAAGGCAAGCTAGGCCACAGAGTCAGAGACTACCCTCAGTCAGGTTATCAGAGTCATCTCCAATTCTAAGCTTAGTTCGATCACTTGAATCAACAGGGTGCCACTACCAGTGCTACTAGTGGGCAATACCCAAATTATCTCTATGCTCTTTAGTCCCGATGGGATCAGTAAAATTCTCCTGATATAGTTACTGGTACGTTATAGATCTTTCATGTGTATATTTATGCTTGGCTATATCCAGGAGCTTCTTTGTCTTTGTTACTCCCTATATAGCAGGCAATTTTGAAATTAGTCCAAAAATCCTAGTAGAGCCCTTTTCAGTCTCTACCCCAATAGGTAAAACCATCATAACTCGATGGGTATACAGGAACTGCCCGATTATGATATTTCATAAAGTCACTTCAGCAGACTTAGTTAAATTAGAGATGACTGATTTTGATGTCATTTTTGGCATGGATTGGCTTCATTCCTACTATGCCAAAGTCAACTGTAGAAATAGAATAGTCTAATTTTAGTTTCCGAATAAATCGTCCTTGAGTGGAAGGGTAGTACTTTAGTGTTCAGAATTTAGCTTATTTCCTACCTTCGAGCACGGAAAATAATATCTAAAGGATGTGTTTATCATCTTATTCGAGTTAAGGACACTAGTTCTGAAACTCCCAGCCTTGAATCAGTTCTAGTTGTAGGTGAATATTCAGATGTCTTTCCCGAATATCTTCTAGGAATTCCTCCTAAAAGGGAAATAAACTTCAGCATTGACCTTCTTCTAGATACTCTTCCTATATCTATTCTGCCATACAGAATGGCACCAGCAGAACTCAGAGAACTGAAAGAACAATTGAAGGATCTCTCAGATAAGGGATTCATTATGCCCAGCATTTCCCCGTGGGGTGCTCCAGTATTATTCGTGCGTAAGAAAGATGATTCTTTTAGGATATGTGTAGACTACCATCAACTCAATATGGTCATGGTCAAGAACAAGTATCCTCTTCCCAGAATTGATGACTTATTTGATCAACTTTAGGGTGCCAGTTATTTCTCTAAGATAGACCTCAAATCCGACTATCATCAGCTCAGAGTTAGAGAATGTGACATACGAAAAATAGTTTTCCATACTCGGTATGGTCTTTTTGAATTCTTAGTTATGTCTTTTGGTCTTACCAATGCCCCAGCAACTTTTATGGACTTGATGAACCGTGTGTTTAAGTAGTACTTGTACATGTTCTTCATAGTCTTCATAGATGATATTCTGGTCTATTTTTATAGTGAGCGTAATCATGCAGACTATCTCAGAACAATACTTCAGACTCTCAGAGATCATCAGCTATTCACCAAATTTAGTAAGTGCAAATTTTCTCTAAGGTCAGTAGCATTCCTTGGTCATATCATTTCTGGTGATGGCATTAGAGTGGATATTTAAAAGATCGAAGTAGTAAGAAACTGGCCTCTCCTTGTCTCTCCATTGGATATCAGGAGTTTTTTGGGTTTGGCACTATTACAGATGGTTTGTTGAGGGATATTTTTCTATTACATCCCCTATGTCTAGATTTAATCAGAAGAAAGTTAAGTTTCAGTGGTCAGATCCTTGCGAGAAGAGTTTTCAGGAGTTGAAGACTCCACTCACCTCAGCTCCAGTATTAGCTCTTCCATATGGTCCATATGTTTTTGTAGTGTATTGTGATGCATCTAGAGTAGGCTTGGGTTGTGTCCTCATGCAACATGGTAAGGTCATAGCCTATGCCTCCAGATAGCTTAAGCCCCATGAGAGGAATTATCCTACTCATGATCTTGAGTTAGCAGTCGTAGTCTTTGCCTTGAAGATTTGAAGAAATTATTTATATGGTGTTCATTTAGATATGTTCATTGATCATAAAAGTCTTCAATATGTGTTTTCTTAAAAAGATCACAAGCTTCGTTAGATAAGGTGGTTAGAGATCTTTAAAGATTAAGACATGAGTGTCCTTTATCATTTGGACAAGGCCAACGTAGTGGCCAATGCTATCAGTAGACTATCCATATGTAGTGTTTCTTATGTTAAGGATAGTAAGAAGAAGTTAGCTCGGAAGTCCATCAGTTTCCCAGACTATGCATTTTCTTAGTCGATACAGAAGAGGGTGATATATGGGTTCAGAGTAGTTTAGAATCATCTCTAGTTACTGAGGTAAAAGAAAAGCAAGATAGAGATCCCAGCCTTGTCAAGTTGAAAGAGTCAGTCCAGCATCAAAAAGTAGAGGTTTTATACCAAGGGAGAGATGGTGTCCTTTGTTATCTGGGTCATCGCTGTGTTTTAGGTGTAGATGACTTAAGGCAGAAATTTCTTGCAGAAGCGCATGGTGCGCACTACTCTATTCATCCAAAGGCAACAGAGATGTACCATGACTTACGGGAAATCTATTGGTGGAGAGGGATGAAAAGAGACATTGTAAATTTTGTGGCAAAGTACTCTACATGTCAGGATTTTAACATAAAGCATCAGAAGCCTAGAGGTCGATATAGGAGTTCAGTATTCCTACTTGGAAGTAGGAAGTTGTGAACATGGACTTCGTGATGGGTTTGGCTCGAACTCATCATCAGCATGATTCAGTCTGGGTCATTGTAGACAGAATAACCAAATCAGCTTATTTTCTTCAAGTTCATACCTCTTATTCAGTCGAGGATTATGCCAAACTCTACATTAAGGAGTTGGTCAGATTACACGGTGTTCTGTTGTCCATTATCTCAGACAGAGGTACCCAGTTCACCTCTCATTTCTGGAAAGCATTCCAAAAAAGTCTTGGTACCCAAGTTCATCTTAGTACAGCCTTTCATCCTCAGACAGATGGTCAAGCAAAAAGGACCATTCAGATATTAGAAGATATGCTTAGGGCATGCGTAATTGATTTCAAGGTAAGTTGGGATGACCACTTACCTTTGATTGAGTTTCCATACAACAACAGTTATCATTCTAGTATTTAGATGGCTCCATTTAAAGCTCTTTATGGTCGAAGATATAGATCTCTAATTGGTTGTTTCAAAGTTAGTGAGGCCTCAGTTATAGGTCCTGACTTGGTATTCGATGCCTTAGAAAAAGTCCAGTTGATTAGAGAAAGACTTTGGGCTGTTCAGAGCTGACAGAAGTCTTATCCAAATATTTGTAGAAAAGATTTTGAGTTTGAGATTGGTGATCATGTCTATCTAAAGATCTCTCCCATGAAGGGAGTAAAGAGATTCAGCAAGAACGGAAAGCTCAATCCCCGATATGTTGGTTCCTTCAAGATTCTCAGTCCCTTTGGCAAGGTAGCCAATGATCTTGAATTGCCTTTAGATCTAGCCTCAGTTCATCCAGTCTTTCATGTCTCTTTGCTCAAGAAGTGCATAGGTGACCCATCAGTTGTAGTCCCTATTCAGAGCATTGATGTTCAGAACACTCTTTCTTATGAAGAGATTCCAGTCAAAATCTTAGACTATCAGACTCATAGATTGAGGAACAAAGAGGTCTCTCTAGTTAAGGTTATTTGGCAAAATCAGTCCATCGAGGGAGCTACTTGGGAAGCTGAGGCAGACATGCGTACTAAGTATTCTCACCTCTTCTTCGCCAACACAGATCAAGCTCAAGGTAATAGTTCTCCTTAAGCTTACTCAGTTTCATGTTCAGTGTTCATTACAAACTTGATATGATGTTTCATGCTCATTTTTCCATTATAAACTTGGTATCAAGTACCATTACATATTCAGTCATGCACATATGTATCATCTCAGTTATGTAATTATACATCAGACATGCATTCTCATTGTGAGAAACATAGTTCTTCAGAACACTCAGTCATGCATTCATGAATAAGTTACACATGCAACAGATATGCATGTTCAGTAATCTATGTTCAGTTTGTTAGTCATGTCAGTCATGAGATCATGTTCCAGTTATTCATGATCAGTATGTACGCTAGTTGTCTTTTCTCCCCTCTCAATCAGTCTTATTCGAGGACGAATGTTCTCAAGGGGGAGATATTGTAATACCCTATACTTTATCCTAGCTAATTTCATCTTAAGAATATTTATTATTATCTTCTAAATTGAATGATAGTTATTCCATGAGGAAGTTTTCAAGATTTTCACTTTTTGTCATGTGGGAAATTCAATAAGCTTTCCATCAATATAAGATTCGCCTAAATTCGATAACCGGGTCAGAAGTTATGACTATTTCAAGTTCCCATCATAAAATAGTGCCATATTAGTCAGCGGCGTTCCACACCACAAAAGGAAATGGCATTTGGTAAATTACAGTAGGGTTCCGCAATTATGGCACATCGTGCCAGGTTCCAAATTTAGAATTGTTCATTTTTAGTGTCTCAGTGCTATTTCCACCACGTGGCACCAAAGTTCCAGGTTACAAAAGAAGTGTTAATGTGATGGCCCCGTGTCGCACCATCCCTCAATTTCCCAATAGTCAAAATTCAGTGACACGGCGTGATAGCGCCGCGTCACGGCAAGGGTCCAATTTAGGAAATTTTCACAGAAATTAAATTATGCATCCAGGGTTAAAAGGGTCAACTTCCCACCCCTATTTAAGCCCTTTAACATGTAATTCAACCACTTTTCACCCA
Organism: Capsicum chinense; assembly: GCA_026120095.1. Taxonomy (NCBI): domain Eukaryota; kingdom Viridiplantae; phylum Streptophyta; class Magnoliopsida; order Solanales; family Solanaceae; genus Capsicum; species Capsicum chinense. The sequence goes on from JAPEIP010000010.1 coordinate 192,434,465, forward strand.
AAATATACTAGTTTCTCTCAAGTTTCTCTCAAGAACATGCTAGTGTTTTCATTGAATATCTAATTTCAAGAAAGTTTGATCATCGATCTTCACGAAATCACGAACTAAGATATGCATAGTGTTCATTCATGAACTCCTTTCATCCATGAAGCCCAAGAATTCCTTTTATAAATTCATGTTTATGGATTTTCTTATGAATTTCATGATTGGGATGCTCTTGTTCATGTGGATAATGAAAAATTGAATTCTACTCCATGTTGGATGATAAATTCTATTTGGGTTAAGTTATTATAGATATAGGTTCATGCAAACCTATGACTAAACCCTTGAATGATAAAATTAAAAGTAAACCATGATTTTTAATTATTGTACAATGATGTTTACATGTACCATGCCTACAATATGTTTGATTAAATTCCTAGATAAAGGAAAAGTGCCTAACTAGAATGATACCATGAAATCCCCATGTATGTACAATCTATGCCTATCACGTGTGTTGATGAAATGCTTCTATAAATGTATTATGGATTGTGATGTTAGTTATATGTTCAAGTAAGTTATGCTTGGTCAGTTTCCTTCCATCGAGTTCTGATGGTACTCTTACCAAAAATATTAGTTGTGTGCCTAGAGCCATGTCATATTTTCACGATACTCTCAGTAAAGCTATGATCCTTAGACTTCAGACAGTCAGTCTTATGACTCAGGAAATCTCTATGTTCTCATAAACTCAATTAGTTGTAAGATATTAGTAGTAGGAATTAGCATCGAGTGAACCCAAGGATGGGAACAAACACTATCAGATGAGGGTGTGATTCTTAAAAGTAATCCTTGTATTTCAAAACTATATAGCTAGTATAGATTGAGACATCAACACTGTCTGATGAGGGTTGATGAGGTAGATAAGCACTGTCAGATAAGGGCCCCACCACTCTTATATAGGAGACACTATCAGATGAGGGTCATCCACAGCTTGTCCTTACCGGTGGTGCAGTATTGATACCCTTCTAATTGGGATTATTGATTGGACTCCAACTCAACCATAATAGAGTATTAGGGGCATGTCGGTTAGATAACTACTTCCCATAATTTTATGTTACAGAATCTGGACTGTTAGATTAGTCAATCAGTCTCAGTAATAGAACTAAGATAGTTCTTCAGATTTTAGGGCTATTAGATACAGTCATCTCAGATACAGTACGAAACTCAAATAGTTCCATCAGATTTAGGACTGTCAGATACAGTCACTTATGTTATCAGTTATATTCAGATTCAATAATTATGTTATCACAGTATTAGTGTCAGTTGTTATGTCTCATGCATGTATTCTCAAGCTCATGATAGTTAGTTAGTTATTTTTATTGTTCTTGCATATGAACCCCATGCATTCAGCCTACCTTACATGCATACCAATACATTTAAAGCACTAACACATTTGTGCTACGGTGTGTTATACTATAGGTTTAGAGACACGAGCTTCAGAGCAACAGTAGATTCCAGATATCCGCAGACAGAGTTAAAAGTGAGTCCTGATCTTTTGAGGACATGATTATTTCCCTATTATCTCATTAATATTTTTATTATTCGGAGTTTATTGGGGACATGTCCCATCAACTCCTTACTCAGACAGTTTATTCAGTTAGAGGCTTTCTAGACTATTATGTTTCAGTCTTTAGTATGTTCATTTTTGTTTTTGGTATTATTGTTTACTATTGTTTTACTTTGTTCTAGATGCCTTACCTTAGGATTTGAGTATTATTTTCCTTTTGTATCAGTTTGTGTAATAGGCTTACTTGTCAAGTTTTACCACGACTAGTGTCATCATGACCCTTTGTATTTTGGGTCATGACAAATTGGTATCAAAGAAGCCAAATTTATTTTATCTCAATAATGTAAGAATAGGATATCTAATAGAGTCTCATGGATTAGTATGCAAACATATGTATCAATCTTCGAGAGACTAAGAATGTCTTTAGGAGGATTTTCCTTATTTTGTTCTTTATCATGCGAATCTCTTTCATACCTTAAGTTCTAAGTTATGTTTCACTCTTTCTACATAGATGGTGTTGATTAGGTCCCACAAGAGAAAAGATATAGATCTTTATCCTAAAAGGCAAGCCTTGAGTCATGAATGGACTTAAGAAAGTGGATGGGCCCGTATATTAGGCCCATCTAGAAGGAGTTCTAGGGGACTGCACCTTGAGCCTCATATTGATTATGTTGGGGGTATAGGTTTAATTCCATTTCCTCATAGTTTGTCTGCCCCAATTTCGGAGGGGTTGGTGCATTTGCTAACCCATTTAGAGGGTTCTCCTTTAGTTATGTTGGGTATTCCTCCAGTTCTAAATGTGGATCCTCTAGTGTCACCTACTTCTATTTTGGGTACTCCTCAGACCTAGAGTACTATTTCTCTATCAGCATCGATATCTAAGTATGTTGCTTCAAGATCATGATTTCATCCTTCATCTTTTTTACCTCCTTAGATAGGATCTTATTTCTCCAGATTCATCATGCCTCCATTTGCAGCAAGTATAGTTATGTCTTTGATGATCAGAAAAGGTTTGAGAGATTTACTTATTTGAGTTTTCCTAGATTTAGTTGTGTGATGGATGAGAATACCGATGAGTTCCTAATTGATGTCGATAGAAGTTGCATAATTTGGGTGTGCTTGAGTTGGATGGAGTTACTAATACTACTTACCAGTTGAGAGATACTGCTAAAGATTGGTGAAGGTTTTTTGTTGGTTGTATACCTCTTAATTCTCTTGAGATAATGCGGGATTAGTTTACTGATGCCTTTTAGAGAGATTTATGCCTCACAGTTTGAGGGATCAAATGCGACATAAGTTTTGTCGCCTGAAGAAAGGCTCCATAAATATTGCAGAGTATGAGGCATGCTTTCATTCCTTGTCTAGATATTCTTATACTAGTACTTCTATCAATTCTGAAAAGATTAAGAAGTTTGTGAAGGGATTAGATATTCTCCTTCAGTTGGCTATATGTCAGATAGTTTTATTTCAAGTATAGTGGATCAAGCTAATATGACTGAGGGTATTCTATGAGCATTTCAAAGAGGCAAAAAAAAGGTATGCCATTTTTTTTAATTCAGGGTCAAGCTTTTAAGGCAGAGATTTTAGAGGTTTTTATGGGTATCATAGTAGACCAATGTAGGAAGCCTTATAGAGTTTGGGTAGTGGGTCTTCTGGTTTGGTAGTTTAAGGTAGTTATCTGGGCCCATTAGTATCTCCTCCTATTAAGTCGGGTTATAAAGGTTGCTTTTTATGTGATGAGGTTTTCCATGTGGCCAAGGACTATCCTCATCGTGTGATTAGAGCTACTCTTATTTCAATTATGAGAGGTAGGGGTTCTATCAGAGGTAGTGGAGCTCGTAGTGGTGGTCATGGGAATACTCATCCAGTTGGTGGTCGTGGATAGTGCTATGTTATACTAGCAAGACTTGAGGTAGAGGCTTTAGATATTTTAATCACAGGTATCGTCCCTATTTGTTTTAGAGTTGTATTTGTGTTATTTGATCCTATATTGACCTTTTCCTATGTGTATTTATATTTTTCTTTAGGTTTTGATTCTGTTAGTGAGCCTCTTTCCATGCCTATTCGTGTATCTAACCCAGTAGGAGATTCCTTAGTGGTGGATCGGGTGTACTGATTTTATGTTATGACTTTATCTAAGCGTGAGACTTAGGTAGACTTGATTTGTAATATCCCATACTATTCTTTGTTCAATTCATCTCTTAGTTGCATGCATAAGGGGCTTAAGGCCTGAAAACTTCACCAAGTGTTGGGGACTTAGTCATTTTCAAGACCTTTAAACTTTGAGTATTTGTAATTTGGTCTTCCCGAACCCGAGAGGTTGGTTCTTACGTTAAGTCATGTTCAGGGATGTAAGAAGTATTTCTTGGAGAAGTTTCAAATTTTTCAGACAAGGTTTGGGTCATGTTTGTATCACGAAACCAGTGGGTTATAGTGATAAGCTTGTGGTGCGGCATTAGTAGTGATGTTATGCAAACCGCGTCGTGGTGGAGAAAATGAAAGACCGTGATAAGACCTTTCCCCCAAGAACACAATTTCAATTCCTTTTCCCCAAAAAATCAAGAATTCAAGTTCCCCAAGGTCAAGAACCTTCAATAAAGCATCAAGAATAAAGTGTTTCCTTTCAAGTTAAGAGCTTAAGGTATGTGGGGTGTTCATTTGTGGGTCCCTTTCACCCATGGATCCAAAAACCCTCTTTTCAATAAAAGAATGGATTTTTAAATCATTATTGTATCTTATATTGCTTAAGATGGGTTAATTTATGTTTTCATGGTAATTTAAATGCAACTCAATCCATGTATGATCCCCTTCCAGATTTGAATTCCCCATGCGATGAATTTCAGCTTCCCATGTCTTAGCCAAGTGAACCTCATGTTGTTGAATTCACATGTTTAAAATACCTCATGTACAAGTCCTTGATTTTCATATATTTTCTTAAATGCATATATTCTGAGTTAAACCATGATTCAATACTATAGTTTAAGTTTAAATGTCATGTTTTAATGATCACTCAGTGTTGGTGGGTTATGACTACCCCATACCAACGTGTTTTACATAATTTTCAAATTTTTAAGTATGATTTAGTTAAACCATGAATATCCTTACTTATTCAGTTATTATGATTAAGATAAGCACTATCAAAAATAATATTCAGTTAAACTTAATTCAATTCAGTACCAGTGTCAGTTCAATTGGGAGTAGGATTTATCATAGAGTGAACCTAGGGATGGAGGCTCACCCTCCAGTGAGGACTGGGTCCTTAGTAGTAGTCCCTAAGCTCCAGAACTACATAGCTAGTGTAGGACTATGAGATGTCACATGCCAGTTTAAGACAGATACTCTCATAGGGGTCACCTACCAGTTAGGACTGACTCCCTAGTCCTATGGGACATTAGCCTTGTGGATCCACATTCTCAGCCAGTGTTAGTACCCGTGGCATGAAACTGACACCCTTCAAACTGGGTCACAAGTTGGACCCCAATTAGCTTAGATTGGGGCATGTCGGTTATATGATACCTTCTACAGTATTAGTCTGTACTCAGTCTATACAAGTTCAGGTGTTCGTGACCAAGCAATTAGATTTTCAGTTATTCAAATATCAGTAATTCAGTTATCCATATTATTTCAATACATTCTTTACTTCGTCTTGCATTTTTAGTTTTACATGATCAGTATTTAGTTATCTATTAAACAATATACAATTATCAGTTAATCCCTATATTTGTATATTTAGACCCTTGAATTTTGTCAATTTCCACCATCTAGTTTCAGACCCTGTATTTATATGTCATCCTCGGTACAACTTTTACAGCATATTAAGCCTTATAAGAGAAATTCTTACAGCAATTATGTTTTATCGCTTTCCAGCTTTAGATTTACTTATTCTTCAAAATAAAGATTTAAGAAACTAAGTGTAGTTATTCACCAGCTTATCAGATCATGTTTGTTACTCATGTTTTAAGATACTTCAACTTTCAGTTTATTTCAGTCTCTTGTTGCGTCTACTTACACTTAGCATGCAGTTTTTAAGATTATGTTCCTAATCAGTTTTACTTATTACATTCACCGCCAGTTACTCAGTACATTCCAAAGTACTGATCTAGAAATATGTCTATGTGCTACATTATCTCATAATGTAGGCACCAGGTGTAGCTAACACACCATACTCAGACAGTTTATAACTTCTAACCTGCAGGTGATTAGTTCTCTTATTTCAGGGACTCTAGTTAGTTGCAGTTCATGTAATTTATTTTGATTATTCATATGTATTGATTAGTGGTAGTTGGAGGCATGTCCCAGCTATCTATAGTTAGTACAAGAGAGGCTTCTTAGATAGCCAGTCAGAGTTATGATATTGTAAATCAAGTTCTTTCTTCAGATATATCATGTTGTAAACTTATTCAGTATTACATTTAATCAAATTTTCGCATGATTATACTCTCACTCAGTAAATTATGTTTTGTTATATACATATTAAGTCAGTTGCTCAATAGTATGTTAGTTCATGGTTTAGCTTGGGGTCACATGTTCTTCTAAGCACCATGTTACGACTAGGGGGTAGTCTTGGGTCATGGCAAACTTGGTATTGGAGCCCATAGTTTGAGTGTCCTAGGGTGTCTATGAAGTCGTGTCTAGTAAAGTCTTGTGAAATAGTATAGACATGTTTGTACTTTTCTTTGAGAGGCTACAGAGTATTTAAGAAATGTTTCTCTTCTTATATGTCTCGAATAGTCCAAAAGAAATTTTTCTAAAAAACCTATACAGATTCTCATCATACTTCTATTTATGCCAGCTCTGCCTAGTTTTGAGGTAACAAAAATAGTTAAGCTCAAATTCCTACAAATAGAGCATTATCAAATAGTCCCCACAGATAGTTATGGGAATTGCAGGTTGTCTCAAAAAGTATCCCATCAGTTCCTTTCTGTTCTAAAGTTATAAAGATTTTATTCACGATCATGAAAGATCCTGTATTGAGCCAAAGTTAGATGTGTTTTTTGATCACTTCTCATAATTCTATGACTGCATGTGACCTAGAGTTAGAAACATGAACCTAAAAGTTTTAATAGAAGTAAAGTGGGGATAGTGTTTATTTATATTTAGTAGATTATGTATCCATGGGACAAGTTGTATTAAAGGTGAACTAGTAGGCTTGAAATAATGTATGCAAGAATTTAAGTCTGTTGATTTGAAGTTAAGTATAATGATATGGGTATGATCTAGTGGTGTACCTAAGCTTATATGGGATTGTAGTATTTCCAAGTTCTTGAAGAGTGTGTGCTTAGGTAGTACCCTTAAGTTTTTAAGTATGAATGAAGCTAATAGTAGCATGTGATATTCTTACCAGCTAAGTTATGGGCTATAGGTTATTGATATCGGATGTTCAAGTGTGATGGTAATTCTCATAGTTTAGGGAAAATATAAGTTTAGAGAAATGATTTTAGTAGGCTAGGAAGGAAATTGGTATGGTTTATTAAAAGTTTGTGAATATCCATATTAAGTGTTAGACGTTGAGTTTCAATCTTGGTTAAATAAGCTAATATAAGAAAGATATGAAATTCTAGATGGTGTGAATTCAGAGGGAAGTACTAGCAGTGGCTTTTACACTTTCAAGTATAGTCTTTCAGGGTGAGTTTAGTGTATATGTGTATTGTTATATCTCAGACTCTAGAGTAAAGTTATTGTAGTTCAGTTTAGGGTTTATTAAGGAGGTCTACAGACTTAGAATGATGGCTTAAAGCTAAGGAGGAGATAATAGAACAAGCAACCAAGTCAGGATCTCAAATTCTAGTAGTAAGGCTGGTGTGTTGTAAAGCAACAGTATGGGAGGAAAATGTCTGACCCATTCTTATCTTAGTGCAAAGTTTTGTATTTCATTCATCACGATATCTACTCATGCCTTACATGTCATCTCTATGATCATAGCACATATCCATGCATTTTCCATAGAATTATGTACGCTCTCAGTTCCTAGTATGAGGAGATTCAGTTCACTCAGTAGTACAAATCATATTCCCTGAAATTATGAACTCCAAACTTAAATCATGCGGCTCTTAACTCATTTACTCATGCATTATAGAATGTTCAGTTCTAGGTACTCATGGTACACCCATAATGTCCAGTGAAATTTAGATTATGTCACGTATATCCTCAATGTTAATCTCTACAATTAATCTATATTATGGTTAATCTATTTCTCCAGCCTCAGTTAAGTGTCCAAGTTATGCATAGTATTCTTTCATGCTTCAAGTCCTCATATTCTAACTTTCAATGGAATTTTCTTATGTAAAGATAGTGGTGATGGACAATTATTTAGATAGGAGAGAGTAAATGTTCTTATTGAGGAAATATTATTGTATTTTTATTTTATATAAGGCTATAAGGTTTTAGAAATATGGAGGTAAATCTTTTGGTATATGTCATGGTTAGTTAAGAATTCTAGGTGTGTCTTCTTAAGAATAGTGCAAGAAAGTTGCAATTGATAGAGGTTTAGAGAATATAAGAAATATGCATTTATAGGTGTTTGCCCAGAAGTTTGTATGTGGTTATAATGATAGGCTTGAATGTCATGTTGGTATATAAGTGGATGGATGCATTGTGTACTAGTAAATTCCTAGTAGATTAAGATGAGAAGATGTGAAATTGCATGGGGTATTGAATTCATGGTTCATACTAGCATTATAGTGTTATGTGCAGTACGTTGTAATATTGAGTTAGGTTTGAACATGGTGAGAGCAGGTAGTTCAACTCAGACTTTGGATGGAGTAGTTATATATGCCCATGCAAATGTTTAAGAGGTGAGGGTAATCTTGAATTGGGTGATTGCATTACCTAAGGCCTAGTAATTCTATCCTAGTTATGTTTCATAGGCCTATGTTCCATGTTATAGAGTTATAGCCATATTAAGAGTCCTTACTAATATATCTTATTTAGATCATGCCCAAGATCTTTTTCTCCCTGATGTTATTAGAACTTCTTATAAAGAGTGTTGAAGAAATACTCCAGTTGAGTATAAGCTTTTAGTATAATTGAGTTCGTATAGCCAGTAATTTAGTTTAGTAGTCAGACAGATAAGTTCCAATGGTTTTTCCATCTTTTGATCTAGTCTTACTATTTGAAGTTTCATAAGTATGTCCATTACAAGAGGTAATTTGTTCGCATCCATGTAAATTGTGAATTTATTTCTGTTCACACATCGTGGTTTAGATTCGGATATTCTCGGTCATGATTCAGTTCATAAGTGTCCTATGTATCATCTCAGTCTTTCTTTAGTATTTTAGCAAATTCAGTATCATTCAGAGGATGAATGATCCCAAGTGGGAGATTTTGTAATACCCTGAGTTTTCATGTCCTAAACCTCTCAAATTTTCATCAAAAAACTATATCTAGCCTAAGGTAATGGTTACTCATAAGCTGACTCTCTCATTTCTATCTCAGCCTTATAACTATTATCATGTCAATGCATGTATTCACGAAATTAGTTCAACTCATGAATCATGTTTCAGACTCAGTTATGTAATCATATTCCAAATCATACATGTTCAATATGTGATCTTAATTTCCTTGGTTTAGTACTCAAGTCTTATCAGTTTCATTCGAGGATAAATATACACAAAGGGTAGATACTGTAACACCCCACACTATTCTTAGTTTAATTTAGCGCTTAGTTGCATGCATAAGGGGATTAAGGCCTGAAAATTTCACTTAGTTTTAGGGACTTAGTCATTTTCAAGACCCCTAAACTTTAAGGATTTTTAATTTGGTCTTCCCGGCCCTGAGATGTTGGTTTTTGAGTTATTTCATGTTCAGGGATGTAAGAAGTATATCTCAGATGAGTTATGGATTTTTCAAACAAAGCTTAGGGTATGTTTAGATCACAAAACTAGTGGGTTACCACGATAAGCCCCGATGCAGCATTATTCCCGATGTCATACAGATCGTGCCTCAGTCGGGGATATGAATGACCACAACAAGACTGCATTGCAGTAAGCTATTACAACCAGTTCCAAATTAAAATGACAGAGGGACAATCGGGTCTTTTCCTTCTCAACCCAATCGTTCATAACACGACTTAGGCATCAGTTAGGGTATAATTTTGCCCTTCTTCTCTAATTTTCCTCCTAAGAAAGCCATTCCCTTTCCCCCAAGAACACAAATTCAATTTCTTTTCCCCAAAAAATCAAGAATTCAAGTTCCTTAAGTTCAAGAACCTTCAATAAAGCATCAATAATAGCATTTTTCCTTACAAGTTAAAAGCTTAAAGTGTGTGGGGTGTTCATCCATGGATCTCTTTCACCTATGGAGCCCAAAAACTCTCTTTTCAATTAAAGAATAGATCTTTCTATCATTATTGTATCTTATATTGCTTAAGATAGGTTTAATTCATGTTTTCATGGTAATTTAAATGCAACTCGGTCCATTTATGATCACGTTCCAGATTTGAATTCCACATTTTATGAATTTCAGCTTCCCGAGTTTTAGACAATTAAACTTTATGTTATTGAATTCTAATGTTTAAAATACCCCTATTTATAAGTCTATTCTTTCCTCATGTTTGATAAAATGCTCATGTTTTTAGTTGAACCAAGATTCAATATTATATTTTAATTTTATATGTCATATTTAAATGATCACTCAGTGTTGGTGGATTATGAATACCCGATGCCTACATATTTTACATGATTTTCAATTTTTAAAGTATGATTTAGTTACACCATAAATATCCTTACTTATTCAGTTATTATGATTAAGATGAGCACTATCAGAAATAATATTCAGCTAATCTTAATTCAATTAGTACCAGTGTCAGTTCAGTTGGGAGTAGGATTTATCATCGAGCGAACCTAGGGATGGTGGCTCACCCGCTAGTTAGGATTGGGTCCTTAGTAGCAGTCCCTAAGTCCGAGAACTACATAGTCAGTGTAGGATTATGAGATGCCATCCACCAGTTTAGGACTGATA
>JAPEIP010000010.1:192445068-192462843 GCA_026120095.1 Capsicum chinense
AACTCATGAATCATGTTTCAGACTCAGTTATGTAATCATATTCCAAATCATACATGTTCAATATGTGATCTTAATTTCCTTGGTTTAGTACTCAAGTCTTATCAGTTTCATTCGAGGATAAATATACACAAAGGGTAGATACTGTAACACCCCACACTATTCTTAGTTTAATTTAGCGCTTAGTTGCATGCATAAGGGGATTAAGGCCTGAAAATTTCACTTAGTTTTAGGGACTTAGTCATTTTCAAGACCCCTAAACTTTAAGGATTTTTAATTTGGTCTTCCCGGCCCTGAGATGTTGGTTTTTGAGTTATTTCATGTTCAGGGATGTAAGAAGTATATCTCAGATGAGTTATGGATTTTTCAAACAAAGCTTAGGGTATGTTTAGATCACAAAACTAGTGGGTTACCACGATAAGCCCCGATGCAGCATTATTCCCGATGTCATACAGATCGTGCCTCAGTCGGGGATATGAATGACCACAACAAGACTGCATTGCAGTAAGCTATTACAACCAGTTCCAAATTAAAATGACAGAGGGACAATCGGGTCTTTTCCTTCTCAACCCAATCGTTCATAACACGACTTAGGCATCAGTTAGGGTATAATTTTGCCCTTCTTCTCTAATTTTCCTCCTAAGAAAGCCATTCCCTTTCCCCCAAGAACACAAATTCAATTTCTTTTCCCCAAAAAATCAAGAATTCAAGTTCCTTAAGTTCAAGAACCTTCAATAAAGCATCAATAATAGCATTTTTCCTTACAAGTTAAAAGCTTAAAGTGTGTGGGGTGTTCATCCATGGATCTCTTTCACCTATGGAGCCCAAAAACTCTCTTTTCAATTAAAGAATAGATCTTTCTATCATTATTGTATCTTATATTGCTTAAGATAGGTTTAATTCATGTTTTCATGGTAATTTAAATGCAACTCGGTCCATTTATGATCACGTTCCAGATTTGAATTCCACATTTTATGAATTTCAGCTTCCCGAGTTTTAGACAATTAAACTTTATGTTATTGAATTCTAATGTTTAAAATACCCCTATTTATAAGTCTATTCTTTCCTCATGTTTGATAAAATGCTCATGTTTTTAGTTGAACCAAGATTCAATATTATATTTTAATTTTATATGTCATATTTAAATGATCACTCAGTGTTGGTGGATTATGAATACCCGATGCCTACATATTTTACATGATTTTCAATTTTTAAAGTATGATTTAGTTACACCATAAATATCCTTACTTATTCAGTTATTATGATTAAGATGAGCACTATCAGAAATAATATTCAGCTAATCTTAATTCAATTAGTACCAGTGTCAGTTCAGTTGGGAGTAGGATTTATCATCGAGCGAACCTAGGGATGGTGGCTCACCCGCTAGTTAGGATTGGGTCCTTAGTAGCAGTCCCTAAGTCCGAGAACTACATAGTCAGTGTAGGATTATGAGATGCCATCCACCAGTTTAGGACTGATAGTACTTTACGGGCCACCCTCCATTAGGACTGACTCCCTAGTCCTATAGGACATCAGCTTTATGGATCCACATTATTAGCCAGTGTTAGTACCCGTGGCACAGTACTGACACCCTTCCAACTGGGCTTACAAGTTAGATACAATTAGCTTAGATTAGATTAGGTCAGTTATATGATACCTCCCTTAGTTTCAATTAGTACTCAGTCTATACAAGTTCAGGTTTGTGTGACCAAGTAATTAGATTTTCAGTTGTTCAAATATAAGTTATTTTGTTATCCAGATCATGATAATACATGCCTTTTTGGTCTTGTATTCTCAATTTTACACGATCAATATTCAGTTATCAATTAATTAGTATATAATTCTCAGCTAATCAGTATATTTATATATTTAAAACCTTGAATTATGTCACTTTCCACCATCTAGTCTTAGACCCAATATTCATACACCATCCTCAGTACAGTTTTTATAGTATATTCAGCCGTAAAAGATAAATTCATACAGTATTTATGTTTTTATCACCTTCCAGCTTTAGATCTACTTATTCTACACAAGTAAAGATTTAAGAAAGTAAGTGTAGTGATTCACCAGCTTATCAGATCATGTTTGTTACTCATATTTTAAGATACTTCTGCTTTCAGTTTATTTGTCTCTTGGTGAGTTTACTTCACCTTTGCATACATATTTTAAGATTATGTTTCTAATCAGTTTTACTTATTGAATTCACCCCCACTTACTTAGTACATTCCAAAATACTTATCCGCATATATGTCTATGTGCTACATTGTCTCATAATGTAGGTACCAGTTATAGCCTACACACTATACTTAGACAATTTATAGTTTCTAACCAGCAGGTGATGAGTTCTTTTATTTCGGGGACTCCAGTCAGTTGTAGTTTATGTAATTTATTTTAATTATTCATATTTGTTGATTAGTAGTAGTTGGAGGCATGTCGCATCTATCTATAGTCAATATAGTGAAGGCTTCTTAGATTGTCAGTCAGAGTTATGATATTGTAAATCAAGTTTCTTTCTTCAGCTGTATCATGTTGTAAACTGTTTTAGTATTATATTCAATCATATTTTCTCATGATTATGCTCCCACTCAGCAAATTATGTTTTGTTATAAATATATTAAGTTAGTTTCTCAATAGTTTGTTAGTTTATAGGTTAGCTTAGGGTCACTTGTGGTTCCAAGAACCATGTTACGGCTAGGGAGTAGTCTCCGGTCATGAAATAATTATGTTAGATATGGATGATTTTGATGGTATCTTAGGTATGAAGTGGTTGGTTCCTTATTATGTTGTCGCTAATTGTTATGCTAAGACTGTGACGTTAGCTTTACCAGGTGTGCCAGGGACAACTTTGAAAGGTGCGCTTAATTCAAGTCTTAACGGGGTTGTATCTTATGTTAAGGATCGTAGATATGTTTGGAGGGGATGTTTTCCTTAGTTAGATCATATTCTTGATGTTACTGTTATTTCAACTTCTTTTTTGGATTCTATTCGTATTGTCCATGAGTTCATGGATGTGTTTTCCATGGATTTTCCTGATATTCCTCTAAGTTGTGATATTTATTTTGCTATTGATATTTAGTCGGGCACTATGCCCATTTTTATTCCTCTTTACAGGATAGCCCCAGCTGAGTTGAAGGAATTAAAAGGTCAGTTGTAGGAGTTATTAGATAAAGGATTTATCCAACCTAGTGTATTACCATAGGGTGTGCCTATCTTATTTACAAAGAATAAGGATGAGTCTATGCATATGTGTACTAATTATTGGTAGTAGAACAAGATAAAATTAAGAATAAGTATCCTCTTCCTCATATTGATAATATATTTGATCAGTTTCGTGGTGTCTCTGTGTTTTTAATAATTAATTTAAGGTTTGGGTACCACCATTTTAGGATTAGAGCTTTGGGTATTTTGAAGAAAGCTTTTTGAACTTGATGTGATCATTATGATTTCTTGATTATGTCCTTTGTGTTGACTAATGCCCCAGCCACGTTCATGAAATTGATGAACCGAGTGTTTTGATCGTGCCTCAACTCCTTTGTTATTGTATTTATAGATGATATCTTGGTTTATTCCAAGATCTAGGCTGAGTATGAGAAGCATTTGTGAATTGTACTATAAAGATTGAGGGATAAAGAGTTGTATGCCAAGTTCTCCAAGAGTGAGCTTTTGTTGGAGCCTATTTCTTTCTTGCTTCATATGGTAACTAATAAAGGTATTATGGTTGATCCACCTAAGGTTGTAGTAGTTTGTCATTAAGCTAGACCTATTTTGTCCATTGAGATTTGGAGTTTCATCGACTTAGCAGGTTATTTTTGGCATTTAGTTGAGGGTTTATCATCAATTGTAGCTCTGTTGACCAAGTTGACTCTAAAAAAGTTTCTTTTTAGTGGTTTGATACTTGTGAGTCGAGCATCCACAAGCTTAAGGATTTGTTGACTTGAGCTCCTATCTTGATTTTTCTCAAAGAGAGTGTGGGTTTTACCATCTTTTATGATAGTTCAGGTATTGGGTTAGGTTTTTTGTTGATGCAAAAGGGTAAGGTGATTGCATATGCTTTTCATCAGTTAAAACCCTATAAGAAATATTACCTACCTATGAATTAGAGTTATGCGCGATTGTTTTTGCTTTGGAGTTGTGGAGGCACTAATTGTATGGAGTCTATTGTGAGATTTTCTCGGATCATTATAGCCTTTAGTACTTCTTTACTAAGTGGGGTCTTAATATGAGGCAGCATTGTTGGTTGAGTTACTTAAGGATTATGACTTGACTATTTTTTACCATCCGTGCAAGGCTAATGTAGTTGTAGATGCCTTGAGCCAAAAGTCAACTAGAATGGGTATCTAGGCACATCTTTTGACCCAGGAGAGACCTTTGGCCTTAGAAGTTCAATCTTTAGATAACCAGATGATTAGGCTTGATATTTTGACACCTGGGTGAGTTTTGGCATTTGTGGAGGCTAGGTCTTCTTTAATTGAGCATATTCGAGCTTATTAGTTTAGTGATGTGGGATTTAGATCTATTTGAGATAAGGTGTTGAATGGAAAAGATAGGGAAGACTCACTTGATTCTGATGGATTGTTAAGGATTGGGGGTTGAGTTTATGTTTCAAGAGTGGATGATTGGATTAGATTGATTTAAGAGGAGGCTCATTGATCCAGGTATTTCATCCATCTGAGAGTAAGTAAGATGTATCATGATTTAAGGCACCATTACTGGTGGGGTGGTATAAGGAAGGATGTAGCATATTTTATAGCTCGTTACCTTTGTTGTGAGTAGGTAAAGGCCGAGCATTTGAGACATAGTAGATTTCTTCAGAGATTACCCATTCCCGAGTTGAAGTGGGAATGGATCACTATGGATTTTGTGATCGGGTTACCTCACACATCCCATGGATCTGATAGTATTTTGGTCATCATGGATTGATTGTCCCTATTACGATCACGAAACCATTTTGTAAATACAAGTTTATCAATTTTCTGGTGCACTAGCTGGGGATTTTGGATCATTCTGAGTCCCAGCGGGCCCCCCAAGATTCATAAAAAATCCCCAGCTAGTGCACCAGAAATTTGATAAACTTGTATTCACAAAATGGTTTTGTGATCGTAATAGGGCCAACAATCAGGATGTCGTGATCACGTCCCTTACCCGTGATTGTGATACCCTTGACAAAAAAGATACCACAATCGCTGTCCATGGTCCATGATCGCAGGTACTGACTATAATACCTATTTTTCATCATTTTTCATCATTTTTGAGACTTGGAGCTTAGGGTTTCATGGTTTTGAGCAATTTTCTCCATTTCTAAGATTGGGTAAGCTCCATTACACCCATTTCAACTAATTTTTCCATATTTAACATTAGATTCTTGTTTTTATTAGAAATTGAAAGTGGAAATTGAGGATTTTGGCCCTGAAGATGCAAAATTGTATTTATTTTTTTTCTAATTAAACCTCAATTCAACACTCTTTTCACTTGAATAATGTACCTAATCCTATAATTACTAGTTTTTCATTAATTCCATCTGCAAAACAACTTTGATTTTCATTTTTAAATGGATTTCAAAGATTTTACCCAGTAAAGCTTTAAAAATGGTTTTTCTTTGATTTGAACCTTTTTAAACTCATGTTTTTAAAAACATAGGAAATATATTTTTGAAACAAAGTTACGATTTTGCCTACCTTTTTCGATAACCTATTTTGTGGGCCCATTTTGACCCCAACTTGAAACTAGGCAATATGAGTGTTGTTCGCTTTCTTTTTATGCGTAGATTCTATATTTTAATGTTTTAGTTGATTTCAGATCCGTTTGTGAGAAGTAGGGCTTCGAGATTCAAGTGTAACGGACTGGTTTCAGCATTCGAGGTAGGTCATGGTTTAACTCTTTTAAACTGTGTTGGGTAGTTAATTTGTATACAAAATACATGTTAAGGGGATGGAAACTAATCAAGAAATTATCCATCTTATTGTTTTGTGCCCGTGTGGGGGCCTCTATGTGATATAATTATTGGTTTTGAGACGTTATGTGTTATGTATGACAGTGTGGGATCTTATGTCATGTTAATAGCCTTATACACATATGAATAATTGTATCTTGTTGATGAAAAAGCATGTTGGGGTACCATTGATGTATTGTGATATATTCGTACTTTATTGGTATATGAAATATGTGGAATTCATAGATGGCTAAAAATAATGAGTGGATAGTGGCTCCTGTGGTTGCAGAAATATATCATTGTGGTTGGTTGTGGAAATATATCATGTGGTTGGTTGTGGAAATACTCATTGTGAGTGATTATGAGCATTACATCCTCATATCATACTTATTCATAAAACAATGGAACCACTGTGGAAAAACTAAGAAATACTGGCAACACCTTTTAGTAAAACCTCCCCAAGAAATGTACTAGGGAAGAGATATTGAGACATCTTATAAAACTCTCCCCGAAGTATGTGCGGGGAAGGAGATATGGTATATGCATTTAATACGGGTTGATGAACCCACCATTGGTCTTACATTGGGAAGCCCTAGATCCATAGATGTATACGGAGACTGTAGGACGGTCTCAGAGTTTGTGTGACAACTTCATGCATCATCATCATCATCATTCTCATTGTATCTACTTCAGTATGCTTGTGATGTTATTGTGTTTTTTTGTGACTTGTTACTTATCTAATTGTTATATCATCCTATAATTGTACGTGACGATCATGTGTGTGTGTGTATATATATTTCCTTCCTTATTTTGCTTGTATGTGTTATATTTTATACTTGTCATCCTTTCTGGTTTGTTGCAATATTTGTGATATTATAAAATTGTTAGTGCAAGCGGTGTGGGCTACCATTTTAGGACATTTTGTTACTATGGGTGATGTGCCCTCAGTGTGTATTTCGCATGTTTTATTTATCTTCGTGGAACATTTTCTAATTGCAGGTGACGTCCCAAGCACACATGCAAGTTTATGTGGTCTAACCAAGTAGTAAAATGGCCCTTCAGAAGCCAAGTATCAATCCCACAGGGACAGTGTTAAGCAACTATCCAATTCTAGTTCACTATTGATATTAAAGTGGTGCAAAGGAAATCAAACTAGTTTGAAATTTGAAAACTAAAGTAAACGATGCAGAAAAATAAATGGCTTGGACAACCAATGAGAATGAAACCCGGGGTTAAATCACTATGAACAATCATACTATGCTATTGAACTTCATTGGTTAAGTTACTTATCTTGGTTGTTGATTCAAGGGGTTGATTTTATGATCATGGTCTCTCGAGCCTCTAATCACCTATCTAACTTATCCCCACAACTACATCATTGAGTGGGGATGTGAGAACTAAGCTTAACACATTTATATTTCATTCTGTAGTGAATAAAATAAGGCTCTAGGTATATCTATATCCTAGATACTAATTCACATCCCTTATTTTATAAAAGAATTAGAACCTTACTCTATTTACCCCCACGTTTTATCCTCTTGTTCCTCCTCTCGGGCTCAAAAGACAACAATGGATATATTTTAAGGGTAACAAATCCTTAAAATAGTTATAACAAGGATATATAAACAGCTAAATGTGATAAGCAATCAAAACCAAATCCATTCAAAGCAATAGTAATCATGCTCTTGGCCTTAACCCCGGAAAGGGGGCTTTTAGCCACTCATGGACATAACTGTAATCAAGATAAAGAAATACCTGATAAAATCCATAAATAAACTAAAGTAAATAAATAAAAACCCTTATTGTAGTTTTTCCATGCCCTCTCAAAGTTTCAAAGTCTTCCAAGGTGTATAACATCAAGTTCAAGTGTCCTATTTATAGGAGGATAATTTGGCCATTGTGGGAATAGGATGTACGCCGCGGGGCTTATTCCCTAGGAATAGGGTGTGCGCCACCCCTCCTATTCCCATAGGACTAGGGTTTTCACCACCCCATCTATTTCATTGGAATAGGGTGTCCTCTACTGGGCTTATTCCTTGGGAATAAGGTGTGCGCCATGGGGCTATTCCCATACCCTCACCGGAATTCACCTTGTAAGCCATATCCATATCTTGTGCACTTGTCCTTCAATCCCAAGACTTGTAGTATTGTTTCCACTTGATTTCCATCTTTTTTTATAATACATATATGATCACAATCAACTCACCAAGCATCCTATATCATCAAAAAATAGGGATTAAAGCTCAAAACAACGCACAAACCATAACGATGAACTAAAAACTTAAGCTAAGAACTAGTTTTGTCCTATTAATATTTAGCTTAGTGTTTTGACTCTTTGCTTGATTCAATTGAAACTTGAACTCTATACAAAAATTATCAAACATAATTATGCTGTAATAACCTTAGGAACTCATTATACATGTTAGAATCCATTGCTATCAACTAGAACTACACCTAGCTCAAGCTACTAACACTAGTTTTCTTGTTTTAATTCTACGTGACCCAATTAAGTACAAACTTGTTTGAACTACACCTTTAACATTGTAATTAAGTACTTAAACACTTAGATTATGAATTATATCATCATTAAAACATTAAGAACACAAGTTGTCCTTAAAACAAAACTAAATAAGCTCGGATAATAACACTGAGGTACATAAATCCACCTCCGATCACCACCCCACACTTAAAGTCTTATTCGTCCTCGAACAACTCTTTACTCTATGAATCATAAGCTGAGGAGAATCTACACTTCTACTATAAGCAAGACACTTAAGACAATGTACAATAACTACACAGAATGCAAGTTTCTGGACTAAGCATGTTACAAACACAATTGACCATTCAAGAATACTACTCCAAAACAACCTAGCCTCCAGAATTGACTCACGTAGCTGGAAAACTTATACATATTGTTCAATCAAAGACATTATACAAATCACCCAACTATCATCAAACATGTTCCTTCACAAAAAGAGAGTTACCCATAATTACTCACATATATGCAATTTATAACAGAATGGGTACAAGAATCAAATTACGCTCACTCTCACAATGAATTCACAAGTTACAAAAGATGACCCATAGGCTTTCCCTTAGTTTTGTAGTCCCCTAATATCAGAATGATGAAGTTTAGGATCAAATAGGTATTTAAGGGTTGTAAGGTAGGCTAAGGGATGGGTAGGAACTATTCTAGGTAGTAATAGTGACTATCTTCCCTAAGCGCTTTAATACATCACACTTTTTCATTCAATTTGCCTCTAACAACCTATTGGCACCACTTTTGTCTACCCCTATCTTTTATTTTGCCCCATCTTATTAAACTTATTCACATACACTATAGTGGAATTATTTTATATTTATTCATGATTAAACTTTACCCTTCTTCACACCCATTTTATGTTACGCACCTCTATGATAGTTACCCTCAAATTAAGCGGTTTGCCTTCGTTAATGTACAAAATGTCCAAGGAGGACCATGGCCAAAATAGGTTCATTGTAATACAACTGGGCTAAAAATAGGAATTTATTTAGGATAAATTTCTCTAACTCACAACCACAACACATAAATTGCACACACCAATATCTATTACTTTGGGGCTTCACTTTCACCTTTCCCCTACTTGAATTTCAAACTCCTTAACTCAATTAATTTTACACTAAATGCTTAGGAGCTTTGGATCAGATTAAGGTCTATCATAGAAGGGGATACAGGCTACATATGAAGCTTCCAAAGAATACTCTAAGGGCTCAATGGGGTTAACTTGGATTGTGCACAAGGGTAGTTCAGAAAAAAGGTATAGACATGGCTATAAAAGAAATGCCTATTTCATCTCCTGAACCCGCACTCTTTATTTTTCTTTGCATACACACCAAGGAAGTTCTAGTCATTAAGTGTAACAAGAAATATACAACAACTTTACACACACATGCTATATGTTATACTCAAAGAGGATCATCATAGACTCTCTACCAAACAATGGCATGAATGTGACATTAAGACAACAAATACAAGAGTCATAATTTTTAGCCTAGGCATCTAACTGGTAGTAATTCACACAATCAAAATGCTTTTACAACCAAAACACTTACATCATGCAATCACAGATAGCACAAACAAGAATTCTCACTTATTCCTAACACAAAAAATTTTAAAACTACTCCTAAAACTGAGAATTTCCCCACCCCACACTTAAAAATCTACTTTTTCCCCAAAGTGTACTTAAAAGTAGAGATAGAAATACTCCATGAGGCCTCTAGTCCTAGCTAGTAGCATTTTTATACATCAAGAAGGTCCAGGGACCCCATACTTAGTCTTCACCATGCTTTTTAACTAAGGTTTTCTGGTACTCAGACTTCCTATTAACCTGTGACTCAATAAAAACAAAAAAGTATTAAAGTAAAAACTAAAAATACTGAAAATAAAACATACTTAAACTTGGGTTGCCTTCCAAACAGCGCCTGATTTAGTGTTGCGGCACGATGAAATAAAATTTTTTCTCTATCTTGAGGATATGAATTTTACCCCTGACCACACATCCATATTTTTGCTCTACACATAGGGTGGTGGTACAAAGATGACTGATTTGAGTAATAGATGGTGCATAGTAAACCACTTGTCCTTACTGTGAGGTATGTTTTTGTGTTGCTTTTCTCTTGTTCCTTATCTTTAGACTCTTCCACTATTTTAGATGACTCCATAAATATGTCATCATCTAAACATAATGTAGAAAAGTTCTTTGAATGAGGCCCAACCAATTCCACTTAAAAATTTACACCATCCACAACACACTCACTCTTATTCACCTTTTTAATTTCATTCTCAAGAGAAAAATGATAGTTGAATGGATGAAATTCTTGTGTTTGATCCATAAATTAGATAGTATCCTCTTTTACTTTTCTTTGCCTCTGTGGAGATGGTGGTGGTAGTATCTCCTTAACTTGTTTAGCAGCTTTAGCTTTTGAGTACTCAGAATTCCTCAAATGATTAGTAACTTTGTCTACAATCGGTTGGGGAGTCAACTCTGTATCTATCTCTTTAGTTGTCTTTGGAGGTTCTTTATTGAGCTCTTTACCATTCGTTAAGGTGATTTTCATTACTCATTTAGGAGATTCAGTGTCACTTGGAAAACTACCTTGAGATCTGGTATTTTTTACCTGTTGTATCTGCCCCAACTAATGCTTACTATTCTTCAAAATTATGTGCTAGTTTTTAAGTTCAACACCTAACTGATCTTAGGTGGCCATGATCTTCTTTAACATCTCCTCTATGTTATAGGCTTGTGTATTTGTTGTTGCTACTAAAATTATTAGTGTTGGTTGTTCCATGATTGAATTGGTAGCTAAGTCTGCCTGTTTGATTGTAGGCATTCCTATAATATGGAATTTAAGCATTGCCCACAAACATTACTGACTCAGGATTGGCAGCACACATAGTTATAGAATCACCACTGTTGCCACAAACCTCACACTAACTTATGGTCTGCTCCATAGATAGGATAGTATCTACCTCATATTGTAAAGTTCCTGGCCATGCTCTTCCATCAAAATTTGGACAAAAATCCTGTCGATGGGGTCCCCCACAAAAACAACAAGAATCATCATCACTAGAAAACCATTTATCCCAGGCTGACATATCAAGAACTATGAGAAAAAATGTAAATGAAACTAAAATGAAAAAATACTAAACTACATGCAACTCAACATAGCTAAAATAAAAATAAGTTAGTTGCTCATTCAACATTCCCCGACAATGGCGCCAAAAACTTGTTGTGCCCAAGCACATATGCAAGTGTACGTGGTCTCACCAAGTAGTAAAGTGTCCCTTTAGAAGCCAAGTATCGATCCCACAGGGAATAGTGTTAAGAAACTATCCAATTCTAGTTCATTATTGAGATTAAAGTGTTGCAAAGGAAATCAAACAAGATTGGAATTTGAAAAAATAAAGTAAAGTAAACAATGAGTAAAACTAAATGGCTTGGACAACCAATGACAATGAAACCCCAGGTTAAAGAACTATGAACAATCATACTATGCTATTGAACTTCATTGGTTAAGTTACTTATCTTGGTTTTTGATTCACGAGGGTTGATTTTATGGTTATGGTCTCTCGAGCCTCTAATCACCTATCTAACTTATCCCCACACTACATCATTGAGCAAGGATACGAGAACTAAGCTAAACACATTTGTATTTCATCCCGTAGTGAATCAAATAAGGCTTCTAGGTATATCTCTATCCTAGAAGCTAATTCAAATCCCTTATTTTATAAAAGAATAAGAACCTTACTCTATTTACCCCAACTTTCTATCCTCTTGTTCCTCTTCTCGGGCTCACAAGATAATAATGGATATATTCTAAGGGTCGCGAATCCTTAAAATAGCTATAACAAGGATAAATAAATAACCAAATATGATAAGCAATCAAAACCAAATCAATTCAAAGAAATAATAATCATGTTCTTGGCCTTAACTCTGGAAAGGGGGCTTTCAGCCACTCATGGACATAACCATAATCAAGATAAATTAATACATGACAAAATCAATAAATCACTAAAGTAAAAGAATAAAACCCTAAGTAAAGTGTTTTCCAGCCCCTATCCAAGTTTCAAAGTAGTCCAATGTGTATAATATCAAGTTCAAGTGTCCTATTAATAGGAGGACAATTTGGACATTGTGGGAATAGGGTGTGCGTCATCCATCCAATTCCCATAGGAACAGGGTGTGAGACTCCCCATATATTTCATTGTAATATGGCGTATTCCACAGGTATTATTCCCTATGAATAGGGTGTAAGCCATGGGGTTGTTCCCATATTCTCACTGGAATTCACTTTGTAAGACATATCATGTCTTGTATACTTGTCCTTCCATCCCAAGCCTTGTGGTATTGTTTCCACTTGATTTTAAGTTTTTTTATCATTAATATGTAATCACAATAAACTCACCAAGAATATTATAGCATCAAAAACCATGGATTAGAGCTCAAAATAACACACATTCCATAACAATGAACTAGAACTTAATCTAAGAACTAGTTTCGTCCTATTAATCTTTAGCGTAGTGTTTTGACACGTGGCTTGATCCAATTGAAATTTGAACACCATAAAAAAGTTTTAAAACACATAATTACACAATAATAACCTTATTAAATGATTATACACTCGATAATCCATCGCGATCAACTAGAACAACACCTAGCTCAAGCTAGTAACACTAGTTTTCTCATTTTAATTCTACGTGACCCAATTAAGTACAAACTTGATTGAAATACACCTTATACCTTGTAATTAAGTACTTAAACACTTATATTATAAATTATATGATCATTAACACATTAATCACACAAGTTGTCCTCAAAAAAAGGCTAAATAAGCTCAAATAACAACACTTAGGTATAAAAATCCACCTCATATCAGATGACGTGCCCTTAGTGTGTATTTTGCATGCCTTATTTTCCACTTTGCTCGGCCAGACTATGACACATACTAAGTACAATTTGATTGTACTCACTCCAACTGTGTCTTTTCGATGCAGATTCAAGTTCGTGTGCGCCGCACGTTGCTTAAATTAGGCGATATTTAGAGCTTCCATGGTAGTGGGTGATTTTCAAGCATTCAGATGTCTTCTACTACCTTTCATTATAGACTATGTCTTTTCTTTTGTTTTAAAGATGGGGTTTCTCTTGTATTTTGGACATATTATGTATTTCAATTGGATTCGAGTTGTATTAGATATGTTCTTACACCGTTGACATCACGTTTTGGGGAGTTATGGTATTGTTTTTGGTTATGTTCCTTTCTATATTTATCACACTTGTATGATTTAAATTTGTTCAAGAAGCCTTACCTTGGGATTTGACTATTATTTCCCTTTTGTATCAGTTTGTGTGATAGGCTTACTTTTCAAGGTTTGCCATGATGAGTGCCATCATGACCCTTTTCATTTTGGGTCGTGACAGAATGTCTCCAACTTGATCAAGAACTCACTTTGAGAATTTAGCAAAAAGCCTATGATCTCTCAAAGTCTGGAGCATAATCCTTAAATATTTCATATGCTCCTTCTTACTCCTAGAATACACAAGGATATTATCAATGAATACAATCATGAAGAAATCCCAATAAGGGTTGAACAAGCGGTTCATAAAATCCATGTATGTTATTGGGAATTGGTCAACAAAAAAGACATCACCAACAACATATAATGACTATAACGAGTCTTGAAGGTTATATTTGGAATGTCCTCAGCTCGAATCCTCAAATAATGGTAACAAGACCTCAAGTCAATGTTTGAAAACAACCCACTGCTCCCTAAAGCTGGTCGAATAAATCATCAATGCGAGGCATAGATTACTTATTCTTTACTGTCACCTTATTAAGTTGTTTTTAGTCAATACACATATGCAAGGAACCATCCTTCTTCAAAAACAATACCAGAGCACCCCCAGGAAACACACTCAATCTAATGAAACCCTTACCCAAAAGATCCTAAAGCTGAGAATTCAGCTCCTTATGCTTGGCAAAAGCCATATGGTAAGGTGTTATAAAAATAGGTCGGGTGGCTAACTTAAGATCAATCAAAAAAATCCATTTCATGCTCAAGAGGAAGACCAATTGATCGATAAGTAAACATCAAGAAACTCAAAGACAATAGGAACAGAGTCAAGCAGGGAACTCTCCACACTTACATCACAAATGTAAGCAAGATAAGACTTGCAACTTCTTGAAATAAGTAATCTAACCCAAACATAAGAAATACTTCCCATCGGCTCACAGCTGATAAATCCCTGTAACACAACTGGGTGTATGTCAGTCATGGATAAGGTAACGTTCTTGGCAAAACAATTAAAGACCGCATGATAGGGGATAACAGTCTATGCCTAGAATCACATAAAAATCCACTATATATAGTACAATAGGATAAGCCTGAGTATCAAACTCTAGAACAGTCACAACACATAATCTATAAACCCGATGCTAAAGAATCACCCAAGGGAGTAGATACAAATAATGGCACAAATAAAGAATCGCATGATAACTTTAATCGTGGGGTATAATAAGAAAATACATAAAAAAACATGGATCTCTGATCAAATAAAGCAAAAACTAGTTAATGGCACACTAAAATTGTACCTTTAATAACAACATTCAAAGACTTTACCTCTAGTCTAGGAGGTACGATATACAACTGATGACGCCTACCACCTAGTTGGGTTCTTAATCGATATTCTATCCTACCTACCAAAGGAACTCCAAAGTATCCTAGGGACCACCCTAATGACCATGCATACTACCTCTAGCTGGGGAAAAACTGCCATAATTAATGAAATATTCTGAACTTCAAGAACCAGTACTGGATAACTGGGGCACTTTCTTGATAAATGGCCAAAGGCCATACAACAATAACTTGCACCAAGCATTGTACTAAAACCAAAAGATTCGACTGACGCTGAATAACCACCACGGATAGAATAACCAGAAGATGGACCCCTTAGAGGTTGACCACTAGTTTGGATAGGATGATTATTGTAATAAGACTAAACTCCATCAGTAATCTAAATTGTAGAATGAACGAGCCTACTAGACTGACCCTAATGCTGATAAAGCTGATGCAGAGTGTACCTGCCCTGAGAACCACTACCTCTGAACTGTGAGCCACTACAGCTACCACTAAAACTACCCTGATATCTTGGAATTTTATCATTTCTCCCTTAGGCCTCGTGATGCATCTCTCTCATAACCTGGGCATAATTGAAAACCTTAGTAAAATATCAACCTACAGCAACCAAACTCTATGTAGCCATACAGAGAGAAAGTCTATATCCTCAAACAAAACACTGAACCCGCTCATACTCTATTAGCAAGATCAAAGTACCAGGCCTACCCTACTCATAAAATCGATCAACATACTCTATAACAGCCATTGAGCACTGCTCCAACCTTGGTAACTAATTCCTTAATTGATCTCTAGGACTGTGAGGCATATATTTCTCCAAGAAAACCTTAGAGAGCTAAGTCTATGTCAAAGAGAGAGATTCAATTATCTTGGAATCAAGATGAACTCTACACCATAGATTTAACTTAAAAGTAGTATTATCCATAGCGCGAGTCATAACTAGGCATAAATTATGAAGTCTATCCTCACAAGACACCAAGAACTCATAAGTATCCTTGCTCGGTGCACCAGCAAACCTAGATAGAGCCAAACATAAGAATCTACCCAGCATCTTCTACTCCTCAACAAATATAGTAAGATAGGAAAACACCGGTTGAGCAACTACTAGCTAAGGAACCACTAAAGCTATAGGAAACTCAACAATAGGAGCTGTAATTATAGGCTATGCCTTTGCCTCAATACTACTCTGATCTACAGACTGTGCACTATCAGAAGGTACACCACTAACTAATCCCAAGATCTAAAACAACACATACTAAATTAGTGTAAAAAATAAACCCTAATGGAGCCTAGGCTGGTCCATGGCCCACCATTGGCCGGGGTGGAGGAATCTCTAGCTTGAGAACCAGAATAGGGTCTAGTGAAGGCCCCCTATACTGGTCTTCGAATAAGGATACATCACTCGGCTACCCTCGACCCCTATGTTGGCCATAAACTATGACAAAATCCCTAGTTGTGAACTTGGGGTCCTCATCTCATGTAGCAGTAGCACGCATCCTAGCCATTTGCCAAAGTGTGAAACCAAAGGAATCTTTAGTAACCAACTCAGACTCTTAGCACAAAATGAGTGAAAGAAGTAAAGATATCCTAAGAATGTCCTATAGACTCCCAAAGATAAGAAACTAATGTCATCATTCTGATCCATAGAACTCTACTAGACACTTGCTCTTGTACCAACAATACAGGCAAACCTGAATCTAATACTAGTTTCTAATTATCCAATTCGAGAGTCATGATGGAACCCAATTCATCCCACCAGTAGGTAAGCCAATAGCCCAGAGGTATCAATAATAGGCTAATTTGGTGGGAAATTGCATAAATGCTGAAAGTTTGCAAGTAAATGACTTACAACCATAAATCATAAAATAATAATAGTGATAATATGAAATATAAATAAGAATAACATCCCATGAGCTATTAGCATCGGTACAAGAGCTATTAAACCAAAAGAGTGTAAGTATTATGATAGTCAAATATACACCAGTCTCGAATAATGAAAGACTAAGAAAAAGTAGAAGAAGGAGAAAGGTCAACTCTAGCTTTGAGAGCTCACCCTATCTCCAAAATTTAGTCAACATAATCATAGCACCAACAGTGGCCACTAGTGCTCATATCTACATTAAAAAGGTAGAGAAGTATAATAGGAGTACCAAAGTAATGGTTACTCAATAGGCATCATCAACTGGCTGTGATAAATCATAATATAAGTACAAAAAATACAAGATAAATAAGTTAAGGTAAAAAGAAAACCCAGAAATAATGCTGCAAATATTGTGGATAAATAAATATATAATCTATAATAATAACAAAAAGAACTCATAACTATCACTACAAATTAGTCCTCATAAACCAGTAAGTGAAAAAAAGTAAATAACCTAATATGGATCCCCATAAGCCCGAATGGTGCAATCAAGAGAAGTAATAACCAAAATGAATTCAAAATAATCGTATCACAAAATCATAATCATGAATCCTTCTATACCGTAATATATCATAAATAACCTCTCAATCCCATACTTAAACCAAAACTCAATATAATTAT
Organism: Capsicum chinense; assembly: GCA_026120095.1. Classification (NCBI taxonomy): domain Eukaryota; kingdom Viridiplantae; phylum Streptophyta; class Magnoliopsida; order Solanales; family Solanaceae; genus Capsicum; species Capsicum chinense. Next base: position 192,462,709 of record JAPEIP010000010.1, read on the forward strand.
CATCATTTTCTAGAATCAAACTGAAACTCATAATCATAAATTAACAAAATTAAATCAAAACTTATAAATTAACTCATCACCATACTTGATCCAAAACTAGCATCAACTCTCAAGTACCAATCTAGAATAACCAAC
>JAPEIP010000010.1:192475533-192500240 GCA_026120095.1 Capsicum chinense
AAGGCCAAGGAAAGAGTATATAATCTGAGTAAATAAGGGAAAGGAGGGATATACGGTGATACCATAGCTACATATAGCTAAGTATGCATATATATAAAAAGAGAGAGAGAAAGAGAGAAATATATAAGCAAGGTCTACTCGAAGCATAGCCTAAGTTATCAGACTAGTTATTTAAGACCTCATAATCAGAGAAGGAGCTAGTACTAGAATACTTAGGGTTCTAATCCATATATCAAGTCACCAGATAGTCATTCATAATCAAATAATCATAAGATAAAAGTGGTTAGAATCATACCTCAAGTCTCGATACCAGATTAACAAAAAATCTACCATAAACTAGCCATAAGAATGATCATGACAATGATCATAAAAATGATAATAACTATGTCAATAACAACATGAGTAACTAGCTAGTACGGACAACGAAATACCTAGTCAGGCCTATCACGTGATCCCACCGCCCAAGCTCAAATGTTTCAATCAACGCACAACATACCATAAGGCATAGTCACGAACCATACCTATGCAACTCCTTCCCCCATATGGGCTGATAGATATTGGCACATACTGGTAAGAGGCAATGTGCATGCAAGAATAAATAAAAGATATATAATCAATATCACAAACTCATCCTTATAACTGTTACCATCATAACAACCATCATCATAATCATCCCTTGGAATCGGACCGAGAATATATAAGTTATGCAAAATTAAACCAAAATAAGTATCATCGAGAATCAAAATTAAACTAGTCATAAATAGAATCAAGACTGGGAATTGAACCGGACATAAATATAATCAACATCATCCATATCATCAACATATGCACATATAATGTCAACATTAAAGTCTATTATCGGGTTTTACCCAAAAGTTATATCATCAATCTAGCATTTTCTTTTGTCCCATACCGAAGAGATATGTATCAGGAGATGATAGGTGTACAGACTCAAGCCATGGCTAAAAGAATATAAATTTGCAAGTCTATTGCCCAAAGGGTCAGAATCTCTCACAACTGGAGTAATTAGTAGTATCAAATCGCAGACTGAAATCTGTCTTCGTCAAGTCTTTAAAACATCATTATTAATCTCTTTTACACATAAGTTATTCATTAAGACATGTATTTATTATACTGAAGTAATCCATTTTAAGGTATAAAGTGGGATTTAACCCTCATCTAATAACAACAATAATAAGATTATAATTTAATTGGAACCATATTAATCATCGATACAACAATTATGTATGTACCAAATTCATGTATGCTATCACCAGTATTCAAATAATGGAACTATAAGCACTAATATATCAATAAATTGCAATCGCATATTTCACAAGGATAAACACTTCCCGAATGGTCATGTCATATCATAATATGGCCTTGGGCCCAATAATGTGTCCGAAATAATTATAGCTTCATAGTCATGACCTTTGGCCCACATACATATTTGGAACCCATATCAATAATAATATCTATACATCAACTCATATTTATAAGCCATAGTATATTTGTGAGGCATAACATCTCCATAAGCCATAAGGAATATCTATAATCATCTCACATCTAGGATGCATAATGTATCAATACGCATCTCACATCTAGGAGGCATATATCATATTTATAAGGGATACTATCCAGCATATTAATGGACTCAGAATATGTCAAGTACCAAATGCCATAGCATATCTAAAATCTATAAGTGATAATTCGAGAAAAGTTATCATAATTTACTAAGTCGCAAAGTAACCTGATTCTAAAGTCTCAATAGTCTCAACTATGTCTGAAATCTACAACTAAGTCCACAAGAGCTAACATAAGTCTTACATAAGTCTTAGCCTAAGGTGGTCCAGAAGAACCCACATCTAATCCTCAACTTCCATATTTAGGAAATTCATACCCCAAACTAGGCTAAGGTATCTAGTTTAACTTCTAGATGTCAAGTAAGCCATAACCAATCTTACGATAGGAATTTCGCCTAGCAACAAGGACAATTAAGTCAACTTTACCTAAATTAAGGTTTCAAGATTACTAGAAAGGTACAAATAAGGTTAATCATACTAACCATGCTTCTTATGCTAAAACTACATCCCCAAACCTAGCATCATGTCATATTCAATCTACGAATTTGTTCAAACTAGGGAGAAGAAAATAGGATTCTAAAAGTGTAGTAAACATTTCCACTTATGGGTCAAAACCACTCATCTAATCCCTAAACTTGAATAATCAGGACTAAGTCAGTCTACCAATAATGAATCTTAACATTCACAATAACATGTAATATATAATATATATCATCTTACACAGAATAGTAGGCTGAAGCCTACCTCAAAACCGAACCAAAAATATCTAAATCATTCACCAAACGTCCATCTTTATTTCACAATCCTAATATGCCATCACACTATGAAAATCATAATCTACTCATCAATAAGAGAATAATAATACCTATATTGCACCATTGTACTTTGGGCCCAAAAATAACACCAAAAAATCTCAAATGGGTCTCATTCATAGAAAATCATATTTCAGAGACCATACAATATGATATTAAGCTCAGGGGATCAAAAACCTCAAAATGGATAAAAGCTAAGAAAAGTTCGGGCTAAAATCAAGCCCTAAAGGTTTTGGGTCTTTGGTCAAATTTTCAAGAAATTCAAGATTGAATTTGAAGGATTGTTACCTTAAATCAAAGATATTCATGAAAATATATGTTAATTAAACTCTCAAGTCACCCCCAAGACTCAATTTTAAGTTAGCACACCATTTTAGGGTTATTAGCTCTCAAGAATGAGTGAGAAATGGCCAAAATACAGCCTAAGGGTTATTTTATACTCATACAAGGTATCCATGTATGGAAATCGTACAACCAAGTGTGAAATCACACTACTTGGCTACAAGAGCAAGTATGACTACACTACTTGCTGTCAGCACAACTAACAGCTAAAACTTAGAAAATTTTCCAAGTGTCCGCCAATATCTCAAGATTCATTCAAAATTTGATATATCCAAATAAACTATGTAACCACACTAAATTTGACATTTCAGACATAATGGCAAATTTAGATTTTCCATCTGAGGTTATTTTGACCAAATATGGGTCCCGTACCTAAATTTCTAATTTTCCAACTTTTCGACTAATAGGTCGAAATGTGCTCAGGTTCCTCGGGACCCAAACCAAACATCTACCTAGCCTAAAATTAATATTCCAGATTTATCAACGTAATCAAATTAGCATTCGAGATTATTTTACTAAAGTTTTTGTTCAGTGATCATTTAGAACCAGTGGACTTCTAAATAGGAAATTGGTTCTAAAAAATAAAATGAACTGTCCGGTAATTAAACTGTTAAATCAAGCAATGTAATACCCCATATTATTCTTAGCTTATTTCATATCCTAGTAGCATTTATAAGAGGCTTAAAACCTGAAAATTTCACTAAGTGTTGGGGACTTAGTCACTTTTAAGGCCTCGTAATTTCAAGGATTTTTAAATTGGTCTTCCTAATCCCGAGACATTAATTCTTAAGTTAATTCATATTTAAGGGTGTAAGAATCATATCTCGAGAAAGTTTTGGATTTGTTGAATGAGTATTAGGTCATGTTTGGATCATGATTCTAGCAGCTCATCACAATAGGGCCGTGTCGCGGTCATAATAGTGATGGAGCCCTCATCGCATCGTAGTGCCCCTTTAAAATGGATTCCAGTTATGAGTTTAATTATCTGAGGGGAAATTGTGTCTTTTCTAATCAATCCAAGTCATCAAATTATGAATTATAATGTTAGTTAGGGCATTATTTTCCCATCTACTCCAATCCTTCTCGCATGGCCAATATTATCCATAGACAATCTACTAAGGGCGTCCGCCACCACATTGGCCTTGCCCGAATGATACAACACACTCATATCATAATCTTTTACCAACTCAAGACACCTTCTCTAAGGAAGATTTAAGTCCTTCTGCAAAAATATATACTGTAAAATTTTGTGATATGAGAGCACAACAACATGAACTCCATAAAGATAATGCCTCTAAATTTTCAAGGCAAAAACAACAGCTGCCAACTCAAGAACATGGGTAGGATTATTGTTTTCATGAGGCTTAAGTTGTCCAGAGTCATAGGCTATGACCTTACCTCTCTGCATCAATACACAACTAACACCATCACTAAAAGCATCACAGTAAACAACAAACCCATCTTAACTATCTGGAAAAGTCAAGACTGGGCTAAGGTGAGTCGAGTCCTAAACTCCTGAAAACTCTTCTCGAATGAATCTGACCAATAAAATTTTGACACAGCCTGCATGATCGTTTTCACTATAGGAGTAGAACATAATATCATCAATGAAGACTATGAGTAACATATCTAAGTACTGCTTGAACACTCTATTCATCAAGTCCATGAAAGTTGTTAGGGCTTTTGTTTGTCCAAAAAACACAACTAGGAATTCGAAGTGACCATACTAAGTTCTAAAGGTTGTCTTTGGAATGTCACATTCTCTGACTCTAAGCTGATAATAGTGGATCTGAAGTCTATCTTAGAGAAATAACTGACACCCTAAAGTTGGTTAAACAAGTTATCAATCCTGGGGAGTGGGTACTTATTCTTGATTGTGACCTTGTTCAACTAACGATAATTGATGTACATTCTGCGAGAACCGCCTTTTTTATGCACGAAAAGGATGGAGCGCCCCATAGAGAAACACTGGGCCTAGTGAATCCTTTATGTATGAGATCTTTCAACTATTCTTTCAACTCCCTAAGCTCAGCCAAAGCCATTCTGTTGGGTGGAATAGAGATAGGTTGGGTATCTGTAAGGAGATTTATTTTAAAGTCAATTTTTCTTTTGGGAGGAACATCGGGAAGATCTTCAGGGAACACATCTGGAAATTCCCTTACTACTGAAACTGAATCAAGACTTGGGGTGTCAAAACTAGTGCCTTTGACTCAAACAAGATGGTACATGCACCCTTTAGATATCATTTTTCTTGTCTTAAGATATGAAACAATCTAACCCTAATCATTGAAGTACTACCCCTCCATTCAATTACTGGTTCATTAGAAAAATGAAAATGGATGAGTCTATTTCTACAGTTAACTCAGCCGTAACATGAGTGTAGCCAATATATAGTGAGAATGACATCAAAATCAGTCATCTCTAACTCCACAAGATCAACTGAAGTAATTTTCTGGGATACTATAACCGATTAATTTATGTATACCCATTCAGCTATGATCGATTTACCCACTGGGGTAGACACTGAGAAAGGCTCTACTAATATTTCTGGGATGACATCAAAATTAACAGCTATATAGGGGGTTACAAAAAAAAGTGATGCTCCAGGGTCTAAAAAAACATACACATAAAGATGAAAAACCTGTAACAAACCCGTAACTACATCAGGATAACTTTCCTGATCATGTCGGGACTGAAGTACATACTGGTTGTTCTGGCATTGTCCACTGGTTGCACTGGAAGCGGCACCCAGCTGAGTCGGGCGATCGGTTAGAACTTGGGAATGACTGTGCTGACTATGTTGACCCACCTATGGGTATTTTCTAACTTTGTGGCCTGGTTTACTAGTTCCAAAACATACATCACTGCTAGCCTTACACACACCCTAATAATTCCTACCACACTTCTCGTAGAGAGGATTAGTACGACTACTATTCACACTACCCTAGGATATGAAGCCTGGCACCCTATCCCAACTGTCATTTCTATATTTTTTCACTTGCGAACTAACTGAAGACAGAGCTGGGGCAAAAAAATTTTGATGGAACTAAGAATTCTTATGACCCTCTGACATAGATTATGAAAAGTTAAAGCTACCTGTTCTGGCCCTCTTATTCTTTCTCTCTTTCTCCTTAAGCTTCTGTTCCTTAATCTATTGAGCATGAACCATAAGCCTATATAGGTCCATCTTCTTAATCAACATAGCAATCTTACACTCCTTGAACAAAACATCAGCTCCACCAAAAACAAACTTACTCATTCTAGACCTATTATCAGCCACCATCGAAGGAGCATACCTCGCCAACTGAGTAAACATAAGCGAGTATTCCTTCACACTTATATTAGCCTAATTAAAATTAATGAACTACAGCACCTTAGATTCCCTCAACTCTAATGAAAACAACCTGACTAAGAGGGTCATGGAAAAATCTTCCCACTCAACAAGCCCTGCTTCAAGACTCCTAGCCTCTTTTCATTACTTATACCACGTATGAGATACATCTTATAATTGGTAGCAGCTAACTCTGTACTCTTACTCAAAGTGACACCCGTGATATCAATCACTTTCTGAACCATATCAAGAAAATCTTAAAGATCCTCCTTAGACTTAGATCCCAAAAATAAAGGGTCATTAATTTCGGTGAAATCTCGAATCCTAGCTATAGCTATATTTGGCATTGGATTAGTTGGGGATAAAGCCTATTGATTGTTCTGAATAGCTACTAAATGAGCTAAGGTAGTGAATGCAGCTCTGAACTGGTATAAGAGACGTGCTCATTCAGGGGATCTTCCTGAACAGGCAGAGGTGCGAGCTAATTTATATTTCTTCTTTTGATGTTTCTCTTTGGAGGAATTGTCTGTAAATGGAAGGAATAATGAGTCAAAAAAAGAGTATTAAATAGTGCTTATGCTCCTTCACACGAAATGAAAACTGAAAGAAGGGAAACTTTTCCTAAAACATCTTATAGCCTCTTGTCCATAAGTGTGGCGCACTTCACACCCATGCACAAGACTCTACGCAATGTGTCTTTCGAACTTCCTAGGACACTGTAAGACCTTAGGCTCTGACACCAAGTTTTGTCATGACCCGAGGCTACCCCTACTCACGACAATAGTGCTTACGATCACAAGTGACCACAAGCTAACCCATGAGCTAGTACCTGCTTTGAGTACTGAACAATATAATGATAACAGACATGCACAGAAAATAACCGATAAGGCCATAAGGTTTATATACTAAAAATACGGCTGAATTAAAAATTTTGAAAACATCTGTCAAGACTGATAAAGCTAATAAAACTAACTGACTATCTGAACATCTGAAAAGCCTTTAACTAACTGATCGTGGAGTTGATGGGACAAAACCCCAACTAACTCAAACTGACTGTAATAAAGAAATACTGAGATAACTGAATGAAAGATAAACTTGTCCTCGAAGGATGAGGACGAACTTAGTATGCATGAATGAAAATTGAAATACTGAGAATGGAAGACAAAGCATATAATGGTTCACAAATAATCTGTAAACTATAATGCTGAGAACAAAAGACCAAGCATATAATGGTTCATACATAATCTGTAAACTGAAATACTGAAATCCAATAACTGAATACCTAGAAGCCTATATGCTATGGTTAAGAAAATTTGAATTAAATTCTGCATTGAAAATTGAGCTGAGACTATGGGAGGTACCATCTAACCGATATACCTCAATATGAGTTAATTGGGGTCAAACATATAACCTCAGTTGGAAGGGTGTCAGTATCATGCCACAGGTTCTAACACAAGGTTGTGTGAATCCGCTAAATTGGTGTCCCAAAAGACTAAAGAGTAACCCTATACTGGCATGAAACTCATGAGATATATGTCAACCCTAAGCTGGCAGAAAGATATCTCGAACCTATGCTAGCTATGTAGTTTTGTAATTTAGGAGTGCTACTAAGGGTCAAACTGTAAACTGGAAGGAATGCCCCCATCTCTATGGTTTACTCGATGCTAATCCTACTCTCAATTGAATGACACTATTTAATGAACTAAACTAAGCTTAACTGAACAAACCACTGATCATAATAACTGACTGAATGATAATGCTCTTGGTATATCTAAAATCATTCTAAAGATATTGAAATTATGTAAACAGCTAAGTATCGAGTATTCATAACCTTCTAGCACTGAATGGAATAACAGTACGGACATAAAAGCTTTGAAAACCATGATAGGGAATCATTATTCAAAATCCATCACTTTGACATTTCATCAAACACATGGATACTAAGACTTTAACATGGGGATGCTTTTAAACATGATGAGATAGCTTGATTACATCACAAAACCATAAATTAAGGGTTTATCCTAAATTGCATGAACATAATAGGGAACTACAATATTCAAAGCATACTATAATCTTTTCAGCTCAAAAATAATTATATTCTAATCTTGAAATTGAAATAACAAGACGTTCATCAGCATAATTCAACTTAATCATGTAAAATTCATAATTTAAACATAAAAAAAATTCTTGGACTCCATGGGTTAAAAGGGCACATGGATGAACATCACACATACCTTAAACCCTTAAACTTGAAAAAGAAACACCAATCTTGATGCTTTATTGAATATTCTTGAATTGGGGACCTTGAATTCTTGGTTTTCTTAGAGAGAAAGTAATGGAATTTGATGATCTTGGGGGATGACTAGGGCTTCTTTGAGAGAAGTATTGGAGAAGATGGGAAAATAATGACCTAACTGACATTATAATTCATAATTTGATGGCTTGGATGGAGAGGAAAATACACAATTTCCCCTCAAATAAATAAATTCATAGCCAAAATACATTTTAAAGGGGCACTGCAATGTGATGAGGACTCTATCATTATTATGACCGCGACGCGGCCCTATCGCAATGAATTGCTGGAATCATGATCCAAACATGACCCAATCCTCATCTGAAAATTCCAAAACTTAACCAAGAGATGCTCCTTACACTTCTAAACATGAATTACCTCAAGAACCAACGTCTCGGGATAGAAAAGACCAACTTAAAAATCCCCAAAGTTAAGTGGACTTAAAAGTGACTAAATCCCCAACATTTAGTGAAATTTTCAGGTTTGAAGCCTCTTATGTATGCTACTAGGAACTGAATTGAGCTAAGAATAATATGGGGTATTACAAGTAAGTCATAAATGACTTGGGGCGGCTATAGAAAAGCTCAAATGGTTAAAATAAGAAGAAATATGAATAATGACCTGGAGGGTCATTACAATATCCAATACCAAAAGGACATTCGTCCCCGAAAGCAATGGATAGAAATATATCAAAAGCTCAAAAGGATAAGGTACTGGGCTTGCATGCTCCGAGAATAACTTCCCAGTTAACCTCCTAAGAAAGATGACACTACCAAGGGATTTTTCCATAGGTATCCCTATTTTAACCAGCTCTCTCACTTCACTTCTAAACAGTCAAAACACAACTTCAACCACCAATCAGCCTCTAAGTGATTGAAAAAAGTTAATGCGTGCAAATCTAAACCACAACACACTGATACCATCTTGACAGCCGCACAAATCAATTAAAGGCTCATCCAAGCCAAAATAAAACCAAGGCGTGAGTCATACAACCAACTCCAAATCTAAATATATCCTTCCTTTACCATTCCATACCTATTATACACTCCAAAGCAAAAGGAAAATCGTCTGAGAATCTCAGAACTAATGCCACAAACCATAAAATAAACCAAATAACTCAAAAAAGTAAACACAAGAAAGACCACCTACCTCTAACTCTCTAACTTTACTTTGGACAAGAACTACATCACAACAGTAAAGGGGCATCTAGTCTCTACACCAAAAAACAAAGGCAAACCATCACTAAGCTAACAAATCTAAAAGATAAATCCAGGACCTCTCGATATCAATATTGAAACCACAATTAGGTGATGAAATAGCCACAAAAGAAAAATGAATCCAAAATTAGTCAAGCTCAAAAATAGGCTATATGGAAAGGGATAGCCAAAGAGAAAACCTTCACAACACAGGAGGCAAGTCTAAGAATCTCAAACTCAAGAACGAGCAATATAATTAAATTTCCAACTCTAGAACCATACAGAACCGCAGAAGATCATCTTACCTTCAATGGCATAATACTTTCCCGAATAAATCTAACATGCTAACTATGAGGAAAATAATCAACCTCGCCTCACTATGGAAAAATAAATTGTCAAATCAAGATATATATACTCAAGCCACTAAATAAGAACCGTAAGAAATGAAATTCTAGCTTGACAACACTAGTTTATACAGCTACCCAATGAGGATCAATCACATCAAGTAATAACATCAGTACAACAGGAATAGTAATAGTGATATCAACATTAATATAATGAATGGGCAGTACCAAATTGAACATCATAGCGAGTACCACTCAAAAGAACACAATAAAGCCCATTTGCAAAGATTAATGGGACTCAAAACCTAATGCTATACCCATAGGGAGAAAATATCAATATAGATCTACCCCATCCACTCCTAAAATAAATCAACCACGGGGTATTCATATAGTCATGAATTTAATAACAAGGCACACAATAACCAATATAAACCCATCAAGGCATATAATCATCAATGGGTACGAAGACCCCAATACATACAATAAAAGGGGTAAATGTAGAGAAAAAATACATCTATCATGGTAAAGTCCGTAATCACATACCCAACGATTCTAAGGGAGAACAAATATGAATAGGTCCAAACTCAGACTGGTCGACTAACTCATCAATTGAGATACCAAGTACACTATCTCTAATTGAAGATTCCACAACATTATAAGGCTAATATGAATAAGCTATATGACCAACTCACAACTGGGGCACTCTCTGAACTACTATCTTATCTTACCACAACTAGAACAAGCTCCTAAAAAATACCAATCATATTATGTTGATGGCATGGCCTCTCGCCGCTACCTCTATAAGTCCCAATACATGCTCTCTTTGTGACCCTTACATAATCAACAACATAAGAGGAGAAAGATCCAGTTGTTGTCAAATTCTTCGATGCCAAATAAAGTGATAATGCTTATCCTTTAATAACTCCATGCACCATAACCTTCTCAGAAGGATATAGCATAAAAAATACATAGCCCACTTGAGAAATTCAATCTCATACTTATAAATTGGTAAAGGGCCCTTATGATCACTAGTAGACCCAACTCCAATCTAAGAACTGCTCGATAAATCAAATGTTACCCATGGCTATAAGAGATCTACAACATGACTCAAATCCCCAATGTTGAACCTTGAAGGGTTGAAGAAGTCACGATCTTAATTGGAGACTAAGTCGGCCCTAATTTCTTTAGCTAACACTGAAGATCTTCACTATACATCCTTGACTCTCTGGTCTGATGTTGTGCTGATGCTCTAAAAACATGTGTTGAAGTCTCATCCACATCCATCAACCATCTCACTTTTCCCATTTAGGAAAGCATAAAGTCAAAGAATATACTTGAGGATCATAGCAATACGGACACATGACAAGGAGTCAAGAAATAAATTTTCTAAGAATGTCCCTATAGGCTCTCAAAGGTATGTTATGGACATCTTCGTACTGATCTATAGAACTCTACCAAAAACTTATATCTTATACTAATACATTAGTGAACCAAGGCTCTGATACCTATTTGTCACAACCTAATTTCTTAGATCATGATGGTATCTATTATAACCCATTAGTTGGAAAGAAAAATCTGTAGTCTAGAATGGCTAGTAATGGACTACCTAACTAGATAAAGGAAAAAAGGTGAAATGTATGAAATAAAAGATCAATTAATACACTGATACAACCCATCTTTGAATACAACATAGAGACTAATCTATACATGAGAGGGGGAAAAGTAATACTCTAAAAGTCAGGAGAAACTCTAAGTCTCCAAACCATGGATGTTCCACACAATGCATACATCAATAATGATAACCCGTACTATGATCTACAGGCTGCAGAAGTGTAGTATGAGTGCCAAACACTTGGTAATCAGTAGGCAAATACCGACTGAGCTCCAAAGATAAAGGAGATATACATAATATATAAATAGAATGGTAACTACACCCAAGTATCTAGAAACTATATAAGATAGCCAATAAGATAATAAGGATAATTATCTTATTCATGTGAAAGAGACCAACAAATTAAAGATAAGGAAGTAGTAAGGATGCACTATCTCATGCTAGCCATATTTAAGAATGTCAATACTATACCATATATCATGGGCCAATATACAAGTAAGAGCAAAAGAAAGATATATATATTTATACAAGGCTAAGAAAAGAGTATATAGTCTGAGTAAATGAAGGAAAGAAGGGACATATGGTGACACTATAGATATATATAGCTAAATATGCATAGTTATTTACATATATATATATAAGTATATAACCAGGGTCTACTCGAAGCACAACTTAAGTCATCAAACAAGCTATTTAAGGCCTCATAAATCATAGTAGAAGCTAGTGCTATAATACTCATCGTTCTAATCCATATATCAAGGCATCAGGTGGTTATGCATAATCATATAATCATAAGATAAAAGGGGCCAGAATTATACCTCAAGTCTCAATACCGAATCAATGAAAAATATATTATAAACTATCCATAACAATGATCATGACAATAATAATACTGATATCAATAACAATGCGAGTAACTAGCTAGTCTGAATGACTAAATACCTAGTCATTCCTATCACTTACCCCTACCAATCGAGGCTCAGAAGGTCCAATCAACACACAACCTACTACAAGGCATAGTTATCACCCATACCTATTCACCCCCACCCTCACCCCTATATATGGGCTGATAGATTTATGTCTATACTTGTGATAGGCAATATGCGTGTAAGAATGAATGCAAGTGAAACAATCTTGGTTTTAGCCTCGAAAATTTCTTGAGTTTGAACTCTCTGGAAATTATATGACTTGATCTTACTAGTTTTATGATGTAAGTATAGTTTAATAGCCCAAGCTGTATTCTAAATAGAGTGTTCTAGGTCACTTTCTATCCAAGGTATGACAAGACTCCATACGAGTTGTATGGATATAGTACAAGAGAGTAAGGAAAATCATATGTTAAACAATATGCATTATTAATTATGTACTATCTAAGGTACGAGTTAGGGGTACTACTCATATGATTGGATATGGGTTAGGGGTCCAAATCATACCAACCTATGGAAATTTTACATTTTAAGTTGGGGTATTCTGAATATTTCCCCTCTTAACTTCTTTTGACTCCACAACTTAAAACACTTTTGGGACTTCATTTACCCTATTATTCTCAAACAAATACACTCTAAACACTGTAAAATATCTCTCAAGATTGTGGTTCAAGAAATGGCTAGGGTTTCCTCAAGGTGATTCAACTAGGGGCTTTCAAGATTAAATCTCTCCATCTTCCTTAGTATCTAAGGCATCTTACTCCTCCCTCATTGTTAGTTCAAGTAAAATTATGTTTTAATGAATGATTTTAATGGCATAATTATGATATTATTTTGGGTTTTGAAATATGTGTTGGGGGTTTTGGTTGTTATTGGTTGGGTAATGTTTTCTCATGTTTTTTTATTTGTTTTTCATGTTATAATTATTTTTTAAACATGTGGTTGCATGGGAATAGTTTAGTGGTTCTTGGTTTTGGTTTTTGAAACTATATGCCCTCAACATATTTTTTAAAATGTCCATGAGAATGTTTTTTTTTACATTATTTGAATTTTATTGAAAACCTTGCATTGCATAATATGGCAATGGAACTTAAATTGGTTCGAATGAAATAAATTATTTGGAAAGGCCTTAGTGGCCATCATTTTTATTGATTGGAAATTATATGGGGTACATGGGATCCCCTAAGTGTTGGCTAATGACATTGCTTGTAAGCTATAGTTTGTATGATGATACCACTTTATAATGTCTTGATAATTAAATTCTTGAATTGGTGGTTGATTATGTGCTAATGGTTTTAATTAAGTAATAATGGCAGGTTGTAATAGATAATTGTAAAGGTGTGAGTTCGATGGACGGATACTGGAAACTCATATTTATCGATATGAGGGTTGGTCATGGTGACCATATACTTGTGGGGTACGTGGAAACCCTTAAATTTATACTCATAGATATGTATAATAGAGGGTAAAGGGTACACAGAAATCCCCAACTTGTATGTATCTCTGGTTCATGCAGCTACACATACATGGGCTCGTTCAGGGGGTAACAGTGGACCCATATAGCCCATGGGTTGCTTTAGAATAGTCAAGCTACACATCCTAGATTAAAGGTTTTAAATGCATGCTAAAATCGGTTCCCTTTCCTGCATAGTATATATGTATATATGTATGTGATAGCATATTGTTATTTAGTTATTTTTAAATGTTGGCATTATTTTATCCTTATTCCTGAGTATATGCTAACGTTCACCCTCTATCCCATCTTCATACGTAGTATCTTCCTGTGATACAGGAACCGGCCATAGTACATTTTTGCTTAGTGACTTAGATTTAGGGATAGTATTTATGTCAGACTGAAGTGGTTAGCTTCCATACACTGGAAGACTCTATTTTAATCTATGGATATATTCTCATACTTTTTTTTATTTTTGGACTTTTGTTTTGGCTATGGTCAGGAGCATGTCCCGACTGAATTTTTTTTATTTTCGATTTAAGGCTTTGTGTGACTATTATGGCCATGGACGGTGTTGGTAATTCTATAGACCTTGGAATTAGTATTGGTATTAGGATTAACATCAATTGGATATTTTGTTGGTTACTTAGTTAGTTATGGTTATGAACTTTATTTAATGTTCTTTAATTATAATTGATTTATCTTGTTATATATTCAGAATTCATCCAGCATAGAGTGTAAAGAAGTTATGGTTGGGTATTAGGGGTGCTCTCTGATCCTAGGTGGGCTTGAGGCACCCAACATAACTAGGCCCTAGTTTGGGTTATGCAGATTGGTATCAAATCCCTAGGTTTATGGTCAATTATAAGTTCACAAAGTTGTGTGGAGTAGAATCTCTTTATAGGATGTGTAGCACGCCATACTCATAAGGGAGCGGCTATAAGGCATTTAGGAATGTTTCTCTTTCTTGTGTTCTATTTTTGAGCTGTAGAGTCTAAGGTTTTGAATTCTCCTCTAGTTCCTATTTGTTCTCTTTTCAAATCATACCTTAACGATCTGAATCTCACAAAACTTCTTTGTCCCAACTGGGGAAAATTTTGATGGGACATACTATACTCATGGGATCCATACTCAGTCTTAGGGTCTAATTCCTAATTGTCCTCCTGGAGTTCCACCGGTTCCCTCTAGTCTATCTTAAACTCCTCAAGCAAAAGTGACAAACACTGAGTTTCATCAGTCTATTCATATGTTAGCAATGTTGGTAGCTACTCAATTTGAGCATGGAATTCCTATTACTCTATCTTATGAGGCCACAAGGGTTGGCCAATTCATGAGGTTGAACTCTCTGGCCTTAATGGGTGTTAGGGTTGAGAAGGATCCTTAAGATTTTGCGAAAGAGATGAAAAAGATTTTCTAAGTTATGCATGCCATAAATATGGAGGGTGTGGAGTTTGTCGCTTACCAGATGAAGAATATGGCATACCAATGATACAAGGAATGGTAATAGTCAAGGTGTGATGATATTGAGTCATCTCAATGTGAGGATTTTTCTAATGCTTTTTTGGACCATTTCTTTGCTCAGGAGTTAAGGAAAGTGAAAGCAAAAAAGTTTGTTAATCTGAAGTAGGGTAAGATATCAGTCAAGGATTATGCCTTAGAGTTTCACCTTTTATCACGGTATTCTTTAGAGTTGGTTTCTGGTATGAGGGCGAGGATGAGAAAGTTTGCTTCTAGTTTATCTCGAGACTTGATTATGGAAAGTAAATCAGCATTATTGATCAAGCACATGGATATCTCTAGGTTGGTTATATATATGCAGTAGGTTAAGAAGAAAAAGAAGAAGGAGGATAATTTAGGAGAGAGGTAGAGAAAGAAGTTTAGATTCTCTAAGCAAGATGGTGGCCAATAACAGAGTGGCAGGGATGGTGGAAAGTGGCCTAAGAGGAATTAGGGAAATTTTGGGTCTTACTCGATGGCTAGTGTTCGCTACCCAAAGCTATCAGATGACAGGCATTTCTATGGTGGTGATAACTTTAGGGCACAGTGTGCCCAATATTAGGCTGGTGGGGCCTAGTTAGCTCCATCATATCCTTCTTGCAAGTTTTATGGTAGATTACATTAGGGTTTTTATGATGAGAGAAGGGATTGGTGCTTCAACTAGGGTCAGCTAGGGAATATACTTAGAAACTATCTTGTTGGTAAGGTTGCTTCAATAGTAAACAAGGTTCTGGTTGTCTCTTCTTCAGCTCCAGCACCAAAGGTTGCACCATCTGGCTCTGGCATCAGTCAGAACAATTTTTATTCTCTCACTACTAGCCAGGAGTCTGAGGCATCTCTTGATGTCATGACTAGTATGTTGAAACTATTTTCCCGTAAGGTGTATTGTTTACTTGATCTGGGTCCACTCTTTCTTGTTTGACCTTAATTGTGGCTGTGCATTTTGGTTTTGTTCGGAAGTGTGTTTTGGACCCTTTTTTGTTTACCCGATAGGTGACTCTGTGATTGCTAGAAGAGTCTATAGGGATTGTGTGGTATCTGTTGGTAGTGGAGAAACTATGGTGGATCTTTTTGAATTAGATATGGCAGATTTTTATATTATACTGGGGATGGACTGATTGCACTCATGCTATGTGTCTCTAGATTGTTGGACCCATAATGTTGTCTTTAATTTCCCTAATGAGCTGATTCTTAAGTTGGAGAGTAGTTTCCTAAATCCTAAGGAGAAGTTCATATCTTATCTTAGAGCTTGTAGATTAATCTCCAAGGGGTGTCTCTATCATTTGGTCCAGATTAAAGATTCTAACTCAAAGGGTCCTTCCTTACATTCTGTCCCGGTAGAGAATGAATTTCTTGAGGTCTTCCCTGATGACCTTCCTGGTGTTTCTCCTAATATGGAGATCGAGTTTGGTATTGATCTTATTCTGGACACTCATCCAATTTCTATCCCTCCATATAGAATGGCTCCGACTGAGTTGAAAGAGCTTAAGGAGCAACTAAAGGATCTTTTAGATATGGATTTCATACATCCAAGTGTATCCTCATGGGGTGCACTAGTGTTATTCGTTCATAAAAAGGATGGTTCCCTTCTGATGTGCATTGATTACCGACAGGTAAGTAAGGTGACAATAAAGAATAAGTACCCTCTTCCTAGGATAGATGACTTATTTGATTAGTTGTAAGGTGATAAGTTTTTCTTCAAGATTGATCTTCGATCCAGGTACTATTAGTTAAATATTAGGAAGGAGGATATCCATAAGACTACCTTTTGTACTCAGTATGGGCATTTTGAGTTTCTGGTTATGTCTTTTGGGTTGACCAATGCCTCGATGGAATTATGGATTTGATGAACAAGGTCTTTTATCAGTTTTTGGATGTGTTCATCATTATATTCACAGATGATATTCTGGTGTACTCTAGGAGAAAAGTGGATCATGCCAAAATCCTCTATGTTGTGTTACATACCTTTAAGGACAGCAGTTATATGCCAAATTTGCAAAATATGAATTCTGGTTAAACGTTTTCACTTTTCTGTGTCATATCATTTCTGGTGAATAGATCATGGTGGATACGCAGAATGTTGCAGTGGTAAAGAAGTGGACTAGACCCACGACTCCAACTGATTTTCAGAGTGTCTTGGGTTTAGCTAGCTACTACAGGAGGTTTGTGGAGAGTTTTTCTTCTGTAGCTGCCCTATTGACTAAACTGACTCAGAAGAAGGTAAAGTTCTTGTTATCTAATACGTATGAAGGGAGTTTTGAAAATTTGAATGATAAGCTAACTTTGGCTCCTATTTTTACTTGTCCTGAGGTATTCTATAGTTTTGTGGCATATTGTAAAGCATCTCGTGTGGGGCTTGGGTGCATTTTGATGCAGCATAGTAATTTGATAGCTCATACCTCTAGGAAGTTTAAGGTGTATGAGAGAAATTATCCAACTCATGATTTGGAATTATTAGTTATGGTGTTCACATTAAAAATCTGGCATCACTATTTGTGTGAAGTGTATGTGGATATCTTTTTTTATCATAAGATCCTGCAGTATGTGTTTACTTAAAAAGATCTTAACCTAAGGCAAAAAAGATGGCTTGAGCTGCTTAAGGATTATGATATGAGTCGTCACTACTATCCAGATAAAGATAATATGGTTCTTGATGCTCTTAAATTATCCATGGGGAGTATAGCTCATATAGATAAGGATAAATGGGAATTGGTGAAGGACATTCACTATTTAACTAACCTTGGAGTTCATCGCCTGAACTTTGAGGATGGTGGCGTGTTTTTTCATGAAGTGGCAAAATCATCTCTTGGTGATGAAATTAAGTAAAAGCAAGTATTAGATCCTATGTTGATGAGGATCAAGGGTGACATTGGTGGGCAAAAGGTGATGGCCTTTGAGATTAGTGGTGATAGTACCTTTTGGTACCAAGGGTTATTATGTGCTCCCAACATCAATGGTTTGCGAGAAAGGATCTTGGTTGAGGTGCATGAGTTGCGCTATGTTGTTTATCCTGATTCAACAAAAATTTATCATGACCTTAAGGAGATGTATGGGTGGAAAAATATGAAGCGGTATGTGGCTAATTTTGTGGCCAAGTGCATAATGTGTGAATAAGTAAAAGTTGATCACATGAGGTCCAATGGATTGCATCAAGAAACAGAGTTGCCAGAGTGGAAGTGGGAGGTGGTCAACATGGATATAGTTATCGATCTTTCTCGGTATCGGAATTAGTTTAATTTGGTTTGGGTTATCAGGGATAGGATGATAAAGTCGGCTCACTTTTTTCCAGTGAGGACTAACATCTCGGCTGAGGATTAAGCGAGGTTATATCTCTATGAGATCATAAAGTTTCATGGGGTACCAGTTTCTATCATCTCAGATCATTGTGTGTAGTTTTCATCTCACTTTTGACAGTCATTTTAGAAAGGGTTGGGGACTAAGGTGAATCTTAGTACTGATTTTCACCTGCAGTGGATGGGCAAGCGAAGATAATTATTCAAACATTAGAGGATATGCTTCATGCTTGCGTGATTGACTATAGTTGTAGTCGGGTTAAGCACTTCCCTGTTATAGAATTCGCCTATAATAATAGTGACCACTTTAGCACTGGGATGACTTCGTTTGAAGCTTTGTATGGTAGGAGGTGTAGGTCTCTTATTGGGTATTTTGAGGTTGGTGAAGCGGAAATGTTTGGCCTGAATTTGGCTTACCAAGCCATAGAGAAGGTGAAGGTGATTTATGTAGATTTAAGAATTCCTAAAGATGCCAAAATTTCTATACGGATGTAAGGCGAAGGGAGTTAGAATTTGAGGTTAGGGATAGGGTGCTCTTGAAGGTATCTCCCATAAAGGGAGTAATACGGTTTGATAAGAAGGGGAAGCTCAGTCTCCGATATGTTAGTCCGTATTTTGTTTTGACAAGGGTTAGTAATGTTGCGTATGAGTTAGATTTTC
The DNA here is from genome assembly GCA_026120095.1 of Capsicum chinense. Classification (NCBI taxonomy): domain Eukaryota; kingdom Viridiplantae; phylum Streptophyta; class Magnoliopsida; order Solanales; family Solanaceae; genus Capsicum; species Capsicum chinense. Next base: position 192,494,876 of record JAPEIP010000010.1, read on the forward strand.
CTTCTAGTTTGAGCTGCACTCATCTGGTGTTCCATGTTTCTATATTTAGAAAATGTATAAGTGATCCATCTCAAATCATGCCTTCTAAGGATATTGGTATTTAAGATTCTGTCTTATAAGGAGTTATCGGTTAAGATCTTGGATTAGTAGGTTCATATATTGGGGACCAAGTATGTAGCTTCGTTCAAGGTTCTATGGAGGAACCACATAGTTGAAGAGTCTACTTGGGATATGGAAGAGGACATAAAGTCCAAGTAGCCATTCCTGTTTTCTGATCCAGAAATTTATGCGGAAAGTATGTGTTCTTAATCATATCTATGTTTTTTGACTAAGTTAAAGGAAAGATTCAATAGCTCGCATCTTTGTTTTGTAACTTAGTTAAAGGTCAGAGTAGAGGTGTTAGAGTGTAATCGTGCATATACTGCCTTGTTCCATCATTCAAGGATGAATGATCCAAGTGGGGAAAAATCGAAACACCATGGGTTATGGCCTGGGAAATTTCCTGAGTTCGAACTCTCTGTCCATCATATGACTTAGTCTTACTAGTCATATGATATGGGTACTATTTAGGAGCCCAAGCCATATGCAAAATAGTAAGATCTATGTCACTTTCTGTCCAAGCTACGACAAGACTCCATACAGTCGTATGGAGAGGGTACGGGAGAGTAGGACAAATTGTATGTTAAACAGTATATATTATTTATCATGTACTACCTAGGATATGAGTTAGGGGTACTACTCGTATGATTAAGTATGGGTGAGGGGTCCAAACTGTACCCACATACGGGAATTTTTACAATTTAAGTTGGGGGTATTTCAAACATTTCCCCTCTTAAATTTTGTTGACCCCACGACTTAAAACACTTTTGGGACTTCATTTACTCTATTATTCTCAATCAAACACACTCTAAATACTCTCAAATATCTCTCAAACTTTTGGATTAAGAAAGGTCTAGGGTTTTCACAGGGTATTCAATTAGCGGCTTTCAAGAGTAAATCTCTCTGTCTTCCTTTGTATCTAAGGCATGTTACTCCTCCCTCATTATTAGTTCAATTAAAATCATGTTTTAATGAATGGTTTTCATGGTATAATTGTGATATTGTTTTGGGTTTTGAAATATGTGTTGGGGACTTTTGTTGTTCTTGGTTCGATAATGTTTTCCAATGTTTTTTTTTATGGTTTTTATGTAATAATTATGGTTTGAACATGTGGTTGCATGGGAATGGTTAATTGGTTCTTGGTTTTTGTTTTGAAAACTATACGCCCTCAACATGTTTGTTAAAATGCCAATGAGAAGGTTTTTTTATCACATAGTTTGACTTTTATTGAAAACCTTGCATTGCATAATATGGAAATGGAACCTAAATTGGTTTGATTAAAATAAATGATTTGAAAAGGCATTGATGGTCATGGTTTTGATTGATTTGAAATCCTAAGGGGCACATGGGAAACCCCAAAACGTTGGATAATGATATTGGTTACAAGTTATAGTCTGTATGACGATACCACTTCATAATGCCTTGGTAATTAAATTCTAGAATTGGTGATTAATTATGTGCTAACAGTTTTATTTGGGCAATAATGGAAGGTTTTGATAGCTAACCGTGAAGGTGTTAGTTCGATGGATGGACACTGGAAACTCATGTTTGCTGACATGAGGATTGGTCATGATGACCATATACTTGTGGGGTACATGGAAATTCCCTAGGTTTATACTCGTATATATGTATCATGGAGGACGAAGGGTACACGGGAATCCTCGTCCCCTATGATACATTTGGTTCATGCAGCTACACACACTGGGGACCGTTCAGGCGGTATAACTGGATCCATATAGCCTGTGGGTGATTTTAGGATGGTCAAGCTACACAGCCCAGGTTAAAGGTTTTAAATGTATGCTAAACCCAGTTCCCTATCCCGGCATAGTATATATGTATATATGTATGTGATTACATATGGTTGTTTACTTGGTTTTAGATATTGCCTTTGTCCTTATTCCTATGTACATGCTAGCATTCACCCGCTAACTCGTCTTTGGGAGTTGTATACCACGCGATGTAGGAATCCACCATACTACTTCTCCTGCTCAGTTACTTGGATTCGGGGATAGCATTTGTGTCGGACTGAAGTGGTGAGCTTCCATACTCCAGAAGACTCCATTTCATGTTATGGATATTTTCTCATACTTTTGTTTATTTCTTTGAATTTAGTTTAGGATATGGTCGGGGGCTTATCCTGACTGAATGTTCTTTTTTCGGTTAGAGACATTGTGTTATACTATGGGCATGGGCAGAGTCGGTATTGGTGTCAACCTTGGCATTTATATTGGTATTGGGATTGACACCGGTTGGATTTTTGGTTGGATACTTGGTTGGTTATGCTAATGAACTTTGTTTAATGTTCTTTATTTATGATTGTTTTATCTTGTTTTATCTTTGGAATTCATCCGACATAGGGTGCAGGGTGGTAATGGTTAGGTATTAGGGTGGGTCTCCGATCTCAGATAGTCTTGAGGCACTCGACACGACTAGGCCCTGGTTTGAGTCATGTCAGCAAGGTATATTATCAATATCACAAACTCAACCACATAACTGTCACCATCATAACCATCATCATCATAATTATCCTCTTCCTAATCATCCTACAGAATCAAATCGAGAATATGTAAGCCACCAAAAATTGAACTGGGAATAAGTATCATCAAGACTCAGAATTAAATCGGACAGAAATATAATCAAGACTCAGAATTGAACTGGTAATAAATATAATCAACATTATCTACACATGTACATATGATGTCAACATTAAAGTATGTCATCGAGTTTTACCTGGAAGTTATATCATTAATCCAAAAACTTTCTCCGTCCCATACCCGAGAGATGTGTATCTGGAGATGAAAGGTGCAAGGACTCAAGTCGTAGCTAAAAGAGTGTAATTCCATACGTCTATTACCCTGAGTGAACTTCGGGACTAAATTATTATAAAATTATAGAAAAGGTTGGAATCTCTCATGTCCGATGTAATTAGTAGTATCAAATCATAGACCGAATCTATCTCAGTCAAGTCTTTAAAACATCAATATTAATCTCTTTTACATATAAGTTATTCATTAAGACAGATTTATTATTATGAAGTAATCTGCTTTAAGGTAAAAAATGGGCTTTAACCCTCATTTAGAGACAACAATACTAAGATTATAATTTAATTGGAATCGTATCAATCATCAATGCAACAATCATGTATGTACTGAATATATACTTTTCATCATCAGTATTCAAACAATGGAACCATAACCATTAATATATCAGTAAACTACAATCACATCCTCTACAAGGATATACACTTCCCGGATGGTAAACTCATATCATAACACGGCATTGGACCCAATAATGTGTCTGAAATAATTATAGAATCATAATCACAGCCTTTGTCCCATATACATATCCAAAACCCATATCAACAATCATATGTATACATCATCTCATATTTATAAGCCATAGCGTATTTATGAGGCATAACATCTCCATAAGCCATAAGGCATATCTATAATCTCTCATATCTAGGAGGTATAATATATCAATACGCATATCATATGTCACGACCCGAACCAGGGCCCTGGCCATGACGGACATCCCAAACCATGAAGGCCCAAGAGCCCTTCTAACTTGTAATCATATACACCATTCATATATAAATAGGAAATGCAGATATAAAATGTTCTACGGAAACATGGTCATAAGCTAAATTAGTTTAACAATGAGGAATAAAATCCAATATCAACTAAACACCGTCTGAAAATCGTCTGCAAAATCTCTACTACATTATCAAATAACAACTATTTGAAAACTAGAACAAGGCCTCCAGTAGAACAAAACTATAATAAATGATAACTTTTTGAAAGAAACTAGACCTTCTGAAATATAGAAGGCTCACCAACTGGTACTCTTCACTCTGTCTCATGAAATCTACTGCTTATCAGGACCCCTAAACTGTGCCTCAGAACTGGGAAAGAGGGGGGTCAATACAGATGTACTGATATGCAGAGCAATCCAAAATAAAGCTTTTATATAAATAAAATAGTTGAGAGCTAGTCATAAATATCATGAAAGATATAATTTTCAAAACACATGGGCATTCTTGAAAATACATAAAAAACCTTTCTGTCAAAAGTAGTTTCTAATCTTTGTATTACTTCTGAGTTAGGTGGCACTCCCCTACAAGTATAATATTCCACGGGTTATATGGAATTCTCCATTGCCTCGATGGGGAAGCCCCCAACCCAAGCGTGCCGCAAGGGTTGGAGTGTCTAAGTCTAATACGCCATAGGGCACTAGACAAGTGAATAATAATATATCCGAATGGGAAAATCACGATTTTAGGCAATGAGTTGTCTAAACTCATGCCTTCTTTGGGGAACTACCTAAGCTCTCTTTATGCCCAATTTTATCCTATTCTGAATCATGCATTATTCTAGTTTCAACATCTAAAAAATCTGACTTCAAACATGCATTCTATTCTGTTCTGAAATAACATGGCATTATTTGAATTGGTGTCATCACACCAATACTTGCAAGTCCTATTTCTGATCCATAATGTATCATGCATGATTCTTTCATTAAAACATAGTTCAGACCACGCAAATATGCAATTTAACGAAGGGAATTCATGTTCCAAAAACATAAGTCAAAACTATGCAAAATTCCCATCCTTTCAATAAAGAAGTGGTGGTCATGTAATCTTTAACAAACCATGCAACCCTTCTCATTATATAATTATGTTCAACATTCATTAACATAAAAAACCCTCTCTCTTTTGAAATCAAAATCATAATCCAAATATAACATTATTCAAGACATTTTATAACATGTTTTTCAGGATGCATTCAAATGATTTCATAGTATATCATAAGTAAATGAAAATCATCAAAAGGGAGGGATTTTTCATGAATCATGCTCTCAATTCAATCATCAACCTTAAAACACATGCTTACGATATATATATAATTTCAAATCAATTTGGGGAAAAGCCTAAAGGCCAAAACAATATCATCAATACTTCTAAAGCATGAATATATTCATAAATCTGAAAAAACCCTTTATAATAATCAAGATTTCCATACCCATGATATTTTAGGAAAACCCCGCGTACCTTAAATTAGAAGCTTTTGAATGAAATCTAGTTTTTGGGATGCTATACGTAAAACTGATGGGTGCCTCTTATAGCCCTCGCAATGGGGATTCCGAATCTTGAAGAATTAAGAAAAACCCACGGTTAAATCTTGAGATATTTGGGTTTTTAGTTTGAAACCCTAGGGTGAGTTCTTGATGAATTTGAGAGAAAAGAATCATATTTTGGTGTTTTGGG
>JAPEIP010000010.1:192515692-192553015 GCA_026120095.1 Capsicum chinense
AAAATAACTTTAGCTCCATAAGTCAACGGATAGAAAGCTCAAAAGCTCAAAAAGATAAGGTACTGGGCTCGTATGCTCTGAGTATGAATTCTCAATTAACCTCCACAAAGAGAGAACACTTCCAAGGGATTTTCTCACATTATCCTTTTTTCAACCAGCTCTCTCGTTTTACTTCTAAACAGTCAAAACTCAATTTCAACCAATAATCTGCCTCTAACTAAACTAAAAAAGGATGATGCATTCAAATCTGAAACCACAACACACTGATAACATCTAGACACAGGCACAAATCAATCAAAGGCTCATCCAAGTGATATGGTGTGGAAACATAACACTTTTAATGCTTAAAACCATGAATTTCTATATGAACTTGGTATGTTTTGTTAGATATGATGCACTCTGGTGTATAATATAGGTAAAACAGGTCTAAAAAGTGTTTGAAGAAAAAGACATGAAAAAGACCCAAACTAATCAAGATACGAGTTGTATACGCAACATATGACTTGTAGGAGAAATCAAACCCTTAACAGAAGTAAACACCAAGACAAAATGCTAAGTGAGAAAAAGATACGACTCATGTATATGAGTCATAAGATAAGTATACAAGTTGTGTCAATCAATCACAAGCATTATAGAATCGAGGACCCAAACAACAGACTAAGTGAAGAAAAGATATGACTTATCTATATGAGCCATATATTATGGATACGATACGTACAAAGCATTCATAAGATTAATAGAACCAAAACTACTGTTCAAATATTAAAGTGTCAAAAGTATATGAGTTGAAAGTCTGAGTATGACTCATATAGGGATGTCATATACAACAAAGTGTTCAAGACTTGGAAGGACAAAAGTCCCAGGTAGATACGGATAGAAGACATGATTCGTACACTCAGGTATGACTCATAAGAAGAAGTCGTATGCTGAACAGAAAGTTAAAGCTATAGGAAGATCAGACACTGGAATGGATATGACAAGACAGGGTACGACTCATATGATGTCGATATATGTGAGGACCGAGTCGTATTGACTGTCGGCTTAAATTTACTTTTCCTGATTTTATTAGGATTTTAAGGTTATTTTGAGATACTATAAATATCCTAAAGTTTAGATTTTCTTCGGTTAAACTCTTGAACATTCTTTTATATATTATTAGAATACTTTCACAATTGTTCTTGAGATTTTAGGGTTTATTCAATTAAAAACATTGGAGTTTAATTATCTTACTCTTTTCCAATTGACTATATGTGTTCTTCATTGATAATCATGGTTTGTTTAAAGAACATGAGCAGCTAATCTCCTCAACAGGGGTTATGGGAACCCTGGCGCATTAACTATATAGAGGGAGTATGAGATTTAAATATTCTAGGGTTTTTTTGCATGTATCTTAACCTTCTTCATAATTATTAATCTCAAGCATATATGGTACCTTGAGATAGCCTGTATTCATATCTATCTCTACCAAAGAGTTTGTGATTTGGAAAAGAAGTTAAGACAGTGATTTGGGATCCTTCTACCTCCACCTTTTAGTCCCTGCATCCTATTTAATCACTTGATCCTACCCAAATAAGTGATCTAAAGTCTTAACAAGGGGCAATAAGGTGACACCTTGAGACTTACTCAATAAAGGGGGAAATTTATCTTCTATCTTACCCGGCAATTGATAATACCTACCTTGTAGACTTTGTATGTAAAATAACAGAATAGTTGGGTTGATCATAATAAATTTATAGAGTTGAGATGCCGGGGGGGACATAAACCTAGTGTTAGTCTCTTATTGATTACAACTCAAAACACTCAATATTAGGTTACTACGTATAATTGATACTACAAATCCCCGCATTTACTCTCCTATACTGCTCGTGGATTACATCAAGTCAAGCAACTATCATATTTTCCTTGTGGGATCAACCCCACCCTTGTTGTTTTATTATATTTGTAATCAACCGCATAATACTTCTAAAAAGAGTGTAGTTTTGGGCGACATCAAATTTTGGCGCCTGATTACGATTTGAGTAGTGAATTGAATTGTTGAAGTATGCGAGTTTTTAATTTTTGTTTTTTATTTAGCATACGTCGGTGTATGAGAAGTACTAGGAGTAGAGGCAATCCCTTACTCTCTTTTGATCCAGAACTAAAAAGAATTATTTAAATGCCGAGAAGGATATCAGGATAAGTTTGTAAAGGGACTCAAGATCTCCCACCTGTGGATCTGAATATGGGACTCCTACATGCTCTATTAGATCCACAAAATTATGTAGACTTACAGATGCAATAACTATTGGATAAAGAACGTAGAGAAGAAAAAGAGTCCAAATATGCTACAGAGGCAAAAATTGCTCAGTAAGGTGACTAGTCAGACCTAGAAAGGTTATTGATCATCGAGCTTAGCGAGGAAGAGCTCCATTTCTTCAAACATATCAACACTTAGACCCATATGAGGAAGATGATGAAGATCTGGGTATGTTGAGCCTACAGCGTCTGGAGCTATTGTTCCTCCTGATTTAGCTCATAATGTGAGGTTTTATATCACCAGTGCTATGATCTAATTTTTGAATTTGAAGGGTGTATTTTTTGGTGCAGCTAAGGATGGTACAAATATGCACCTTACAAATTTTCTCAGGATCTACACAAATTATAATATTCTAGGGGTTAATCAGGAAGTATTGAGGTTGAGGTTTTCCCTATTATCTTTGATAGGTGAAGCATCACTATGGTTAGGGGAACTTCTAAGAGTATCTATCATTACTTGGCATGAGTTAAAGACACAGTTTTTGAGTAGATTCTTCCCTTCTACACGGATGTTAAAGTTGAAGGATGAAATTAACAATTTTAGATAGCTATCTATAAAGTCTATGTATGAGGAATGGTTTTTTTTTAAGAAGAAGCTGAGCATGGTACCAAATCACAAAATTAAAGGATCTAATTTGTTTGAGATTTTCTATCGATCACTAAATACTAGTTCAAAAGCTATGACAGATACTATTTCAGGAGGAGCATTTATGCGTCTTCACTGGGAAGTTGCATAGAAAATGCTATATGATATTTTGTTTACCAATAGATGATGAAATACTCAAGATTCAGAACATAGTGGTGGTACATATGCTATTAGAGTAACAAATACTTATGGAGCAACGAATGACATGGTAGCAAAAAGGTTACACAGCTTCATACAAATATTGGGTTGCTTATAAAATATTTTGAGTCAATAAGTGCTAAGAAGGTAAATGTAGTTATGGAATAGGGATCTACTTCCAAACCATTCAAGATTGAATCTAACGAAGAGAAAAAGTATCTTGATCATAGATTATGAGCCCAAGGGCAATGGAATCAAGGTCGTAGCTATTATAATGATAGATACAAAGATAAGAGTAGAGATAGAGATAGTGATTAGCAGCGTAACAATGACTATAAGGAGAAGAGTGATAAGTATATCCCACCAGGTAGTCGAGATACAAATTTAGAATGGAGGCCCTTTTTTTCAAGTTGATCAAACGGTAAGAAAGTTAAGAGAACTACCTAAAGTATCAAACCTGATCTATTAGGATTGAACCAGAAAGTTGAGTCACATGCTATAGCAATCAAGCAACTAGAGCAGTAATTTAGTCAGATGTCATCCATAGTGAATCAAAGACAACCTGGCACTCTTTCGAGCAATACAGTGGTAAATCCCAAAAATGATACTCAATGCTATGTCATTAATATGCGGAGTGGTAAGGTAACTTTAGACCCACTTATACCCATTATTGATGAATAGAAGAGTGAGGAGAAGTCGGTTGATATTGGAAGCATTAGCTAGCAGAAAAGAGGAGAAGAGAATGCTACAGAGCATAAGCTTAAGCCTATTCCAAGGCCCCTTCCTCCCTATCCATAAAGAATGAGAAAGAAACAAGAAGATAGTCAGTATCAAAAAATTTTGTCTATGTTAAAAGAGTCGACTATCAACATACCGCTTGTAAAGGCATTGGAGCAGATGCCAGGATATGAAAAATTCATGGAGGATTTGATCACCAAGAAAAGTTTAATTTATTATGAGCTAGTCGAACAATATTCATCATTATGGTGTTGTAGTTACTAGATCTTTGGTAGAGAAGAAGAAGGACCCTGGCGCTTTCATAATACCTTGCACTATTGGGTCTTTTAACTTTACTCGAGCATCTGACTTGGAGGCTAGTATAAACCTCATTCCCTTTGTTTTATTCAAGTATATAGGGTTTGGAGGTCCCAAGCCAACTACCGTAAGACTAGTGATGGCTAACTGAACAGTAAAGAAGCCTGTTGGTATCCTTTATAAGGTTTTGGTAAAAGTGTCTTCTTTTATATTTCCTACTGATTTTGTTATATTAGACTGTGAAGTGTACTTGCTCCCAATTATTTTAGAAAGACCATTTTTGGCTATATGTAGGACTCTGATTGATCTGGAGAAGGGACATCTGATGCTGCGACTTAAGGATGAATATGTAACATTCAACGTATGCAAATCTATGAAGTAGCCTGACGAATTGAGAGTGGTATTTGTGATTGATGTATATGATAAGGATATATATTCATTCCATGATATTGATGTAGTTAATCTATGGGATGATGGTTCTAATATGGTTGTTCCTATTGAAGAGAGACTGGGTGTCAAAGCTTTGGTAGCTGTGACTATGAATTTTGACTCTAGGGTATTGAGGAGTATGAGGAGCCAGTGAGTACGTTGCAAGGGAGTGGTTATAATTTTGCACCAAAGAATCTTGATTTAGACTTAAAGAATAAAACTACTCCACGTGCTTGCCCATCTATTGAGGAACCACCGATGTTAGAGTTAAAGGCCCTCCCATCTCATTTATGATATGCATTTTAGGGGAAAATAATACTTTGCCGGTCATTATTGCATCTGATCTGAGACAGTCAGCTATAGAAGCATTATTTTCAATATTTCAAAGATTCAAGATGGCCATTAGATGGTCCATTGCAGATATTGTAGGCATTCTACCTGGTTTGTGTACTTATAAGATACAACTTGGATCGGAGTGTGTTCCATCTATTGAACATCAATGTCGACTCAATCCTTTTATGCAAGAGGTAGTCAAGACAAAAATAATCAAGTGGTTGGATATTAGTGTAGTGTATCCCATTACTGATAACAAGTAGGTCAGTCTGGTACAATGCATTTTAAAGAAAGGTGGAATTATCATGGTGCCTAACAAAAAGCATGAACTAGTGCCTATGAGGCTAGTCACTGGATGGAGAGTGTGCATGGATTATAGAAAATTGAATGCATGGACTCAGAAGGACCATTTTCCTATACCTTTCATGGATCAAATATTAGATAGGTTAGCAGGCATAGGATGGTATTGTTTTCTTGATAGGTACTTAGGCTACAATCAAATCACTATTGCACCTGAGGATCAATAGAAGACTACTTTTACATGTACTTATGGGACCTTTGCATTCAAGCGAATGCCATTTTGTCTATGCAATGCCCCAGCCATATTTCAGAGTTGTATGATGTCTATTTTCTTTGTTATGGTCGAAGACACCATTGAAGTTTTTATGGATGATTTTTTAGTTGTTGGTGATTCTTTTGAAAATTGCCTAAATCACTTGTCAAATGCTCTACAAAGGTGTGAAGAATGCAACTTGGTACTTAATTAGGAAAAGTGCCATTTTATGGTCAAAGATGAAATTGTGTTTAGGCATAAGATTTTCAAAGAGAGGCATAGAGTTTGATCGATCAAAGATTGTGGTGATTGAAAAATTACCTTATCCAATTTTTGTGAAGGGAATTTGAAGTTTTCTAGGGCATGCAGGTTTTTATAGGTGATTTATCAAGGACTTCTCAAAGATTGCTAATCCACTTTTCCATCTTCTTTAAAATGACGTAAAATTTAATTTTGATGAAGCATGTAAGAAGGCTTTTGAAAGACTAAAAGAAAAGTTGGAGACTACTCCAATTATTATGTCTCCCGATTGGTCTTCATCTTTCGAGATTATGTGTGACGCTAGTGGATTGGCCTTACGGGTTGTACTAGGCCAATAGAAATAAAAAATCCTTCATCCCATCTACTATGCTAGTAAGGCACTAAATCCTACTCAGAAGACCTATACTATGACGGAACAAGAGTTACTGGCAGTAGTTTTTGCCTTTGAAAAGTTCAGATTTTACTTGATTGGGACAAAAGTAATTATGCACACTGATCATGCAGTATTGTGGTACCTAATGGCTAAAAAAGGTGCAAAGCCTAGGGTTATTTGGTGGGTACTGCTATTTTAAGAATTTGACTTTGAGGTGAAGGACAGAAAAGGCACAGAAAATTAAGTTGTTGATCACTTGTCTAGACTGGAGAAGGAAGTTATGCAGAAGGTTTCTACTGGGTTAAGATTGATGATAGTTTTCAGACGAGTAGATATTAGCAGTTTCCCAAGATCTAATCCCTTGGTTTGTAGACTATGCAAACTACTTAGCCAGTGATCTAGTACTTGCAGATCTTACATATTAGCAAAGGAAGAAGTTCATGCATGAGGTAAGAAAATTTTCTGGGATGAACCTTACTTATTTAAAGTTATGTCTATGGAATCATTCGAAGATGCATACCTAAGGTAGAGATGGTGAGTATACTTAAAGCATGTCATACATCGCCAGTTGGGGGTAATCACTAAGGGGCCCGCCCAACTCATAAAATCTTGCAATGTGGCTACTATTGGCCAACCATATACAAAGATACTTATGATATTGCATCTTCTTGTGATCAATGTCAGCTCCAAGGTACTATTTCTAGAAGACATAAACTACCTATGACTCCTATTCTAGAAGTGAAAGTATTTGATGTATGGAACATAGATTTCATGGGACCTTTCGTGAGTTTCTGTGGCATAAAATACATACTTGTGGCTTTAGACTATGTTTTGAAATGGGTGGAAGCAATTGTACTTCCTAAAAATAAAGCTCGTAGTGTCATGGAATTTTTTAGAAAAAATTTCTTTTTTAGATTTGTTATGCCACGTGCTATCATTAGTGACTTTGGGTCACATTTCTGCAACTACCTATTCAAAAGTCTGCTTGACAAATATGGAATGAAACATAGGGTGGCAACACCTTATCATCCATAGACTAGTGGAAGGTTGAAATATCTAATAGATAAATCAAGTCCATATTGGTGAAGACTATCAATGCCAATAGGACTAACTGGGCAAGAAAGTTAGATAATGCATTGTGGGCTTACCGCACAGCTTATAAGACTCCAATAGGCATTTCACCTTATCAGGTTGTGTGTGGAAAAGCTTGAGATTTACCAATTGATATTGAACTTAAAGCTCTAAAGGCGTTAAAGAAGCTGAATATAGAATTGAAGGCTGTAGCAAAGTCAAGGTTGAATAGAATCAATGAGTTGGATGAATTCTGGCTTCGAGAATATGAAATTTCAGCACTTTACAAAGTGAAGATGAAGTTGCATCACGACCACAAGATTGAGAAGAGGGTATTTAAAAAATGTGACCAGGTGTTATTATATAACTCCAAGCTTTATTTATTTCTAGGTAAGCTAAGGTCGCGGTGGCATGGTCCATTCATAGTTATAAAGGTTTATCCCTATGGTGCTTTAGAACTTAAGAGGGACACAACATGGGAAATATAGAAGAGGTGAATGAAGTAGTTGAGATTGACCTTGATAAAGTTAGAGTAATCAAGGCAATTGCATCATGCTGCAATGTTAAATCAAGTGTTGCATAGGAGGCAACCTACGGGCTAGGTAGAGAAATATGAGTACCCAACTTAGTCACGTCGTGCTATGACATTAAATCAAGCATTGTTTTGGAGGAAACCCATGTTTTTTTATTTATTTTATTTATAGGGTAATATGTTTGTTCAATGTGCACAACTAAGGAGTACAGACAAAATCAAGAGAAGGAGAAAAGTAGTCATATGAGCTCTTTATAAGTCATATCTATATGGTATGACTCATGAGTATGAGTCGTATTGACCTGGGAAAAAAATCATAATCAGGAAAAAGTTTTTGGAATAGATACAATTCCTAGAATGAGTCATACCCTTAAGGAACGATTCGTCACCTTGAGTCGTATCCACTCTAGAAACCCAGGTAAGTTCCAAGGCTATACGAGTCGAATACATAACTCGTAAGCCTGGTATGAATCATATATAGAACTCATACCCATGCTTACTAGGTCAAACAATTGGGTTGACCCGGCCTAATACTTAAATAAAAGAGGAAAAAAAGCTCGATCGGGTACCCAATTGAACTATTTGACCACTACATCAGTTTACATCATTGAACAATGTGGGTACCCCTGAATGCAGGATACTTTCAATAGTGGGTTGTTCAGGCTTTTGAGTGGCAAGATAAAAAGAGTACTATATCCAGAGAGAAGAATGACTACCATAGGTATGTCTGAGTTACCTAAGTTTGAAGAACGCTTCCGGCAGTACGGGTTTGACTGGATAATGAGACCGTCTAAAAAACACAGTGAGGTCCTAGTCTATGAGTTTTATATAGCATACAAGGGTGAGATACAGAGACAATATCCACAAGGTCTATTGTCGAAGGGAGGCGATCCTATTACCTCCTTTATGATTTGTCGAGTTTGGGTGGATATTTCTCCTCGAACCATTGGGAGATTCTTGTATCAGCCGGACTATCAGGCCCAAGCCAACACAACAGAGATAGAATTCAAAATGGGAGAAATGAGGAAGATTACTAAGAGAACATTGGGTTCTGAGGACAAGATAGTAATATTTTGATAGAATACAAAGTGCATTTCTTCAAACTGAGTAAATGCAGTCTGGGTGGTAGAAGTCCATGGGGTGGTCTCACAATAAATAAAGAAGAGTACCCTTAACTTTGATGGTAAAGCTTACTGGACACTGTCCCAACACCGGTTGTGTCCTACAATAAGAGATTATGTTCTCAACCCAGTCCGGAAAACTATGATAGCCGATTTTACAGCCGGTTATGAGTTGACATTGGTGAGTTCCTAGATCGAGAGTTACGAGATAGAGTAGTTGGGGGTTAAAAGGCACTGCTGGCCTACCCTTGTATGATTACACAGATTTGTCTGGTCGTGGGAGTGCGATAAATCCTAAGGATTAATAAGTTGATCAAAGCACAAAATATTTTTAATATTGGTTTGATTAAAGATGTGGTGAACCCTTTGGACCAACCTATGAGACAGGCATCAGATGTTATGGCGGATTGTTCCTTCAAGATGATCAAACTGACTCCTTGCTACAGCTGAGGCTACTAAGTTAGGAGCACAGAAGAGGGCATACATGAAGATGTAGTAGGTACTTCTAGTGCCTCACCACCAGTCCAGTCAGTGCTGCCAAGGCCTTGAGGTATGCCCCCTGGTGTTATTCTGATTTCACAGGCCCTCAGGATGGAGGTTATGATTAGGTTAGCCATATTAGAGGCTAGAGTAGGACACATAGAGGGTGGTATGCGGTCATTGATGGATTCTCACTTTGAGCAGCATGATAGGCAAGTACAAACCAGATTAGATGTTTTTGAGTCAAGGATGACTTGATAGTTGAGACACGAGTAGACGCCTGATGTTACGGAGATACAGACAGAAATTATGAAGATGGTGCATGATCTAGATAATCGACTGGTGATTCTAGAACTGGTGGTTGAGACAGTGATGCCTACTATCCATGTACAAAATATTTGGGCCATCCCAGAGCAGGGAATTGAGGAGACAAAGAAAGAAAAAAAAAAGAAAAAAGAAGAGCGAGCAATTGAAAAGAGGTACCATGATGAGAGTATTTATGATGAGCAGGATGGCGAGACTAAGGTCTATAAAATGGCCATGGGAGCTGTTGGATTGAGAGCTCCGATTGTTGATGTTGCAGGGTTTGATGTTATGCCCCCATCTACGATTAATTCAATCCCGTTGATAGGATGGTAGTTGGAGAAAGTGGGACCCAATCTGTAGGCCCACATATGGCTAATGATGCACTGGCGCCTTGAACACCTAGGTATGACTTTTATCCTCACACTTATTTTTATTTTTGTAGCACTGGGGATAGTGCAATGATTTTTAGTTGGGGTGGGGGTTGTTCCAAAACATTTGGGAGTAGCTATAAAGTATAGTAGCTAAGATTGAAAGTCTGTTATGATTTACAGATTTGACACAGGCAACTGAGATAAGGAGTAGATCAGTGTGCCTATAGCAGCGAATTGATTATTTTTGTTGAGCGGATTAATAATTTTTATTGATTATTTTGAAAATTTTCATTTGTAATAAAAATTCTATTTTTATGTTTTTATGAGGGTGATTTGACTTATGGATGTTATGCTAAATTTTATGTTTTAATGAAAATTGTGTTGAAAAAGGTAACCCCTCAGACAATTTTTCATGTTTGATTATGTGATTGGTATACTCGTGTGAGACTATTGTGAATCTGAAAATGGCATTAGGATTAGGGATAGAATTGTGAGGGACAAATTAGTTACATAGTTGGATAACTAGTACGTAGCAATACAGCCCTGTGCAAGTGCGTGTGAGATATATTGAGTTTCGGGTGTGTTGGAATCTAGAATTTGTCCGGTTGCTTTTCCCTAAGTCTAGGATAGTTAGGTAGGAAAGTTTCATAGGCCATTTTTTATATTAGTCCATTTTTAGCCAAATTGACCTTCCATGAGTGAATGATATCCCTTGATCCTGATTTTGAGCATGTACGCCTATTTTTCTGGCTACACCTATCACCTTCCCATTTATAATACAATGAACCTATTTTGGCACTGTTCTTCCTTAGACATTGTACACTTTAACTCAGGAAAATTGCCTAAGTTGAGGGTGGCTATCATAAGGGTACATGATGTGAAATGGATATGAAGAAGGGTAAAATAAGAGAAAAGAAAGTAAGGCTGAGTGTGGTAGAAAAAATTGAAAAACAAAAAGAAAGACTAGAAAACCTCACCCAAACTGAATATTCTTTAAAATTAAAAAGGGAGAAATAAGGGTGAAAAATTGGTTAAGTGTGGACCCCAAAAGTTAGTGTAGTGCCAAGGAAGGTTAGTCACTTTAAATGTCCATACGTACTATACCAGCCCCAAGCCTACTTTCAAGCCGAACAAAGTCCTATAATGATCCTATTGTGACTGTTTGAAAACTTAGGAAAAGAGCATAAGGGAAATCCTATGGTATTTTGTATACATCGGTGTTACTTTTTTATGAGTGAGAAAGTCGTTTGTTAGATCCTGAATAGATTAATTTATCCAAAAGGAGGGTGAATGGGATTTCTTTGACTGTGAGCGCACATAAATTATACTGCTAGGGTGCTACAATATTTGATAAACATAATCTATGTCTATTCCCAAGTGTCTATTTCTAATGTAATGCAATCATCGGATTCCCTCGTGTTTCTATGTCTGCTGAATTGTTATACACAACTGAGTTTTAAAAAATTAGAACTACAAGGGAGAACAACAAGATTAAAATTAAGTTCAAAATCAATCCCATGGGTTGCTTGAGAACTTCCTGTGTAAGCATATCTCTGGGCTAGATAATATTTAATTGGTTTTTGTTTGCCTGAGGACATGCAAAAGTTTAAGTTGAGGGTGTGAATATGGCGTGGAAACATGACACTTTCGATGCTTAAAACCGTGAATTTTTGCATGAACTTAGGGTGTTTTGTTAGATATGATGCACTTAGGTGTATATTGTAGGTAAAGTAAGTCTAAAACAGTGTTTGAATAAAAAAAGAAGAAAAAGACCTGAAAAAGACCAAAACTGATCAAGATACAAGTCAGCTCATGAGTCATATACTCAACATACGACTCATAGGAGAAATTATACCCTTAAATGAAGCAAATACCAGGACAAAATTCTAAGTGAGGAAAAGACATGACTTATGTATACGAGTCGTAAGATGAGTATATGAGTTATGTCAACCAATCGTAAGTATTCCAGAATTGAGGACCCAAAAATCCAAGTGAAGAAAATATACAACTCATTCATACGAGACATAATTGAAGATACAATACATACAAAGTAGTCATGAGCTTAACGAAACCAAAGCTACTATTCAAAGATTAAAGTTTTATAAGTATTCGAGTCAGAAGTCGTATACAAACCAGTGTTTAAGACTTGGAAGGACAAAATTCCCAGGTGGATATGGATGGAATACTCATCCTACCTCAGGTACGACTCATAAGAAAAAGTCATATTCTGAACAAAAAGATGAAGCCATAGGAAGATATGACACTGGAACGGATATGACAAGGCAGAGTACAACTTATATAATGCTAATACGAGTGAAGACCGAGTTGTACTGACTGCCGACTTAACTTTACCTTTCCTATTTTTATTAGGATTTTAAGGTCATTTTGAGATACTATAAAAACCCCAGGGTTTAGCTTTTATTAGGTTACACTCTTGAACGTTATTTTACATATTATTACAATACTTTTTATATTGTTCTTAAGATCTTAGGGTTTATTCGATTAAAGACTTCGGAGTTTAATCATCTTATTCTTGTGCCATTGATTGTATGTGTTTTTTTATTAATAATCATGGTTTCTTTCACAAACATGAGTGGCTAATCTCCTCGACTATGGTTGTGGAAACCTTGGCGGATTAGCTATGTAGAGGAAGTGTGAGATTCAACTTGTCTAGGGTTTTTTGAATATATCTTAACCTTCTTTATAATAATTAATCTCAAGTATCTGTAATACCTTAAGATAGCCTGTATTCGCACCCATCCATACCAAGGAGTTTGTGATTGGGAAAAGAAGTTAAGACAGTGATTTGGGATCCTTCTACCTCTACCTTTTAGTCCCTGCATCCCATCTAATCGCTTGATCCTACCCAAACGAGTGAACTGAAGTCTTAGCAAGGGGTAATAAGGCGACACCCTGAGACTTACCTGGTAACGGGTGCAATTTATCTGCTAGGTTACCTAATAGTTTATAATACCTACCTTGTAGACTTTGCATGCATAACAACAGAATAGTTGGGTTGATAACAGAAATTTATGGAGTTGAGAATCTAGGAAGAACATAAACCTAGTGTTCATCTCTTATGGAGTACAACTCAAAAGCACTCAAGATTTAGTTACTACTTACAATTGATACTACAAATCCCCCCATTGACTTTCCAATACTGTTGTAATGACCCTTCAGGTCATAGTCTATATTCTTGCTTATTCTCACCAACAGATCTTCTCCATAGCTGCCCCAAGTCATTATTGACTTACTAGAAATGATAGTTCGATTACCTGACAGTTCGTTTGGTTTTTAGAACCACTTTCCCAATTTAAAGTCTTCATTAGTTCAAATTGACCACTGGGCTAAAACTTTAGTAAAATGAACTTAAATACAAAATCTGACTTTTCCCACACATCTAAAACATCAAAATCTATGTGGTTACATATCTCATTTGCTCAAAATAGACTCTAGATACATCTCGAGGCATTGGCCAAAGACCAAAACCAAGTTCCAAGGTTCAGCCATAGTCTGGCATAGAGGGAGATATAGCAACCACGATGGGAGAGTTAAGAATGTAGTGTTGCAACTACACTACCCGAGGACTGGGCAAATCTTATTTAAAGGCTATCTTGCTCGAAATTTTTTCCATTTTGTGCCTCCCTCATGAGCTTTAAACCCTAATAGAGTGTAAAATCTTCAAGTGAGTCTTGTGGGTTGATTAAGAGCTTGAATAACTTGTGTAATCCATTTTGCTACAAATCTAAGGTAAGATTCCTTCTAGTTTGGTGTTAATTTCCTTATTTATAGACCCAAAACCCCAAATAGGATGAGTCTCAATTGTAGCCACAATTGTGATTATATACTCAAATTTCTTGAGGTTTATAGCTCCCTAATAATAGTTGAGCAATGGATTGGTCTTGAAAACTCATTTTCTGAAGGTGGGACCCACTTGGGGGCTTGGTGTCATTTTGGACCCATGACACAATGATTTTATAATAGGTATTGTCATTCTTGTATTAATGCTTAAATTGTGTTATGATAGCTTGGCTCGTGGAAGAAGCTTTAAAAAAGGGAAGGCAAAGCTCGTTGGTTCGTGCGCAATTTGGACTCAAGGTAGGTTAGGCTTACTTGTAGTTATATTGAGCTTAATTTCACATTTATGATATTATGTGAGATTAGGCGAGATTTTAGATGATAAATGGGTTAATGATGATACTTGGGATTAGTTGATCCTCGTAGGCTATTAAACTTGTAAAATATGATGCTTGACTGTAGCCTAGAACCTTGGATAGTTCTACTTGTAGTCTCATGAATAGTATGAGAATACCTTAGTTTCTCTAGCATTGGAGAATGATGTCGTTGACTAACCTTAAGAGTATGTTGAGCTAGATATGACTAGCTACAAATTGGCCTTAGTGTTTGGGGTGACTTAGAGAGGATACTTGAATAAGATTTTCTTAGTAAGGATTGATAAGCCTTTATAGTGTGATTTAGATAACCTAGCCTAATTTTGGGTAGAAGGTAGTCTTGTAGAACTGTACTTTGGCATTATTGGGATCTAGGACTGGGACTTGACCCATCTTCATCTTGAACTATGTAATTCGTTAGTGATCTAGATACTTGAGGAACATCTAAGTTACATTATTAAGGTTATAATGGTTAAACCCGGTTGTCGGTTATGCGTATGGTCGATGGTTGGATAATGTGTATACTTGATTGATTATCTTGTTGTCATGATATGGATAGTCTTGGAAAGTCATGTAAATTGAACCTATGGTTATGCTATATCTTTGCCTATTGATGAGTTCACCAAGTGAACCTCTAATTATGTTACCACTCTTGCTATGACCCAATCCTAATGATTAAGCTAACGCTTATGTGATGGATGTTCCTTTGGGGTTAGTATTGTGAAAAGTGGGAGTAAAAGAGGCAGCTAGAGAGCATGCACTTGACTTATAATTGACTTGCTAATAAATATGTTAACTTGGAAAAGTGATGATTGTGTATATCATTGAGATACTCATGCTCATGCATCTACTTATATTATGTAGTGATGATTAATCGTAAAGTATGATGGTATGTGTTACCTTACATCAGTTATACTCTATCATTGTGGGTTGTATATGCATATTGGTTTGACTACATATGTATGTGTATATCGTTGTCTTAGATGATGTTATGATGATGCCCAGTGAATCAGGAGGATATAATGATGTTATGATGATGCTCGATGAATTCGGAGTATACAATAATGTTATGATGATACCCGGTGAATCCATAGGATATAATGATGTTATGATGATGGTCTGTGAATCTGGAGGATATAATGATGTTATGATGATTCCCGATGAATCCAGAGGATATAATGATATTATGATGATGCCCAGTGAATCTAGAAGAGATAATAATGATGCTCGATGAATTTGAAAGAGGTAAAGTTGTTATGATGATGTTATGTGTGGTGAGTATATATGAATACATGGTTGTATGTGAGTTTATGTCATGTGTGGATAAACCCATTTGTGTACTTGGGACATGGTGTCTTCCTTGGTAAATTGTTATCCATTCTTTGTCATTAATTACTAGATAAGAGGTTCAACCCTTGTTAACTCTAATTAGTATCTAGAAGTAGATAATGTCGAGTGTTGGGTTAAGGTTAATTGATATGTTTCATCTTGTGTAAGACCAAAGGTTCACCTAGTAAATCTACTTGACTTGGATAAATGGTTATCTTATGGAATTTCACCTAGTAAAGTGGCTTATGTGTGTAATACCCCAAGAATTTCAACTAATAGTAGAACCCTGTTTCAAGCTTATTAGAAATAAATTTAGTGGTTTGGTAGCTACATGATCTAGCTTGATGAGTATTAGGGCCTCAAAAGTGTCCTAGCTATTAGACGAATCAAAACATTCCTTGCCGATTGAATTCTTGAGATGGATATTGGTATGGTAAACTTCAAATGAGAATATCTCTTGGTATGCTATGAATTTCTGAACTCATAACCCACTAAAATATATATAATTGAATTAGTTTTCCAATAATACCAATTTCGCTAAAACCCGTTATCGGAGCAAAGAGTTATGCCCATTTTACTCTAGCATATCAGCCTGGAATTTTTGTGACGACTTGTCACAAGCCTAATGGCTTGTCACAAAAGTCGTCACTATAAGCAGAAAGTCACAAAATCCAACATTTTGTGACGACATTTTGTGATGACTTATCACAAGTTTGACGGCTTGTCACAAAATGTCGTCAACCTTAAGCCGAAAATCATAAAATCCACCCTTTTGTGACGACATTTCGTGACGACTTGTCACGAATGTCGTCAGCTATTTTTTTCAGCAATTTAATGATGTTTTTGCAAGGGTATTTTGGTCTTTTTCCTGCACTTTCCACGACTTATAACCCTCAGAGAACATATTTTATTCTATTTATCTTTAGTTAAACATCTCAAAATTCTCTACACACCTTCAACCACAAGGTTAGGGTTTCAACATAAAAACCCAATTATCTAGAGATTCAACTGTGAGAATTCAATAATTCTAGCATAGTTGAATTCCCCGTTAAGAGGGCTACGAGGGACACCAAATAGTTTGTGAATAACCTTTCGGAATTTTTGAAGTCATCCAAAAGCTCTAAGTTTAAGGTATGTGGGTTTTGAATAAGAACACCCTTTCGTTCTTATGCCCAAAAGTTGTAGTTTTCTTAAGAAATTCATATTTTAAGATGAATTTGCATTATTTTGATATATTTCAAGTATTTGAGATTATAGAATGGTCCTAATCTTGAATTGCATGATTTTCTTATTCTAATATGATTTTAATTGAGAAATTACATTATAATTTGTATGATTCCTATATTGATATCATATTTTTGAGAATTTCCAAGATTTGTTGTCATGAATTGAGCCTTATTGTGAAATTGTGAGTCTTTGAGAATGACTTATTGATATTTATTTTTAAGTGTTTCAAGAAGAGTACATATATTTCTATGTTACTAAGACTTTAAAGCTTATTCATGATAAGTCTATCAAGATTTCAAGATAGAAGTGAGTTTTGAAGTTAAGAAAGAAATCCACATCCAAGATTTTGAGATAAAGGAGATGCATTTTATCTCCCATCACATATTGTTGAAATGTTTTTTTAGGTGGATTTTCATAAGTTCTGAGCTAAGTATGGGAGTACTATTTAGAATCGAGTTGGGATTGATTTCGACGTCTCATGCCCCAGAACTACGTGCCCCCGTAGGTTTTTGATTTACCCCAAGTGGGTTAAGATAGTGATCACTAAAGTTAAGGTTCTATCCGATGGCAAGGATAGAATAGCTCTCCCCAACATGGGTAAGACGTTGGACTCTATGTAGCTCACATGGTTTATGTCAGTTAGAAGAAACTCCTAAAGTAGTCCCCCACTTTATCTAAGATACAAGTATATGTATTTTGAAAGCTATGAGTCCAAGATTTCTAAGGCTCTCAAGTGTCAAAATCTTTAAATTTCCAAAGAAGTTCCTAGTTTTCATGAGATTAAAGTGTATGCTCTGAAAGATATTGTTTTAAGACTTTATCTATGTTACAAGTTTGAGAATAAAGAAAGAATACAGATTTAGAATGAAGTGCAATAACTCACGTGATTTACATTACCTATTTTCTTATTCATGATTATGATGGTTTTAATTCAAGCTATGTGAGTCATCTATACTAGCATGCATGTTTTCTATAAGGATTTATGATATTGATTATTTAATTACATACACCCCCCTATACTCAATACATTCCCAAAGTGCTAATCCACATATACGTCTATGTGCTACATTGTCTCATAATGTAGGTACAAGACTTAGCATGCACATTCAGATTCAGTCAGCTCGCAGCTTCCAATCAGCAGGTGATGAATCTTTTTAATTCAAAGGTTTGAGCCAGATAGATGATTTGAGCAGTTTTTTATTTTCCTATTTCAGTCGTATTGAGTTGGGATAGTTGGGAGTCATGATCGAGCTATCTAAAGTCAGTACTAGTAAAGGCTTTATAGATAGTCAGTAGAGTTAATGTATTCAGTTTCAATTTTATTTTGGTAAAAGCAAAGTTGTAATCTTGTAAAGTTCAGATTTGTATTGATCAAGTTCAGAAAAGTTTTATGTTCTCACTGATTTTATATAGATTTAAGCATTTTATTCAGTTGCTTATGAGTTATGCCAGTAGAAGGGTTAGCTTGGGGTCACTTGTGACCCTAAGCACCGTGTGACGTCTCGGGACCCATTTCCAGGGCGTTACAATGTGATAACTATTTGTCTCTAATAAATGACTATGACTTGTAGGCTAGAAGTCTAGTGAACTAGTTGGTGGACCATACTTAGCTAAAATATGGAAACTAGTCCTTAAGGTTGTGACATGCTCAATGATAATAGACCTAGTATTGTATGATCAATGGTTAAGTTGACATCTAGTATATGATGTCATGGTTTCTTAATTGATGACTTATATTATTAGGAGGCTAACTAGAAGAGGGCTTTGTGATGGGTGAATAAATAATAGTGTTGGTAACTTGTAGCTTTTCCTTATTTGATGACTAGTAAACTATTAGACTTGCAAACTAATGGCTCATGGAAATGGAGGCTAGCTAGTATAAGCTAGACATGAAGTTTATTAATGAGTTAGAGATTAAATAACTATATAACCAGGTTATGGTGATATCAGCTTCGTTGTGTCAAATTGCGGTATTGATGATGATTGTAGACCTCGGTAAGAGGCCATGGCGGGAATGTACAACCCATGGCTTTGGTGAGTTGCTTATGTAGTTTTGCCTTGATATGTTGATGATTGATCTTTTGGTGTACTCTCTTGTGGTATGAGATGTTGTGACGAGTTCTTTGTTTGTTTTCTTGAGTGTACTTCCGGCGGTATGGGACATCGTGGCAAGTTCTTTTGCTTTATACTCTAATGATGGCAGTTGTGTTGTTTATGGTAATATATGATTGTTATTCTATATATGTGGCTTTACGCTTTCAAAATGATTACTCTTGTTGTATGAAAGTTATGGTATATGTGGATATGGAATGTCGTACTATTGTTATAGTTGATTAGTTAATTAGACAGTGATATCGAAGAAGATTCAAGTTTGATTTTATACCTTGACTTTAAGTTATTGTCGTACTTTATATCATCCTTATATCATAATTTAGCTCAGTCGACCGATAATGCCTACTGAGTACCCATGTTTTGGTACTTATACTACACTTCTGTACCTTTTTAGTGCACACTTGAGTCCTAGTTATCGTCGTTGAGTCGAGATCATACTATGGTGATCATCGGGAGACAGGGTGAGCTCTTGGAGTTCGAATTGCCCTTTTTCCTTCTATCCTTATTCTATCTTTTGTATTTGAGATGAATGTATGAGATTACCTAAGACTATCAAACGTTAAGTTGCAATTTCTATTGTCGAATGTGGAGATGCTCTTGTACTAATACTATCAGGTCATGGGATTGGTATTCGATTGTCAGATGTTTCTTTGTAGAATGTCATCGTTATATTGTGCTCCCATACGAGGACCATGGTGACATTCCTACCTAGGTAAACCATTTCATTAGCTTCGAGTTACGGTGTTGGCTTACTTACTGGTGGGTTATGTAGGTGCCATCATGACTCAGAAATTGGGTCATAACAACTGCTCGTGGATTACATCAAGTCAAGCAACTATTCACGTTTTCTTTGTTGGGTTATTATAGTTGCAATCGACTGCATTATACTTCTGAGAGAAGTGTAGTTTTAGGCGACATCTCCAAGCCAAAAGTAAACCAAGGCATGAGTCATACAACTGAGTCCAAATCCAAATGTATCCTTTTTTTTACCATTCCATACCTGCTATCCACTCCAAACCATGAGGAAAATCATATGAGAATCTCAGCACAAATGCCACCAACCAGAAAATGAACCAAGCGACTCAAGAAGCGATCACAGGAAAGACACCGGCCTCTAACTCTCTAACTCTACTTTGGACAAGAACCACATCACAACAATAAAAAAGCATCTAATCTCCACACCAAAAATAAGGGCAAACCATCACTAGGAGACGAACTTAACAAAACTACGAGATAAATCTAGTATCTTTTGATATCAATATCAAAACCACTTTTGATCTATGAAATAGCCACAAATTAAAAATGGATCCAAAACTGGTCAAGATTAAAAATGGGCTATATAGAAAGGGGTAGCCAAAGCGAAAACCTTCGCAACACATAAGGCAAGTATGAGAATCTCAAAGTCAAGAACGAGCAATATAATTAAATTGCCAACTCTAGAACCATACAGAACTACAAAAGGTCATCTTACCTTCAATTCCATAATACCTTCCCCAATTAATCTAACACAGCTAACCAAGAGGAAAATAATCAACCTTGACTCGTTATGGAAAAAGAATCGTCAAATCGTGTTATATCTACTCAAGCCACCGAATAAGAACCACAAGAAATTGAATTCTAGCTAGATAACACTAGTATGTATAACTAGCCAGCGAGGATCAACAAATCAAGTAATAACAGCAATAGCACTAGCGATATCAACATCAATATAATGAATAGGTAGTACCAAAATGAATATTAATAGCAAGTACCACTCAAAAGGCCATAATAAGGCTAATGTGCAAAGATAAATAGGACTCGAACCCAAATACTACACCTATAGAGAGGAAATATCAATACAGATCTACCCCATTCACAACTAAAAGAAATTAACTGTGGGATATTCATATAGTCATGAACTCAATAACAAGGCACACAATAACCAATATGAACTCATCAAGGCATATAATCATCAATGGGTACAAAGACCCCAATACACAGAATGTAAGGGAGAATAAATATGAACGGTTCCAAATTCAAATCGACCGACTAACTCATCAACTAAGGCGCCAAGCGCACTATCTCAAACTTAATATGCCACAACATCACGAGGTTGAGTTGAATAACTGACCCTCATCTGGGGCACTCTCTGAACCAATGTTTTATCTCACCATAACCAGAACAAGCTCCTGAAAGAAGTACCAATTGCATTATATTGATGGCATAACCTCTTGCTGCCACCTTCATAATTCCCAATGCATGCTCTCTCTGTGGCCCTCACATAATCAACAAACTGAGAGGAGAAAAATCCAGTTGTTGTCAAGTGCTCTGATGCTAAATGGAGTGACAATGATAGTCCTCTAATAACTCTATACACCATGACCTGCTCAGAAGGATATAGCATAGGACAATGATTGTCCCACTCAAGAAATTCAATCTCATCCTCTGAAATAGGTAAAGGATCGTGATGAACACCAATAGACGCAACTCTGATCTGAGAACTTCTCAGTGAATCGAATGTCATCCATGGCTTTGAGGGATATATAACATGACTTAGATCCCTAGTGCTGAACCTCGAAGGGATAAAGCAGTCACGAGATCAACTGGAACTTAAGCTGGCCCTAAATACTTTGGCTAATGCTAAAAATCTTTAATATCCATCCCTGACTCTCTGCTATGACGTTGTGTTGATGCTCAAAAAACATGTGTCAAAGTCCCGTCCGCATACATCAACCATCTCGCCTCACCCATTCGGGATAGAATAGAGTCAAAAAATGTTCTTGAGGATTATAAAAATATGGACACATAACAAGGAGTCAAGAAATAAATTTCCTAAGAATGTCCCTGTATCCTCTCGAAGATAGGTTACGAATGTCTCTGCACTGTTCTGCAAGACTCTACCAAACACTTAGCTCTTGGACTTACACTCCAGTGAACCTAGGCTCTGATAATAATTTTTCACAACCTAATTTTTCATATCATGATAGTGCCTACTATAACCCACCAGTAGGCAAGACAAATCCAAAGTCTGGAACGACTAATAACAGACTACCCAACTAGATAAATGAAAGAAAGTGGAATGCATGAAATAAAAGATCAATTACACAACATAGTCCCAAAATATGGTGATATCAGTACAAGAGCTTCTACATAAAAAGATTCCAAAGTGAAGTACAAATGAATACACTAATATACCTCATCTCTGAATACAACATAGAGACTAGTCTAGTACAAGAGATGGAGGTAAGTAATACTCCAAACATCAGGATCCACTCTAAGTCTCTGAACCATGGTTGCTCCACATGATGCACACATCAACAGCAATAACCCA
The DNA here is from genome assembly GCA_026120095.1 of Capsicum chinense. Taxonomy (NCBI): domain Eukaryota; kingdom Viridiplantae; phylum Streptophyta; class Magnoliopsida; order Solanales; family Solanaceae; genus Capsicum; species Capsicum chinense. Next base: position 192,537,787 of record JAPEIP010000010.1, read on the forward strand.
TACTCTGATCTATAAGCTTCAAAAGTGTAGTATGAGTACCAAACATGTGGTACTTAAAAGGCAACTGCCGACTGAGATCCAAAGATAAAGCAGACATACATAACATATAAACAGAATGGAAACTACATCCAAGTGTCCATCAACCATATAATACAGCTAATGGGATAATAAGGATAAACTATCTTATTCATGTCCGATAAAAAAAGTAGTAAGGATGCACTATCTATTTTCAGTCATATTTAGGAATATCAACACTATACCATATATCACTGGTCAATATACAAGTAAGACCAGAAAGAATATATATATATATATATATATGTATGTATATATATGTATATGTATGTATATATATGTATGTATGTATGAATACAAGGCCAAGGAATGAGTATATAATCTGAGTAAATAAAGAAAGAAAGGGATATATAGTGATACCATAGCAACATATAGCTAAGTATGCATATATATATATATATATATATATATAACCAAGGCTTACTTGAAATACATCCTAAGTCATCAGACTAGTTATTTAAGACCTTATAATCATAGCAGGAGTTAGTGCTAGAATACTCAGGGTTCTAATCCCTATATCAAGTCATCAAATGGTCATGCATAATCATATAATCGTAAGATAAAAGAGGTCAAAATCATACCACAATTCTCATTACCAAATCAATGAATAATCTGTCATAAATTAGCCATAACAATGATCATGACAATAATAATAACAATGTCAATAACAACGTGAGTAACTGACTTGTCCGGATAACCAAATATTTAGTTGAGCCTATCACGTGCCCCCACTGCCCCAGGACCAAAAGGTTCAATCAACATATAACACACCATAAGGCATAGTTATCACCCATACCCATGCAACCTCTCTCCCCCGTATAAGATGATAGATATAGGCACATACTGGTGATAGGCAATACGTATGCAAGAATAAATGTAAGGTATATAATTAATATCATAAACTTATCCTCATAACTATCACCATCATCATCATAATCATCCTTAGAAATTGGACTGGGAATATGTAAGCCATCCAAACTTGAATCAAGAATTCATTAAAATTCAAAATTGAATTGGTCATAAATATAATCAAGACTTGGTATTGAACCAGTCATAAACATAATCAACGTCATCCACATCATCAACACATGTACACATAACATCAACATTAAAGTCTGTCATTGGGTTTTACCTGGAAGTTATATCATAATTCAGCATCTTTCTCCATCTCATACCGAAGAGATGTGTATCTAGAGATGATAAGTGCATAAACTCAAGCCGTAGATAAAAGAGTGTAAATTGTAAGTCTGTTGCCTAGAGTAAACTTCGAGACTAAATCATTATAAAAGTGTAGAAAAGATCAAAATCTCTCACACCGAAGTAATTAGTAGTATCAAATCATAGACCAAAATCTGTCTCGATCGAGTTTTTAAAATATCATTACTAATTTCTATTACTTATAAGTTATTCATTAAGACAGGCATTTATTATTATGAAGTAATTTGTTTTAAGGCAGAAAGCAGACTTTAAACCTCATTTAGTGACAACAATAATAAAATTATAATTTAATTGGAATCATATCAATCATCGATGCAACAATTGTTTCTGTACCAAATCTATACATACCATCAATAATATATAAATAATGGAATCATAAGCATTAATATATCAATAAACAACAATCACATCCTTTACAATGATAAACATTTTTCAGATGATCAACTCATATCATAACACGAACTTGGGTCCAATAATGTGTGCCAAATAATTATAGCATCATAATCACATACATATCCGAAACCCATATGAATAATCATATCTATACATCATCTCACATTTATAATCCATAGAGTATTTATGAAGCATAACCTCTTCATAAGCCATAAGGCATATCTATAATCATCTCACATCTATGAGGCATAATATATTAATATGCATCTCACATCTAAGAGGCATATAACGTATTTATAAGGTATATTGCATTTATAGGCCATACCTATAGGCTAGATATTATAACTATTTCTATGTCTATATTATCTAGCATGTCAATGGACCACATCATAAGTCAAGTTCAGAATACCATAACATAGCGACAAGCCATAAGTCATAATCCAGGAAAAGCCATCATAATTTATCAAGTCTCAAAGTAACCTTATTCTAAAAGCTCAATAGTCCCAACTATGCCTGACATTCGCAACTAAGTCCACAAGGGATAACACAAGTCTTAGCCTAAGGTGGGCCAAAAGAATCCACTTCTAATCCTCAATTTCCAAATTTAGGCAATTTAAACCCCAAACTAGGCTAAGGTATCTAGTTTAACTTCTAGATGGCAACTAAGCTATAACCAATCCTAAGATAGGAATTCCTCCTAGAAGCATGGGTAATTAAGTCAACTCCACCTAAATTAAGGTTTCAAGATCACTAGAATGGTCCAAATAAGGTTAATCATACGAACCATGATTCTAATGCTAAAACCACATCCTTAAACCTAGCATCATGTCATATCCATTCTACGAATTTTTTCAAACTAGGGAGAAAGCAATATGATTCTAAAAGTGTAGTAAACATTTCCACTTACGGGTCAAAACCCACATCAAATCCCTAAACATCAATAATTAGGACTAAGTCATTCTACCAATAACCAATCTTAACATTCACATTCACATGCAATATATAACATGCATCATCTTACGAGGAAGAGCAGATAAAAACCTCCCTCAGAGCCAAACTACAAATCTCTAAATCGTTCACCAAACGTCTATCTTCATTTCACAATCCCAAAATTTCATCATAATATCAAAATCATATCTAATTATCAATATGAGGATAACGATACCCATATTGCACCATTGTGCTTCAGATCTAAAAACAACACCAAAAATCACAAGTGGATCCCACTCATAGAAAATCACATTTTCGAGACCAACCCAACATGATATCAATCTCAAGGGATCAAAACCCTCAAAAATGGGGAAAACCAAGCTAAGTTTGGATAAAAATCAAGCCCTATGGATTTAGGGCTTTGGTCAAATTTTCAAGAAATTCAAGCATGAATTTGAAAGATTCTTACCTTAAATCCGAAGATATTTGTGAAAATATATGTTAATCAAGCTCCCAAGACACCCCTAAGACTCAATTTTAAGTTAGCACGTCGTTTTAGGATTTTGTCTCTCAAGAATGAGTGAGAATTAGACAAAACACAGGCTAAAGGGTCTTTTATACCCATATTAGGTATCTAGGTGTGGCAATCACACACCAAATATGCAATTGCACTACTTAGCTGTAGGAGCAGGTATGGGGATCGCCATACTCCTTGGTTCGATCGCACTACTTGCTGACAGGTGAAACTTGAAAAAAATTTTAAGTTTCTGCCAATGCCTCGGGATTCATTTAAAATTTCATATATGCAAATGAACTATGTAACCACACTAAATTTGATGTTCTGAATGCGATGGAAAAATTGGAGTTTCTATTCGAGATTGTTTCGACCAAATATGGGTCCCACATCCAAATTTCTCATTTTTTAACTTTCCAACCAATAGGTCAAAGTGAGCTCGGATGCCTCAGGACTCAAACCAAAGGTCTACCTAGCTAAAATTTGATATTTCAAAGCTGTTGGTGCAGTTTGAATTTGCATTAGAGATTTTTTTACTGAAGTTTTCACCCGATGGTTGTTTGAAACCAACAAAGACTTCTAAACAGGAAATTGACTCTAAAACCAAATAAAATGCCCGATAACCGAACTGTCGGTTCCAGCAAGTCATAAATGAATTGGGGCAGCTATGAAAAATGTCTAATGAAAAGAATAAGTGAAAATATGAAAAATGACCTAAAGGGTCATTAAATTAGTGCACAAGATAAGCTCTAAGCTAACTTCAATTGCTCCTTTATGGGATTTTGAGTTTCTTTCTTCGAAGCCATTGTACTTATAAATTTAAATACTCAGCAAAGACAACAACAATGTTAGCATTTGCGAAATAAATCTCACAATCACTCGTATTTACACACGTTTGATTGCCTCACAATTAGATCTGCTAGTATTGAAAATTGTATATACTTCGATAGTACATAAGGTATCGATTGCCACTCTTGACCAAATAGGTTCTTATTTAAAGAAAGACGGACGACTAGATTATATACAAAAGAACTTGAATCAAGAAGTTAACTATGAAAAAAAACAAGAAATGCACAAAAAGAAATGGATGATGAAAGAAAATGGGCTTAAAAAAAATAATTAATAAACTAAGTCGGTGAATTACTAGCTGTTAATTAGTTTAACAATCAAAAATTGAAATAAAGAATCAAGAAATGAAACTAAGAACTTGGAACCAAAGCAAAATGGACTTTGGGATGGTTGAAGTGTATTTTAGAAATGTATGGATGCATCCCATGACCTGCCCACGCATGTGGACTTTGCAGGTGAAAGCAGAAGCTGCTGGAATGACCTACTAAAGTCATCTACTCACGTAGATGAGGGCGCAGTGGTCCAGACAGAACATTTGAAACTTCGTTTTTCACCTTTTTGTGGGCCCTTTTAGGTTCTCTCACTCCTAAAATATTCCTTTTACTTTGAATATTCTTTCGTACCAACGCCAAAACTCTTTTCTCTCTCTTTAGTTTGGATCTAACACTACTTTTCGATGAATTTTTCCCTTGAAAATATAAATATCCTCAAAAACACCAAGAACAATTTTGAAGATCCAAAATGCACTACTTCTTCATTTGGCTCGAAATTCCATGAAATTTTAGACCAAGGTTCCCTTTATCATGGAGAATGTTTCCCAACAACTTTTATCCCTTAAATCGTCATAAAAAATTTTATTTTTTCAAATCCAATTGTATTTCTTCTACCTTCAAATCCAAAAAAAAATGATGGATTTTTCAACCCTTTGCAAATTGCACCAAGTTTTGATCTGAGGTTCTCTTCAATGTAGAGAACACTTTTCAAGTAATTTCAACCCTCAACTTCAACTCAAACGTTGTAGATCTAAGAACCCACTTTTCCAATTTAAGCTCAACAATGGGGTTTTCTCAATAAAATCAAGTCTCAAGCTCAAGATTCCAACTCAATAACACTAGGAGAAATAAATTCTAGTTTAGAAACTACAAAGAACACTCGAAAACACAAAAATCTTTGTGGGATTTTTATAAAAATGAATTTTTTATTTTTATTTTTTAAAGGTAAATAATCCAAGACTAGAATCTTAAGAACGAATCTAAGTATTGCTCGAATCGTAAGAACAAATCTAAGTATTGCTCTGATACCAATGATACAATCCAAAATATGAAAGTAAAAAACAAACACAAAAACTAGAGAAAATGATAAGAATTGAAAATACGAAAAAATAAAGGATAAAGATAGAGATAGATAATAAGACACAAAAGGAGGAAATCAATGAAACCAAAGGATATGTCAAAACCGTAAAACCATAAGATCCTACAAGAAGCACCTTATTCCTACGAAGACCTTGAGGAAATCTTAACGACCTTGCAACCTCCATTTATAGGCAAAAATCAATACAAGCTTTTCAAAACTACACACTCTCTCAAGAGTTTCATAACATCAACATTCATCAAAAACTACAGAAATAAGCTAAGAAAATTAATATTTATAGTCATGGGCTATTTATTACATATATGAGCCCAAAAGTGACTTAATCTCAACAAAACAAGCAAGTTGGCCGCCTTGGCCCATACGCCCACGCATATGACAATCTATGAGGACACATGAAAGGCGCATGAGTCATCTTTGGGCGCAGGTCAGTCACCTGCAGGGGCAAGTGACTTCGCATTTCACTTTAAAAAGCCTTCAGGCTCCGTTTGACCCTCCAACGACCTCTCTAATGGTCGTTGATCCTTCTTGTATGTATTGTTCACTCCAAAACACTCCTTAAATGGTATCAAGATGGCTTGAAAAATATCTAACTTCATCAATAATCATTGGAGCGTTTGTAGTTCTCGGGCTTGCTTCCTTGTTGAAGTTTTGAGATGAATTCGGCTCCACTTTCAAGCTATCCTCTAGACACGGTGTTGAGCTCTTGAGAGCTTAAAAAGGGTCCTTCACACATATCTTTGCCTTCTTGAAATGATCGTGGCTTGGATCCCTGTGTTGGTCTTGGATTGTAGTCCTTGAAAGTTCAATGCCGACTTTGGCTTGTAACATTTCCTTAAAGAGATGATACTTAGTCAAGTCAAAATTGTTCTGATTTTTATTTTCCTAACAGGTTGAGCTCGAAATCAAACTAATACCATTGTAAAGGCTAATAAAATTCAGATAAACTTGAAATCCACTAGGTATTCCTTTACTCATAGTTAATCTTCTTTGGAACTGCTACGTTGCCATTTTTGTGTACTCTATTTGCTTTGTTTGTGAAACTTGATGTTGTTTGTGTTTTTCCTCAATTGATATGCGCCATTGTAATCACTTTCTCATGTTGCTTAATGGACCTTGAAATCTCTGTTTTGACATTTCGTCACCCTTAGATTTGGTATTTGATTCTGCTCCATGCTTATGATAACCTTTCCTTTTTGTGGAACCTCCTATAATGAATTGTATGTTAATTTTGGTGTCCCTGCAAAACAAAAAAAATTGTTAGCAAGAAAAATCCACTGGCGTGTTGCATGTTGCGTGTTGCCTTCTCTTAATGTATGCTCCACCTCCACATTTAGATTAGCCCTCAACAATTTATTTTCTTCATTTCCATATCAATAATCCAAGGAACTTTCCAACTCCCTTCTAAAATCATCATTAGAGCAAAGGAATCCGTTTCTAGTATACTTGGTATGGAGTTATGCCAAACACAAAGGTCTTCATTATGCCTTAGTTAGCTCACTAGTTCAGTTTATTCAAATAAAGGTACGTACGCCGTCTGTAGACACTCGGTTCAGATGTTTTTTAGGCATCATTAGACATTTTATTGGCTGTCAGTTGGTTGTACTTAGCCTCAGGTGAGTTAAGGTTTTCATAATATGACAATTTGTGTTATTCTATTTCAAAGCTCAGTTTATAGTTTATATATATAGCGATCGTATTCACACTTAGTATTGCACCACGTCCAAGATAGACTCCGGGTGAGAAATTGTTTAGACCTAGATGACCTCTTATTATTAATTACTCCCTCCATCTCATTTTATGTGTCATAGTTTAACCAGACACGAAATTTAAAAAGTAAAGACTTGATAATTTTCACCAAATTATCTTTTATTAAAAAAACCAAATTATCTTTTATTAAAAAATGTACTACCAATTTTTTTAATTAAGTGGGTCTTATAAGTGAAACCAATAAGAAAGAATAACATTATATCTTTAAATAGTTACCAAATAAGAAAATGCGACGTTCTTTTTGGAACGGACAAAAAAAAATGATACATGAAATGATAGGAGGGAGAACCTTTTACTTCTCTAAAATTACTTTGTATACTTCCCAACAACTAGAAAATGTGCTGTGCTGTGCTGTTCTGACCCGAGTTTTATTTAGTTGGGGAGGATATCTACAAGTCAGGGAGTCAATTTGGTGGACCAAATGTCTTTGGGAGTTGGTAACTTAGTATTAGTACAAGATTTTCGTCTAGCACAGAGTATGTCAGAATAACCTCGTACTGGTTATTGGTGACTCTTGCTCCTCTAAATATTTTCAGATATCAAGAAACAACATATAGAAAACATTGAAGATATTATGATTTTTACTGCTGTTTATCCTTGTATTTCCATAATATCGTATGTGCGTTATATGTACTGAGATTTGTGCATGATCTCTCTCCCACTTTCATCCTTGCATCAAAAAATGGACGAGGACAAAACATAACCAAAACACGGGGCTTCCCTTTGTAGCCAAAAACTTTAACCCATAGTACACCCCCCATCTCCCTCCCTCTTCTTTCTCTCTTCCCCGGCTCTCTGCACAAATTTGAACAGGGAGATTCATGATCACGTTTATCTTTACATCTTTGGTTTTTTAATCCAACTCTATCCAAGCACTATTCCGTAACTGCCATTTAAAATAGCAATAAGCAAATAGCATTGGAGATAAACTCTGTCAGGTTTTCATCTAGAATTCTGATAATCTTGGCACCCGTTTCACAAGTGCAAATAGCAACATTCAACTGCATGAAACAAGACAACAAATGTCAATTAAGCTTAAAATTCTTATGACTTCCATATAGAGAGAAAACCCTCCCCCTTCAGGGAGGAAAATATTGAAAAAGAACTCCGAGAAAAAACGTCATTTTTTGAAAACAAATGCTGCCTTAGGCGGGGGCTCAGAATTTTGAATAATTAGCTCATTAGTGTATTGAAGCTGCTCAACACTCGAACATCTAACAATCTCAACTCTCAGATGAAAATGAAGGAAACTAAACTTCCTGATCACAGAAGCAGAATGTTGTTTTAATTAAGGAAAAAAAAAGAGTAGAAACTCCAGCCTACCCAGATGTTATCACTTCACATACAGCTAGTAACTGCAAGGTCTTTGATATAATTAAAAATCAGCCCAAGAAAATGCACACAAAAACACGAGAGAGAGAGAGAGAGAGAGAGAGAGAGACAGAGAGAGAGAGAGAGCACTTACATTTAGCTGTAGGAAGAGTATGTCAACCCACAAATGTGGTCATATTCACCAAACTCGGCATAAGAGATGGACAATGAAATCAAGGGTCATCCAAAAGGTGAAATTATATTTAACACGCTAAGAAGTCATCACCACCTTGAATGATACATCAAAAAGGAGATTGACACAATGGACAAGTTGACTTATGAGAAGTAGAGAACCACTTGTAGAGGCAGGCTGAATGGAACTTGTGTTTGCAGGTTTTGCAAGCTAGCCGTGGGAGGCTGTGATTTGAAGTGTGAATGACACTGTAACATATGGGGCACTCCTCGACACCTTCGAATTCCTTATCAAAATTGCTCTTCCATATGCAAATTGCTTCAGCCAAGGCGCCATTCTGCATTGAGGAAAAACAGACTGTCAACCTTGCCCGCAAAGTGTACGCAGAATCAATGAGAATTATCTCAAGTGTTGGCAGGTCATTCAAGAACTACAACTTAAGACCCTAAACAGTTAGTCGGCATCACAGATGGTAAAATACCAATACCTAAAAGTCAGCTCATGGAACCTTGGTATATATAGAAGTGAAGGGTGACATTTCAAATTGAAAAGGTGCGCTTTCGGAAGAAACATATGCATGATCAGAGACCAGAATATCAAAAGTAACGGCTGCATATGTCAAAGGCAACAAATTCAAAATTCAAAATTCAAATATAGCAGATGGGAGACTGACAGATTGCAGTTTGAGAACAGAGACATAGTGGAAATGATCAGGGTGGGATGGAAGAATGATGCACAGATCTGAAGCAGTGTAAGACACCTGATTACGAAGAAATGACATCATTGACATTAACCACTTCCTCTGCTTAACCTCACTAATGCCAAGGCTCTTGGTACAATCAACATCCACAGGTCGCAGTGGATATGATGCCGGAAGACGAATTACTAAGTCCATCCCTGTTTCATCTTTCGTGTAGGTAGCCACTACTTCACTAGCAGATTTGCTCACGGTGACGGAGAAATTATCATCAGCAAAACTGGCTTTTTTAATCTGCATTCGAATGAAGGTCAGCGACCCATTTTATGGTTACAAAGAGCATGAGAGTAACTGAGATAACAAATAAAGCTTATGCTGGAAGTAAAGACTTATAAACACAAGCAACTATAGCCTGCCTATAGGTACTTTATGCTCATCCAGACTGGATAACTTTAACTAAGATTTTATAGCAGCCAGTCAGCCAGTAAAACTTCCACTCGGCCAGCAAACCTCAGAGAACTAAAAGAAATGTATGACACTACCACATTCAAAATTAAATTATTCAGATTTCTAGGAAAATCCTGAATTCCTTTACTTTGGTAACTCAATCTCATTTTTGCTCACTATTCATAACCATCTTAAGCTAGCGTTTGGCCATAGATTCCCAAATATTTGGCAAGTCATTTTTGGGTGAAGTTTCACCATTTGTTTTGACAATAGTTTTTGGAAAAAATATTTGACTTTTTTAAGAAATACTCCCTCCATTTCATAATAAATGAATTGTTGGATTTTGGCACACAGATTAAGAAAAAAGCCATTAAAGACATAAATTTAATACAACTTTCATTTTTACCCCAAAAAAAAAGAAAAAGTTGACCTTGTAATACCTTTTCAAAAGTTAATTGGTTGTCAAATCATAAGAGTAAATTTGAAAATAATTCAATGATTCACTTATTTTGAAACACCAATAAATACCCCAACAATTCACTTATTACGAAATGGAGGGAGTATGATTTATACTCATAAGTTCTAAAAACTATTAAAAATACCCAGAACTTTGTATATCATTTTATAATGAGCATGTTCCATTATTAAAATTAAACTCATTGATTATACGCTCCACCTCCTTATAAACAATTTCACAGAAGTGTAGAAGCTACTGAAGTTTACTCAACTCACAAGGAGCATTCAATTTTCTATTTACGTTACTTTTACAAATTCTATGCAACAATACCATTACACACTTGAGAGTCAAATAACAAGGTTTATTAATGAGATTGGTTGTCATATAGATATTAGTTGGGATTAATAGATGGTGGGGTGTTTTTTTAAAATATAAAAGTTTGGGGTGAAGTTAAAAAATTTAAAAAAAGAAATAGAATTTGGCCCAAAACTATTATTTTCTAGTTTTTGGGAATTTGGATTTTTTGCCAAAAAATGACATTGTATGGCCAAACACATTTTGCCAAGGTTTTTTCCCAAAAACTGCTACTTTTTATGGCGAAACGGGTCCTAAATCTTTTGTCAATTTGATCACTAGAGCCCAGATAGGTAAAACGGACAAGTTTATTCTTGATAAACAATGGAAATCAAAATTTTAGAGTGTCGTGAATTCATTTCAATAAATGTTCAAGTATCTAGAGTGTGTAAATGCATTCATACCTGAGAGAGCTCATTCATAATCAGAACGGGGCTACAATATGCTCTGGTGAAAAATTCAATGGAAGATGAAGTAGAACGGTCACGTATATCGCTAAACCATCCTCGAACATAAGCAGGAAGAATACAAAGCATGAGGCCAAAAATTGCACCAGCAAGTGAAGCAACTTTTTCTGGTCCGACAGGCCAAAATGATTCCAAGCAAAATAACACAGAACTAGACGTGATGGCACGGGTTGCAGATTTTGCTGCTTCTGACACTGAAGCTGGAAGTTCTGAATCCTTCTTTTTCAAGCTTGATCGTACACAAAATTCCAAAGGGATATGCTGGAAAAGGCAATCTAACACTGTCGAAGTAGCAAATTCTTGAATATATTGAACCATTCTCTCCCTCAGGGGTGATGGTGATGGTAGTGACACTACATGTGAAAGTAACAAAGACCAAGCTAGAAAGACCTTTATCTGAAAAATTTAAGGCATTTAGCTAACAGAAGTGGTTTATTAATACTTCTCCATCAGCTTTCAAGAAGCATTGGGACGCATGAAAAATTAGGGAAAACAAAAGGCTAACCCGTTCAAATGCAAGTAAGTCCATTTGAAGAGCTTCATATGGTAGCTTTTCCAGCATGGAAGAAACTTCTGCCCTAAGATGAAAACTTTCTTCAGCAGAACTGTCATTATCCTGGTTGTTGGAGGCATCTCCACCAGAGGAACTTGTCTTGTCGACAGTGTACAAAGCCAAGTGAGATACAGGTTCAGTTGAAAGAATAACATAAGAGGCAAACCTTAGGGAAGGAAGTGTTTTGGGAGAAAACAGCATTGCATACAAAGAGCTAACTGGCCCTTTACTTAGGCCCCAGATTTCAACTGATTTTACAGCCTTGTCTCTTGCAATTGAAGAGGACTCAACAACAAGTGATGCCACTAAGTCCCAGAACTGAGAATGATCAAGAATAGATGAGGCAACAATGGAAGAAGCATCACCACAATAAGAACTTGCCAAAGCCTGCATAGCAGCAGTTGAAAAGAACAACCGAAGAACAGCTTCTATAATATGGTGTTTGGCCATATCCCATCTGTCAATTCTCGAGGGATTAGAAACATCAACAGGCTCTTTTACTTCAAGACCACTTATATTGCAAAACAAAGAAAATCCAATTAGAGCATTGCTTGCTAGTTTTATTGGAGTAGAGTCCTCAATTAGAACAGCATCGTTGACCCTCTTCAGCGTAACATCTAAATGTTCACATCTAGAACCATCCGCAATAACATCATTCACATTCTCAGCAAGTTCCTCCATCACAACAACTGCTGCTTCAATCCACCACCTAAAACGGTATAGAACAAACTCCCAATCACCCTCACTAAATTCTTCCCAGCAATAAGCAACGGCAACCGGAATCATTTTTGATAACAAAATCTGCACAACCGGCAGCTTGTTTATCATAGATAATGCAGAACTCTTTCTCTGCTTCTGAAATAATTCGAACAGTAGAATTCTCTCAGTAGAACTGACATATCTTTCTGGTCTTAGCCCTTTCCCTCCTTCAATTGGTCGCACAGGATAGCAGGATATAACAAGGTGAAACCAATCTTCCATATCTGAAAATACCAATTCCATTACACCTAAGACGGGCAAGTTACAGATTTTTGTGAAATAAGCTTAAGTTGAATGAATTGGAAAAAAAAAATCACGTATTAGATGCATAAGCCAACATATATATCTGCCACAAACCACGGCACTAATTTGATTACTTCTTATGTTGTTTAAATCCATAAGAAAATTGACACATTGTAGACAACAAAAAATTTACCTTCTCTCGTTTGCCATGCATTTAAGGGTGGAAAAGACTCTGTTCGCTGGAGCCAATCCATGATAACCTCTTGCACTTCACAACATTCAAAAGAAGCAGACTGCATGTTTGCACTGTCTTTGTCAAATGGAACACTCAATGGTTTAATGATTACATCCATAACTGAAGGAAATATCCTCAAACAATTTATATTTTTTGTTTCGCCCATATGGAGTTTATTCAAAAGTTGATTAAAAAGAAATACTGCTTTGTCCTTTCCCCATACATCATCTACAAACAGTCTTGACAATAATGATACAACAGCTCGCAGAAAGGGTTCTCCAATACTCTCCATGTTTGTAACAGGAGATAAGTTAGAAAGACTCGGTTCTGTGACACCCCCATGAATAAGTGCACCATCGAGCAATATGGCAACAATAGAATCTAACAATTCATCCTCAGGCGTATAACATTCACTATTTAAATATTGACAGAGATAAGGTAAGAAGGAGCACAAGGCATTGCCGCCATTCCATTTCCAAGTGCATAAGATTTCAGCGGCCAGCCAGGCACGAGAATAATGACATTGAGGAGTTGTGGTGGGTTGATAACTAGGATCCTCAGTTGAAGATGGATACACATTAGAAACAGCACCCACTATGATTATATCGAACCCTATCTTTGGTATAAGTCTGTCTATCAGAGCAACAAACCTGGTGCCTTCTGGGGTCTGCAAAGGGATGAAATACACAACGTTGAGATCTGATACTAATATGAATGCGTAATAAGATGTAACTCACCTTGGAAAAGCTAAAATGATGCCACAAAATGGTACAAAACTAAATAGTTGAATGAGAAAGTCAACAACAATATGTATACTTCCTCAACAAAAAAAGGAAACAAGAATATGTGTCAGTTATAAACCTTGCTGTAACACCCTCTTTTCCAACAAAAACATAGCAGTGAATAGAAAGTAGTGCATGAGGTCATCCCAAAACTGCTCAATATGATTTACATAAACAGGAAGGGCACTCACTTCAATTGTAGCACTCTCAGTTTTCACCAATGCGGCTCTTTTCCCATCTTTTATATCTGGTGCAACCCAAGCAGGCCAAGAATCATCCTGGCTTAGAAATCGGTCTAACAGCTTATGTACCTCAAACTGATCTTGACAGAGACATTCAAGAAGTTCAAGGACCCAGTGACAGCATATAGATGTGACTTCTGCAGAATCCAGATTTTCATCCTCAAGCACAGCAATCCTTACAGTCTGGACCAAGATGCTTTCCAGATTCCTTCGACTATCTATGTTGATACTAAATAGGAACTGGTTACAAATTTTCTGATGGAGCACATGCACTAGCTCACAAGAAGCCAACCTTGTCTTTAATTTTTCTGTGGATTCTTCACCAAGTTCATCATTGAAGACAGTAGCCATGTTACATTCCCATTTAATTACAAAAATTGCAGCTAAGATTCCCGAAAGTAGCTCAACTTCATGATGCAAAGATTTCAATGCAGAAAAGCCACCATCAAGCACTTGTAAAGCAAAATTGGCCATCTCATTCACATCCATAGAAGGCGCAAATCCCAGTTCAGTGTTATTGTCTCTCACAAGTATCAGTGAACAAGTGTCCTTGACCCATATGAAGGGAGAATCCATCATGAAAGCTGTCAACTTCTTAAGAACCTCCCCAAATACTAGTACTAGTGTACTTCGGGACAGAAAGTTTGTTTCATCATCTCCTGCTATGTCACCAAGAACAGCACTGCAACAGAACAATCAAGCAACCCAAAATAAAACAATAAGAAAAATTAGGGTTTGTGAGTGTTGTGCTACTAACTGTAGTCTTAAGCAAATGAACAGCACCTCCATACCGCTGAAACCTTTGATGGCAACTTCTTTCACACTATCACTGCCAGCATGATGATACAGTGGAATCGTTTTTGTGTAGATCAAAAAAGAGGAAATATGACATTGTTTATCATTGTTATGGTATGCATGGTGTGACATTGTTTCTCATTGTTATGGTATGCATGGTGTGACATTGTTTCTCATTGTTATGGTATGCATGGTGTGTTTGCTCTATCATTGGGCAGAGAGGTTTAAAGAATCCGTCTACACCGATACAGTCACAAGTATAATTTTTCAAGCTTTCTGTTTACCTCAAGCCAACCAAAACTAATGTGGATTTGAGGCATAGGCTCTCTAGTCTTCTTTACGTCACAACGATTAGGTTATTATTTGTTATTTCTTGCAAAAAACTTTAAAAAAGGGAAAAGGGACCTTCTCTCTCCAACGGTCACCTTTAACATTTAACGCTCACCTTCACGCTCCACCCCGACTTACCAGCAGCTTCTGACACCGGCGACGGCGTCGATTGAGCCGGAAAAGGTAAGGTTGAACCTCTCTCCCACCCCAGATCTCCCTCACCCCCAGTTCCTCTTTGTACTCGCCC
>JAPEIP010000010.1:192566144-192597852 GCA_026120095.1 Capsicum chinense
TCGTGACTTGAGCCGGGGGTCTATCGGAAACAGCCTTTCTACTTCTTTAGAGGTAGAGGTATGGACTGCGTACATCTTACCCCCCAGACCCCACTAGGTGGGAATACACTGGGTTTGTTGTTGTTGTTGTTGTTATCTATTTGACTTTTTTTGTGTGTGTTTTCTTGTGCTGTAAGATTTATTTTGATCTTTTTTTTTTTTTTGAAAAAGAAAAAACAAAAAGACATTGTTTCGATGAAGCGAGCACTTTGCTTCACGCTCTAAGCAAAGCAAGGCCTTAATCACTTTTTGCCGCTTCACGCTCTCAAAAACATTGGGTTAAAAAAAAAACTAAGGATAAAGGAAGTACAACTTTAGGCCTTATATACTTAAGTTGTAATCTAAAATATGTGTATTGTATAAGTTAGCATGTATTTCGAAACAGTGTTACTCTCAGCATTTTTGTTCTAAATAACGTATATCATACCATATTTTTTAAAAAACTTAAGCCAAATATCATATCAAACCTGAAATTTTTTATTTCAATTTGATATGCACACCCCTCATGCAGAGGATGTTAAGAGTGTATGGGGGTTGTCTTATTTTGGCTAATGTTCACCTCATGAGTTATCTTTTAGGGTTGAGCCAGGGCCAAGATTTATTTATCTTATCAAGGAGAGCCAAAGAAGATGTGTAGCATAAACATTAGCTTAGAATATTCTAGTGTCAATTATTAACTCAACCTTTTACTTGTCCGATTAGATTTTCCCCCTTCCCAAGAGCACACTGAGATGTTTATTATACAAGTTTGAGTTCACAAACAATTACCTAGATTTTAAGGCAAAAGAAAATAACTCTTAGTCCCAATAATACAAACAACAACAACAACATACCTAGTGAAGTCCCATAGAGGGGGCTCCGGGGAGGGTCTAGTATACACAAACCTTACCCCTACCTCAAAGGTAGAGAGGTTGTTTCCGATATCCCCTCGTTTCAAGGTAAAACAGTCCAAAGCAATCAAAAAAAAGCAGTAACAAAAGTACAAGAAACGACAGATAGTGACAGAACAGTACTATTAGCAAAATAATACGATAGATCTAATAATGGTTCAAATGATTTTTAAAAATATAATAGTCATAGAAATGACATCCACAACATAACTTATTAGATATCAAAGATAGGCAAATGGGAAAATGAAACCACTTTATCACTAGATAGTCACTATCTAGTAAAATGATGGACTTAGAGAAAGACCTGTGTGAATAAAATATTTCAGGTATTTTTCACATACCGTATAAATGAAACATTTGAAGTTCCAAAAGGTGGAAAAGCTTGAACAACAGAAATGGCAGCAAAATCCAAAAGATTATGATGCATGGCGCTTCTATTGCTAGTTCTTATTTTTGCTTTTTCAATGAGCATAGTCAATAGAGAAAGGCAATCGGAGTTCACAATCCGATCTGCAGAATTCAGTGCTTCCAAATTTGTTGCATGCATAATGATGCTAGCCCACTGTTCTTCTGAGCATTCATCATCAAGTAACGAAAGCAAGAGATCTAGCCACATGCTGGCAGTGGGACCGGTAGCCTGCAAGCACCATGGGATAAAGGTCTCCTTGAAGACATGCAAAAATTGTCTTCCTTCGGATTCAATGCCAAAGATCTCTTGAATTATCTTCCGTGGACCAAATATAGAGACAGCAGCCACCATAAATCTCACTGCATTAGGGGAATCCTAGAATTGAAAACCAATATGAGAGAATGAAAGTGAGACAGAAACAATATGATAAAAGCCACAGTAATTCTCACTGCAGAAATTCTAGAATCCGTCTGTGCTGAAGAATGGAATCCTAGATAATACAGCAAGTCATACGAGAGAATCAAATTGAAACTGAAAGATATTGGTAAAAAGAATCATCAAAGAAAATTTTGATAGGTCACGTGTGAAAGCATTTTATTTACCTATTCCCGGACGAGCAAATACAAATGCATACATATCACTGACGAGGCAGGAATATGGTGAAACCACAAAAGGATCAAATGCTGATAAGCTGAGCTTGGGTTTGGGCTTAACATTATTCATGGAAATCAGTAATGAAACATAAACAAGCCAGATATGCAGATAGAGAAATTTTAGGTTTTCCCTTGAAACCAATTAATTCCCAAAATATAGTGTTCTCAAAAGAACGAAGGCTAAGCTCTGAACATTCAGTAAAATAAGTGGTCAGCAACTTTTTGTCCACAACGTTTAAAAATAGAGAGAGCAAAAAATAGTGTTAGATAGAAACTTGTCAACCATATCCAAATTTCCCTTTGTCCCTCACACACTGTCCTTCTCCATTGCTTTTCTTTTTTTTTTTTTGGAGGGGAGGCAGCCACGGATTTGGAGCCTACAGTATTTTCTACTCACAAAAACACAACCAAAAGAACACATTACAAAGGAATAACTTACCAGTGTTCTAATCAAGGGGAATAACTTCGACAATGTTGGTCCAACCAAATAAACTAAAGGCCAAGTTTCACCTTTCCTTACTGCTTGTTGATTCACTACTGACAAGAACTCAGTTACCCCTTCGCCATTCGCGACAGAACTGTCTGTTTCTTGAAATACAGCAAGGCAGGTTTGTTGAAATGTTGAACAGAATAGCAAATTCAAATCAGGTTCCAGAAAAAAGATATCTGAAAGGATTTCAACAATGCATTTCCCAAGATCTTGCACATAACCCTCTGGAATTTTGACATTAAGCTGTCTTGATCCCTGATGAGAAGGTCCAATACCATCAGAAGAAAAATCCATGGAAGAGAAGACCCTATCCGGGTTCTTTGTGCTGATAGAGAACAGGTATTCATGCCACAGCAGCTTTAAGAGGATCTGATCTGTAAGTGTCTGCTGAAATCTGTAGGAATCTGCGGAATCAGAATACCTGAAAGAAGGAATATATATCTGAGCACAGAAACTAAAAGAAACAGCTCTCGACATAATGATACAAAGCTCACGGGCCACAGAACTTCAAAGGGAAAAGTTCAGTGGACTCTTCACCTATCGCTGTTTTTCAGGCTAAATAGAAAACATTCTTTCATTGCTTTAAAAAGTGCAAGACGGTCTAGATGCGACGAATAACTCAAGCTTCTTCCAGCCCACAGATTCTGGAAAACTTCAAGAAGAAACTTCTGTGCTTCAACTGCTTGTGCAGGTACAACATCCAAAAATAATAAGATAGCGGGATATGATACTTGCTGCGATCCAAAACAGCCATTTCGAAGAAAATGCCAGAATCTACTTAAAGCAGATTTTTTAACCTTTAAGATACTCCAACTCTCTGGAAACTTTTGGGAAAACAGTAAGATCACATCCCACATTGATGAATGGCATGAGGGATCCGTTTCCCGGAAAGCTCCAAGTATTGCATCCGCGAGATGTATAATGTCTGTTTCCTTGATAGCATGAGGAATATTTTTTATGAGACTTCTCATGACTGAATATGTGGCTGAGCGAATAGCAGAGCTCTGAGATTTCAGAAATCCCCGAAATAACTTATGAGTAGATGACAAGCTCTCAGCAAATGAAATAGCTACGACCTTGGCTTTAGAAGCACGCTTTGACTCGGCTTCCGAAACAGGCCTTTCAGATTGTGCACTGACCACAACATCAAGAAGGGTGGCCAATGCCAGTAATGATGAAGAAACTACCTGTAACCAATTAGAGTAAAACAAAGTAAATCAGGACCAATGTGGAATTAAAAAGGGATTGCAAGAATCAAATGTGAGAAGCGCGAGAAGTCCAAATCTTTTGAAAAGCAAGCATTTTTTCTCCATATGTCAGAACCAAGGAGATACTCATGCGCCCACTAAATGTTAACGGATATTACCTGCTTGTGCATCTCTTCCAGTTCATCTGATGCCACATTCTTGTCTGACATGCTCTGGGGAGTAAGCTTTAGATTTTCCTCAATGTACCTGAATATCTCTGATGTGTATAGAATCAAGACATCTAGTCTCTTATCTTGTGCTGGAAAAGCAACCTGATAATATAATTTACACATGGCAGTAAGGCTGTGATGAAGACTGACACAGCTGAAAGTTTTGCTATATTTTGTTGTATCTAACAGACAACTAAGTCAAGAAGCTCATCAACAAAACAGAGAGAATATAGGAGAACTAATAGCATCTCCTCGACCATTCAGATCATGCCCATGATTATAAATTCCACAGATTACATAAAATGCCACTGGATTCTGAAGGTATGCCCATGATTATAAATTCCACAGATTACATAAAATGCCACTGGATTCTGAAGGTGTAGATCACAACACTTATCCATTCAGTAAAAGATTCAAATGGTGCATATTAACAGAGTAGGTATTCTATATATCTGTTTTTTATGCCATGATGAGCAAAGCAGAGCTGGTCAAACATAAACCAAGTCTAACCAATACAAGTTACTAGGAAGAAACTGTTACATGTAATTCATTTATAATTTCACTTCACCACACTGATGCACTTGCACGTTGATCTTCAATTTCATTTTGGTGTACAGCACAATTAGAAGAAGTTTATTTGATCCTCATAGCATGTGAGGAAACCATGCAACTAGCTAGTAAATCTACAGTTAGGTTACTTTCTAAGAAACACATGTAACCTGAAATGATCCTTTTGCAGCCTGCGAAACTTCATAGGCAGAATCAAATTGGGAAAACCACCATGGTCCCATCAAAGACTTCAAATATGGAGCAACGTCTCTTCTGCAAAAATGAGGAAAGGAGAAAACCATGAAAATCACTTTAGGATGGGAAGCAACCAAATATTTGCAAGCCATAGATGGTATCATATGTGATATGCTAGAGGTTTGAACAAATGAAAATTACCAAATTATGATCAAGATACAACTAATAGAAGAAGAGCTATTATTAACCTACGTTGTGTGGACTCTTCACTTTCAATGTCGCACCCGTATCGGATTCTCCAAAAATATCTTTTTAGTTTTGGAGAATCCGACACACAACCATTGACATTGTTGAAGAGTACGTGCAACATGGTTATTGACATGGTATCATTTGCACCACCAAACCACTAAGTGATTTAGAACATAGTAACATAGGTATCATTTCACCACCCAACCATTAAATGATTTAGAAGTTGAGTTTTATTAAGAAATATAAGTGTTTGTCAACACGTTGCTTAACTAATAAAACTATAACTGCCAGCAGGTGCAATCTAATCTATAGAAGCTAACAAGCTGCTTAAAAACTATCCAGTTTTCATCAAAATGAAGAAAAAAGAGGATAAATTAAGAAACTGTAGACTAGTCGTCATTGCTATAATAGTCTGAAGTTTGACGTTTGTCCTTGTAGCAGATGCAAGAAAGTATATCTAGTTCTGATTGATATAAGATAAGTGCATACCCAACAACGCCAACAAGGTTTGTCATGGTGTCATGAGTTGCTCGTCGAACCTCTCTGTTGTAATCCAAAAGCAGCTTCTTGTATTCAAAGGCCTAACAGGAAGAATGGGGGGGTAAGGGCCACTTAAGTGACTGATAACTAGCAATTCTGTCACCCAAACCATAAAAAAAATCTAATAAGATACTCCGTAGTTTCAAGAATCCAACACTCAAATGGATGCACCTAACTTCCATGGACATCTCTTTCAGAACAGCACTATATATGAGCAAGCATATGTTTTTTGATAACCACTAAACGAGTGAGCATATTTACAAATTCAAGTTGTATTCATCTGAAATAGAAATTAAATTGATTTTTTAACTTAGTTGACCTGATCCTTGTTCTTTTTTTTTTTGGACAAGTTAAATAATCTTATTCGCATTGGGAAAAACTTTTGTATGTAAAAGGTTGAGAATATACATCATAACATGATTCTCTAAGAAATAGACTCGACCATCTAGGAATCTCAGGGGTGCAACAAAAAGCAATCAAAGACAAAGGGCTAGCCCTCAAATGTATAAAATCACTTTACAACAACAACATACCCATTATATTTCCACAAGTGGGGTCTGGGGAGGGTAAGTGCACGCATTCCATACCACCACCTCAGATGTGAGAAAGAGAGGTTTCCGATAGACCCCCGGCTCAAAATAAAACAATCAATACAAGGAATAGTAAACGGACAAGATACAATATAAATCAACACATCCAATAATACCATATAAAAGATAACACCAAGTAATGCAACAAAAGATACAACATCCTAAACTCATACTAACATTCTACCCTAATCCGCCTCCTCCGCAACTTCCTATCTAGGCTCATGTCCTCGGTAAGCTGGAGCTGCTCCATGTCATGTCTAATCACCTCCCTCTAATTTTTCTTCGGTCTGCCTCTACCTCGCTTGAAGCCATCCCTAGCCAACCTCACACCTCCGCACTAGGGTATCCGTGCCCCTCTTCATCACATGACTGAACTATCTCAACCTCGCTTCCCTCATCTTGGCTTCCACCGAAGTCACTACTACCTTATCTCAAATAACATCATTTTTAACCCTATCTTTACAGTATACCCACACATCCACCGAAGCATTCTCATCTCCGCCACCTTCACCTTCATCAACCGAGTCAACCACTCCATACCTGCCCCTCTTGTGCATTTCCAAAAATCCACTGGAATGTCATCTGGCCCCATCGCTCCACTTCTACGCATCCTACAAATAGCCTCCTTAACCTCCTCAACCTTAATGCGCCTACAATAACCATAATTGCGAAACCACTAGGTATGCTCCAAATCCCCCCAACACAATGCTAGTATCCCTTTTTTCGTTCAAGAGCTTATGGAAGTACGACTGCCATCTCTTTCTAATACGACCCTCCTCCACCAAAACTTTGTCGTCCACATCCCTAATACACTTCACCTGATCGAGGTCCCGAGTCTTCCGCTCCCTAACCTTTGCTAGCCGATACAACTTTTTATCCTCATCTTTACTATCCAATGTTATGTATAAGCTTTTGAAAGCCGCATCCTTATTCATTGTGACCGCTAACTTCGCCTCCCGCCTAGCAATCTTATACTCCTCCCTATTCTTCCGTTTATCCTCTTCATCCTTACTCTCTGCTAACTTTGCATACAATCTCTTCTTAGCCTCCACCTTCCCCTTCACCTCTTCGTTCCACCACTAGTCCCTTTGGTGCTTGCCCAAGCAGCCTCTCGAAACACCTGACACCTCTCTAGTTGTCTCTATGATGCAACTGGCAGTTGTATGCCCTATATCCAATGGACTGGCCAAAGTCGGATTGCCCTATCTAATCCTCGGTTGATCCTCCACACCTCTCCTCCTCCGCTACTTAATAATCTCCAAGTCCGTCACCAAAAGTCTATGTTGGGTTGAAGGACTCACGCTTGGTAAGACCTTACAGTCCTTACAAATACCCTATCTCATTTCCAAAGGAGCAAGAAGTCAATCTGAGTCTTGGCCACCAAACTACAAAAAGTAACCAAGTGAACTTCCTTCTTACGAAAGTTCGAATTAACAACCACCAATCCAAACACCCGAGCAAAATCTGAAAGTGTCACTCCTTCATCATTCCTTATACCGAACCCAGAGCCTCCATGCACATCACCATAACTCGTCGAAAAAAAACCCTATGTGCCCATTGAAATCCCTTCCTATGGAAAGCTTTTCATTGTTGGGAACACCCCTCACCATCTTATCCAAAGCCTCCTAAAACCTCTTTTTTTCTTCCTCATCCAAACCTATATGAGAGGCATCTGCACTAATAATATTCCAAGAAGACCCTCCAATAACTAGTTTAATTGACATCATCCTATTGTTGACCCTTTTAACCTCTAACACTTGCTTCCTAAGCTCATCATCTACTAGGATACCTACACCATTCTTGCTCCTCGCGTTTCCTGAGTACCACAACTTATAAAACCACTTATTGCCCAAAAAAATGAATAAAATCGTTTTCAAACCCCTCAAATGCTCTTCTATTTCTCTCCAACTATACGACCCACATAAGAGATAGCGAGCAACCTCTCATGGTCTTTGTCATCTATGCAACCCCTCTCTGACATTACCTAACATCACCCATTGTATACCAAAACAATTCAAGACCAACCTCCACAAAATTACTTCAATCATCCCGCTCCCTCCACACATTTTTACCAACTGCACCGATCATATTCTCCCTTTTCATCTCTTGCAAGCATCCTAGCTCCGTTCCCCGCCCTCAAATACCCACCTTGATGATGGCCTCTTTGTTTGGATCATTCACCCCTTTCTTTTACCACCCCATCCCTTTCACGCACCCTCTTGATACACTAGAATATCACACCTACCTTCTTGTGTTTTCCCTAGTTTCCTTCATCCCACTTTCCGATCCTATTGCACTTGACACCTAACAACATTCCAAAGTCAAAGTACTCCCCTGACCCACTTGAACACACTCTTCCCCTTTGATAAACGATATATGATATGCCTCTTCTTCCTCCCTCTCCCTCTTTACCCTTAGCAAAAGGGTGAACATACCCCAAAGTAGTGAGCAACCCCCCTCCCTCCCAAAAAAAAATGAAAATCACCCTTACTATTGTTGTCATCATCTTTTTCCCTGTCCCAAACACATACCAAACTAGCTAGGACACAACTAGCTAGGACACAAACCAATCATCCCAGTCAACCACAACAATATTACAGGCGCCAGCAAAGCAACAAGAGCAAATATACGTCAAGGAGCAGCTTTAGGAGCGGGTAGTCTAGTCTTACCCATAAATATAATTTGTGTTCTCTTCCAATTGTGAGTTCGTTGGAACCTAGATTATGGTCACCCGTCATTCCTAGGAGAGATGCCCACACAAATAATTGAACTAGCCTTTTCCGAAGGCTTTGGAAAAATTATGAACCTTCTCAAAACATTCTAACATCCATCCCTCTATTGTGAGTTTCGAATATGCTGGACAAATTATGTCGACCATCTAGCGTGACAGTAACTTAAAGCACACAAATATTACGTTATCCACTTCTTGAATGATATGAATGGCAACATCGATCCGGTTTGGTGATCGTGAGGAAATTCACAACCATGAGATTGCCTTACCTTTAGGTTTCAATCGTTTACTAACACTAGAGATAGAGCACTATGCCAAACTAGAAAGTTTTGGGTAGGCCAATGGAACCAATCGACTTAATCGGTCAATCTTTTGTCATTTTTCTAGCCCGACAACTAAACTAAGTGAACAATTTATATTCCTTCTCCAAATTGATTCACTAATCCACTTGATTCTTATTACACATAGTCCACTTGAAGATAATTTATCATTTCCTTCATTCCATGTAATATTTGTTATTCCTATTGTTATTTACAACTGTGACTTGTGATGTGCCTTAAAATTATGGCACATCCAATGTCTTTTACTTGAGTATTAAATTTCCTTTTGCATGTTTTTATATGTTTTTAGTAGGCGTTTGGCCTTTCGCTTTTTCCTGAAAAATTATTTCATTTGTCATAAGAATTATTTCGCTTTATTGAAAATTATTTTTGGAAAAGGGAAAGCAAGTAAAACTTGTTTTCACTTTTTTCACTCCTATTTCTCCCACAAAATTTCAAAAACTCTAATTTATGTTCATGGTCAAACACAACATCAACTCCAACTCCGAAAAATTATGGTTTTCATGGCCAAACAGGGCCTTAATGTTAGAATGTTGTTTTGTAGGTTTTGAAAGTCAAAAAGATCAATAGCGGGAAAAGCAGAGAAATTGCCAAAAAAAGGACATCCACGGCCATGAATCAAAAATACGGGGTGTAGATACCATCGTGGAAAGTCCAGATGGCATGCAAAAAGAATATACTGTAGATGACCAAAGTACGACAGAAAATAAAGACCATATGTCACATTCACCGCAGGTACATCTGGTGAAGATCAGGCTAGCAGAAAAATCCGTCAATTGTTTACAGCTGGAGACTAGAAACCCTAGAATAGAACGACGGAGTTAAAGGCAATCCACGGAATATGGATCAATGTACAGTGCGTGGATGTGACCTTGGAAGATGTCGGCACACAATTCGATTTGTTTAGGATTCAATTTTGTGGGTCATTATAAATACCTTTTATAGGATTATTATAATAGTTGTCATGAATGTTTTCATTTTACCAGAATTTAGTAGTTTGTAGTTGCAATATTTCACTCTCTAGTTTTAGAAGCTTTTATAAAGAACGACAAAGTTATTTCTTTCATCTTCAATTTAATCCAAAGTAAACACTATAACTTCAATTAATGCTTATGTTTATTTTCTCCCATCATGAGTAGCTAAATCCAACGTAAGCACTTGTTGAAACAAGACACGAAATTTGGAGGGGGGGGGAAGGAGATTGTGATTGGATGTTTCCTCCTCTTATTCTAGTGTTGCATGAGTTCTCATATGATAATGTGCTAGAATATAAATTTTGTTGTGTAATGAAATGTAATAATCCTTCAAGTCTTGGGGATTGTGAGCTTAAAAAGGTGTTTTCTACTAATGATGATGAGATACATGACCATCATGACACAGTGCTAAAATACTCTTTGTTTGAACCTACATGATTCCTTGCGTGAGAATTAAAGCAATTATTTAGAATTCAATGAGTTTACAACAACATACCTACTATAATCCCACAAGTAGGGTTTGGGGAGGATGGTATGTACGTATCCCTTTAGAATTCAATGAGTATACAACAACATACCTAAAGTAATCCCACAAGTAGGATTTGGGGAGGGTGATATGTACGCATCCTTCCCCATACCTTAGAATTCAATGTGTGATGATATTATTTCTGATTATTCAAATAATGAGCTCAAATTTACCCATGTAAGGGTTCGTATATCGTTCTAAAGAACTCTAGTGCTTATGTGAATAGCTTTTATGTAGAATTTGTGGGAGGTAAATTGAGGATGTTTGGCTATTGTAGAAGTGTTCAATTTGATGCTTGTGGTAGGGATATAGTGTCGGCTTTTCCATACCCATTGGATACTTTATTGATAGGAAAAAATTGGAGAGGCGGCATCTAGACGAGCTATTTGTTGTGCTTACATAAGTAGAAAGATTTTCTATTGGGATGATGATGTCCACATGCTTTGTAAGACAAATGTATCACTGCTTAGCTTAATTAGGTTAAGTGGACACATGGCTAGTCTGTTTTATTCCTCCGTCGTTGCTTATGATTAATGGATAAGATGGCAATGACAGTATCCAAAGTGGCATATTTCCATTAAAAGGCTTGGATGAAACTTTGGAAGTTGAGGAGATCAAGAGAAGGCTCCAATAAAAGATGACGAAGGTGCTTATCATGGAAGAAGCGCCCAAGAATTGTAGCTCTGAAGGGCTAAGTGCAACACATATTCCATGGTCCAATTCCAAGCCCAAATGGAGGAAACTTGGGGCCCACGTGGAGCCCCAAACGAGCGCTAAAAGATCTGATTTGCATGCTCAAAAGAGCTGAAAATTTAGACCACAATGGACTGAGAATCACACCCAAAAGGGCTGCAATTCATGCCCATAGGGGCTGCATGTATGCCTAAAATGGGGATGCACTAGACGTGAGTTTTTGGTGCAATTTTGTTAGTGCCCATACTTGCGTGGAGTAGTTTTGGCATTAAGTGTGATATTGATAATTTTTACTTGTTTCTCATTTAATATTCCTAGTATAAAATTTTCTTGTTCGGTTTACTATTTGTTATTTCCATAAAAGTAGGACTGCTCCTTGGGATAGGTTGCTCGAAATTTTCCTATATATAGGAGTGGATTTTGTTCCTTTTTACCAACAATTTTCTTTATATCTTTGCATATTGGCTACTTGAAATTTATCTAACCTTAAAAGCACGATTCTTCTAAGAGGTAAGATTGATTTTTTAATTGGATATCTTTGGTTCTAATTCAATTAAAGAAGGTAATGTCTTACACTAATTGTTGTCTTTAATTATTCAATTAGGGGTCTAGATTGCTAAAAGTTCTTGAATTGAATGTGCTAGTAAATATAATTAGCGCTAATCCACTAATAAGCCTATTACAATCAATTAGTATTCATAGCAATTCTGTTTGAGATTTGGGAATTTATTGCTTGAAATTTCATCTATCTTATTATTAAAAAAGGCAGCCCGGTGCACAAAAGCTCCCACTATACGCAAGGTCCGAAAAAGAGCCCCACGAAAAGGGTGTCTTATACGCAACATTATCTTGCATTTCTGTCAGAAGCTGTTTCCAAGGCATGAACCCGTGACCTCCTAGTGACATGACAGCAACTGTACCAGTTACTCCAAGGCTCCCCTTCAAGTCTTTGATCTTCATTCTTTATTCTAGTTTTCATTCTTCATATTTTTTGCTTCAACATTATTTTTTTGTTTTTCTTCCAGTAACCCGACTCTTATTAAGAAGTAAAAAGCAAGAAGCTTCACCTTGCTCAATCGAAATTCACACTCCATGACTCAAGATTGATGGTGTCTAAAGCCATATTATGATTTCAAAGAACATTGTTGACAAACTTTTATGCAAATTGGGTGCAAAAGACAATGTCTCATTGCTAATACATACTACTAATGAATATGTGGTGGACAAAGAAGGATTATAATTATTCGCACTGCACAATATGAAAGGGTGGTCACAATATTTCAAAGCGAACGATTAAATGACGAAGGAAAAAAAACAAAAGGCCAAACACATCGTCAGCCCCGTAAACTTGACATGAACTTTAATGTTGCCATCTCAACTAACGATTGTTCATTTTAAACACCTTAACTAGTGTCTCTCTATGTCATTTTGGCACTTTTTGTTGACATGGCAAAGCTTATTTAGATAATTTGTTTCATTTTCTCTTCTTCCGCCATATTTTCTCTTGCCACTATTTTCCACCATTTTTCAAGCTTAAAAGTCAAACATGTTCATCAATAGTCTATCAATTGGTAGCCAAATTGAAAGAAAATAGGTTTCTTCGATCGGAATTAACCTGCAATTTTATTTTTAGCTCACAAAGAAAAGAGCAAGTTACTCAAAAATCGAATCATACTCAAAAACCTATTCTTTTTCCTAAATTACAGGAATCATACTCAAAATTCAAGATCATGTCCAAATGGGTTTCCTTGGAAGGAATTAATCTGCAATTACAAAATTCTCAAAGAAAAAACATAATCTTTTATTTGAAAACTTTCAATTCCGCTACCCTTTTCATAGCAATTTTTTTCTTTTTAAAAGAAGAAACCGCTTTGTCCATACTTCCCAAGCTTCTTCATGTGTTTTGGGTCAAAAAAATATTGAAGAAAGATGAACATACGCAATTCTTCAAAATGTGTAGTCGTAATTTTTATTTTTTTTACGTTTTGAGTTATTGTTAGAAGTGATTTGGAAAAAAAACTTTAAATTAGTCATTTGGGGTATCATAGAGAAGACGACTCAGGCTGGGGTAGAGGGTTGGCTCTTGTAGAAAGACAACATTGGTCAGGGGTTATCTAAAAGTATAATTTTTAAGTAGTTTTGTAATTATGTGGGGAAAATGCCATGCGTTATCAATTCAGTTGTGGGGTTTACAAAATATGTTTTTTTTGGGGCTGAAAATTTGTTTTTCCTTTTATTTTTCTTATAATTTACAACAACATACCCAGTATATTCCTACGTAGTGGGGTCTAGGAAGGGTAAAATGTACACAGTCCATAACACTACCTCAGAGATGAGGTAGAGAGGTTGTTTCTAATAGACCCCTAGCTCGAGCCCAAACAACGTAGGAAAAGACATAATATAAGAATAAGAAACACAAGGTAGTCACAAAACAACAGACAGTAACGAAAGCAAGATTATCACCAAATAATACCACCAATCTACTTGAAACCACAAACAACACCCTAAGGGGTCGTTTGGTTTGAGGTGTTGAAGCAAATAATCCCAGGATAAAATAATAATCTCGGGATAAAAAATTTTATTGCATGTTTGGTTTGCAATATTCGGGATAACTTATCCCGGAACTAATAAATAGTCCCGGGATAAGTTATCCACTCAATTGGTGGGATAATAATCCCACCATAAATTATCCATGGGATAAATGTATGAAAGGACAAAAATACCCTCAAACTCTATTATTTTCATTTCTCTCTCACATATATATATATATATTATATATATTCATAAATAATAAATTATATTTAATTAACGTATAATAACTCATAAATAAATTATATATATATAATAATAACGTAAACTGGTAAACTGTATATTAATTATGTTTTGAACGCATAATATATATTATGAACAGTATAATATATTATGAACATAAATATATATTATGAATAACGTATAATATATTCATAAATATATATAAATTATATATTCATAAATTATGTTTAATTAACATACAATATATTCATTAATTATGAATATAATATATTACATAATATATAACGTAATTACGTAATATATAACTTATAATATTATGAATATATATACGTTAATTATGTTTAATTATATATATATTATGTTAATATATTTAATTATAATATATTATGTTTAATTACATTAATTATGTTTAATTATATATAATTTAATTATATATAACATAATATATTCTCATACACACATAAATTATGTTTAATTAACGTATAATATATTCATAAATAAATAAATTTTGAACAGTTTACCGTTCAAAATGGTTGTAAAATATATATATTATGTTTATTTATATATTTTAATTTCACTAAAAAATAATAAAAAATTTTAAGAATGAATATTTAAAGCTTAAAAAGAAATGTATATATAAAAAAAGTTAAATAAGATGGAGGGTATTTTGGTAGTCAATCAATTTATTCCTAGAAATTATACAATGCATATTACTTTGAATACAACAAACCAAACACTCAATAAAAAATAATCCCAGCATAACTAATTCCAGTTATAGCTGACTGAGGACATGACCCATGATAGGAAGGTATGGAGGAAAAACATTAGAATAGAGGGCTAAGGAGTGTGGTTGAGTCGTAGGCAGTAGGTAGGAGGGCTTTGGTACCCTTATTTGGCAGTGTTCAATTTTTTGGTGGATGTCATACCTATGTTATTTTATCATGTTCCATGCATTTTTTTCTATATATACTGTCATTTGTCTTGAGTCGGGGGTCTATCGGAAATAGCCTCTCTACTTCTTTAGAGGTAGTGGTATGGAATGCGTACACTCTACCCTCCCCAGACCCCACGATGTGGGAATATACTGGGTTTGTTATTGTTGTTGTATAACTAATCCTAGTATAACTTATCCCATCATAACTTATCCCATCATAACTTATCCCAGCATAACTAATCTTGGTATAACTTGTTTTCAAACCAAACAACCCCTAAAACTCCAAGAACAATATACTACCTGTGAAACACTACAACTACTAGCCCCCATCCTACTCACTTTCTACCCTGATACGTGTCCTGCACACCTTCCTATCTAGAGTCATGTCCTTGGTAAGTTGTAACTGATCTATGTCATGTCTAAGCATCTCCCTCCAATATTTCTTTGGTGTAGACTCTTAACTCGCCTGAATCCATCCATAATCAACCTCTCGCACCTCCGTACTCAAGCATCTGTGTCCCTCCTCATCACATGCCCAAATTATCTCAACCTTACTTCATGCATCTTGTCTTCTACCGAAGTCACTCCAACACATATAGCATCATTTTTTATCCTATCCATCCTAGTAAACCCACACATCCATCGCAACATCCTCATTTCTGCCATCTTCACCTTTTGAATATGGGAGTTCTTAATGGACCAACACCCCGCCCATACAACATTGTTAGTCTAACTGACACTCTATAGAACTTGCCTTTTAAATGAGGGGGCACTTTCTTATCACACAAGGCTCCAAATGTGAACCACCATTTCACCCACCCTGCGTCAATACAATGAGTAAAATCCTTACCAATCTCACCATTTTCAAGTATCATAGACCCAAGATAGTCAAAACTATCTCGCTTTGGAATGACCTGGATATCAAGCTTCACTACCACGTCTGTCTCACGTGTCTCCTCACTGACCTTAAACTCCAAATATGTCGTCTTGGGCCCGCTCGACCTAAATCCTTTAGACTTCAGGGTTTGCCTTCAAACCTCCAACTTAACATTAACTCCTCCACGAGTCTCCTCAATCAAAACTACGTCATCCGCAAATAAGATAGACCAAGGCACCTCACCTTGAACTTGCCGAGTCAAAACATCCATCACTAAGGCAAATAAAAATGAGCTAAAGGACGATCCTTGGTTCAACCCCATTAATACGGGAATGTGCTCAGAGTCTTCTCTCATAGTTCTTACACGAGTCTTAGCTCCATCGTAAATGTCCCTAATTGACCTAGTGTACCGCCACAGGAACACCTCTAACTTCCAAGCACCTCCAAGGAATCTGCTTGGGGACTTTGTCATACACCTCCTCTAGATCAATGAACACCATATGTGAGTCCTTCCTCTCCCTATACTGCTCCACCAGTCATTGAGTTAACCAAAGTCTGAATCAAGCTGGTTGGCTGCCCCAGCAGCACTTGCATCGCTGATTGAATAAGGCGACAGGATATCCCTGCAAACTATGACCCTTAGAATAACCCCTAGAATAAGAACCACCGAAGCTGCCCCCCTTATGAACCTTTTCTCATGCCGTGTTAGAATAATCCATGTGTCGTTTTTTAATTAGTCATTATGTCATGTCATTCGGGAGTGTATTACACACTTTGTAATTTTAGCTAATTGTTGAAAAGTTGTCAAAATGACACGTCGGGACACTAGTTAAGGTGTTTAAAATGAACAAGGGCTAGTTAAGGCACCAAAAATAAAAATTCATGCCAAATTTAAGGGATTGGCGATGTGTTCAGCCAAAATAAAATAATAGAAGCAACAAAGTATGACTGTATGGGATACTACGAATGACCAAATAAGTGCTAGTTGTCCTCAAATATTAGACCTAACCATATTTCAAGACTATAAAATTCTTCAAAATTTTGGAAGGACTCAATGCTAAATTTACCTCAAAATTTACTATTTGATCATACAAATTTTAAGGCTGAAATTGTTTCTATGAGTTGCTGAAAGGTTACAGGGAGCAAGCATGAAATCCAAACATCATTATCTTACACCACAAGGAACTTTCTTTAAAGGGGAAAAGAGGAAAAGAGTCCAAACACCCCTCTACTTTAATTTATTAGTTAAGTTTGTCCCTCGCTATACTATCGGGCCAATTTTATCCACCCGCCACAGAACTTAACTAATATGTCCTCCAATTGGATGGATTCCCCCCAATCGACCAAAATTATCGTATTTCACTTAAATTACCCAGTTCCCACTTTTAACCAACCCCGACCCACATAATTAATTTAACCAATATCAAATAATCATCAGTTTTATGAGGGTGGGTCTTTATTGATATTTCTATTTCAAGAATACTTGGAATTTTTCCAAGGATGGAAGCTAGAGAGATTTGAAAGAGTGCCGGCAAATTTGAAGGTTTTAACAGGAATTGGTTATAGAGGAGCATGGTTGTAACTATTGGCTATTGCTGAGGGCATATCAAAGTGTTTATGGAAGCAGATTCGTCTATGATTTCCTTCCAAATTTGTTCATGGCAAATGAAATTTTCAGCGTTGGCATTGTAACACCAAGAGAAGCAAGACTTCAGTGGCCAGCCGGAGACTGTGTGGTCGAGCTAGTGGTGAGAATACCAGGGATTGGGTCAAGGCTCTTGAACTCCACTTCACTCTGTTTTGCTAAAAGAAGATGAAGACGGAAGCGTTCAGAACTGCTCATAACAAGAATATTTCTAGTAGAATATCTTTCACAATCCCTGGAGAGATGGCTCATAGTTGAAGGAGAATTTGGAAATAAAAATTCTCTAAATCTTTAAAATTGGGAATGAAGAATAAAATGTGTTATGCTGATTAAAGAGGGCCTAACATCTGTGAAGTGTAAATGCTAAAAATGGTTATCATTCTTATTTATTCTTTTTCTTTGAATTCTAAAATGGGTCGCCATCCTTATCTTTGTCCCGCATAGACTGCTAAATGAAGCCTAAGTTGTGTTTCTTAGGTTTCACTCCCACCCCTCTTCTTGTTCCAATAAATATATAAACACATACGGAGAAACAGAGAGGGCAGTTTAGAGAGGGAACAGATGAAGAACAACACGGTGAAGAAGTAGTTCTTGGTTCAAGATTAACAATGGAGAAAGTTGTTGCAGCAAAGCAATTTATTGATGACCTGTTTTGCGGGAAATGGGATTGGGATGTCATTTCAACAACAACAACATACCCAGTGTATTCCCACCAAAATGGGGTCTAGGAGGGTAGAGTGTACGTAGTCCGTACCTCTACCTCAATGGGTGTTATTTTTTATTGGTTAAATAAAATAGGTGGGTCGGGTCGGGTTAAAACTTCAAGTGGAATCAGATAATTTTGATCAACTGGAGGAATCCATCCAATTGGAGGGCATGTTTATTGAGTTTCATATTGGCAGGGTAAAATTAGCCTAACAGTATAGTGAGGGGACAAACTTGATTAATAAATGAAAGTAGAGAGGTTTTTTTAAACCCTTTTTCCTTCTTTAAAAGGAGCACCAAATGTTTTTCCATCGACTGCAAAATCTGCAACATAAGATATAGCATGCCTGGATATTGTCCTATTGGGTATTGACTAGCATCTAGTCTGCGAAAGAGAAGAAAGCATACCCATTGTGAGATTATTGGTATTATCTCCTTTGCGGTCTTTTGTTGGAATAACTGAGATAGTGATGCCAATGCTTTTAGCTGTCAGAAAAAGAAGAATTTTACTGAGCTTTCTCAAACATGAAAAATAAAGCATCGCCAAACTACATGCAAGTCTGACCATGAAACAAAGAGATCAGATGACCCATGAATATGAATTTTAGCACAGACCGATACAGAAGTTCCACATCACTCAAAACTAGACAAAAGGGCAAAGAGAGGATGTACTGAGCCATGACCACATAATATATTAG
Organism: Capsicum chinense; assembly: GCA_026120095.1. Lineage (NCBI taxonomy): Eukaryota > Viridiplantae > Streptophyta > Magnoliopsida > Solanales > Solanaceae > Capsicum > Capsicum chinense. The sequence goes on from JAPEIP010000010.1 coordinate 192,585,062, forward strand.
TGCCATATGGGAACTTCAAAACATACTAAAATAAATAGGCAAATAAATAAAGATGATGCGGAGAACCATCAATAAACACAACTGTGATACTTAAAACCACATATTTCTACTTGGTGCTTATGTAGTTATTAACTGTTTCCTAATTCACATCTCTCAAGGAACCAATACTCTCCTCACTGGAAAAGATATCCATTATATAACAATGAATAAGAAATTTGTCATAGGAAATTACTTTAGTAGTAGGGTCCTTTCTAGCAAGCCTCTTCAAGTGTTGTGCAACTTCACTGTCAATATCCTGCAAAAAGAAAATATCATTATCATCACAATAGGGAGTGGAAACAAAGATAACATGTATCACTTATTAGTAATTAGGTCGTCCTTGTGGATCAGCCTTATCATTAGGATGATTAGCATCAGTGTAGTCATCGATGTAATTCAAATATTCGTAAAACATGGAAACAAAGATAACATGTACCACTTATTAGTTATTAGGTCGTTCTTGTGAAAATATTCGTAAAACATAAGTGCGCAGCAAAGTTAAATAGTACCAAAAAAGGGGGAGAATCTTCAGTTGTCAACGAAGAATCAACACGGGAACAACCCATATAGCCACCGAATCCCACAGGGGTAGCACCTTGGGGCAGTAAAGAAGCAGCAAGACTGCAATACCCAATATTAGAAATAATATTTAAAAAAAAAAAAAAAGAACACCAACAAAACTGCAACAAAGAGAGGTCACACGGAAAGATTAAGAAACCTGCTGCTAGAGGGACGAGACTTGCTTCTAGCTCCATCTCCTTTCGATCTCCCCATTATTCTGCTTCTACGTTAAAATTAATATTAATTTGGGTCATACGAACGCCGATTCCAGAGCTGTGCACTGGCCTGAGAATGACGACAACGGACAATTCACTATTTTCACGTCTCAAACAAGGAAATACTTCTACTCACCTATTTGGTCACCGCCTTTGTCTAATAGTGAAGCCCTGGCCCAAGCTTACTATTAATGTTTTTATTTTATTTTTCAGAAAAGTCGTAGAAAAAAAAAAGAACTTCTTGTTCAACGCACTTTATTACTTAAATTAAATTTTTACTTATTTATCCTTTAACCTCAAAATCACAATCTCACTCTCACTATAAAAAATACACTACACGAACGTCATGTCAGTGTCAAATCAGTGTCACATCAGTGCTAGGTCATTGCCACATAAAAAAATAGAATTTAAAAAAAAAAAATAATCCAAGACACATTACTTTTATATATTTAAATATATATATACATATATATATTTATTTATATTACTTTTTAATATATATATATATATATATAAATAAAAAAAAACCCTACCTCACCCGCTTCCTCCTCCTTTTTCTTCTTCAACAGCCCCCACCACCCATTCCTCCTTCTTCTTCAATTCTTTAACAGCCCCTCCACCTCCGTTCCTCCTTCTCCTTTAATTTCTTTTTCATCACTAACACCATTATTTCATCATTAACACCAATAACTTGATTCGAATTTAACAAGAAATTGATAAATAACTTGTTCATGTAGATTAAGTCATGGCTCCTCCATCAATAGTTACAAATCAATAATTGCAAGTAGAACAAAATCTAAACCCATCCATAATAATTTCAGGTCTGCAAAACGATTTAGCAGCAATAATACTAATATTCGTTCCTTTGTTTTGATCTGCCATGAAACCCATTAACGGAACCATACACAACAGAAACTCAAACATACACCACACAATGGGGAGCTGACCGAAAAACACATATACTACACGAATTCTCTCTCATTTTTGTGGATTCACGGAGAACCTCTCACCATCAATATACAAGCAATGCATCAGAGATATCGAGGGAGAGAGATTTGAGAGGGGAAGAGATCGAAGACAAGAAACAAAAGAAAGAGTTAAGAAAATACAGTGAAAAGAAAGAGAGAGGCAAAAACAAGCGACTCTGGCGAGTTCTCGACGGAAAACGGTGGCACGACTGTTCGTTTTCCCTGATATTCGTCATTGTAGAGTTTGCCTGAGCTCCTGCGAAGAAAAACAGTATCCGTAGCTCTAATCTGATCAAACTCAAACAATTTCAGTCCGATTCCGGTGAAGTTCATCGGAAGATGGTTAAAACAATGACGGAATGTGTGATTTTGGTATAGATTTAGCTCTATTTCGATGCGATTTAGGTATTGTTGTTTGATTATGCACCGAAAAAAGAAAAGGGTATGGGTGTGGGTGTGGGTATGGGGTGCGGGGTAGGGATGAGAGGTGAGGGAGGGTGGGGGGTATTGAAGAAGAAAAGGTTATTTTTTTAATATATATATATATGTGTGTGTGTGTGTGTGTGTAAAATGAGTGGGATTATATAATTTTTTAAATAATAAATGCGTCCCTTTTTTTTAAATGTCATGTCAGCATTAGTGGTGAAATAAATATATTTTAAAGATGTTAAGGGGTAAATAAATGAAAGCTTAGTTTAAGTGCTAAAGTGAGTTGAGGCGACAAGTTCAGAGCGGAGATTATGTCTTTTTTTTTAATGCTTAAATCATCCATTGAACCCTAAATTTATCAAAAAATTTCACTTAAATTCCTTAACTCAACTTGTATCTATCAAGTCCTTAACCTACTCGAAGTCTGATCCACCCAGGTTTTTTACTCACATGGCACTTCGCATATTATTCACTCATTTTGGGCATGTGAATGGATAAAATCATCCGATGTGGCAAAAAGCTAATGTTTTTTAACGTTAACTTTCTTCTCCCCTGACACCCCAAAAAAATCTAATTTCTCTCATTCTCTAATTTCTCTCATATGTCATAACATCACTCTCATAATTTCTCTAATTCTCTCATCTCACTCTCATATTTGTTTCATAATTTCTCTCATCTTTCTCTTAAATTAATTTTTTTCTCATTTTATTCAAGAATGTCGCAAAATTCAGTTAATCTTGAGTTACCTGATTTGTGTTACTATTCCGAATTTTGTCATTTGAGAACTTCAAGGTCTCCATCAAATCTAGGTCGTAGATTTTTTGGATGTAAAGTTTCAAATGTTTGTAACATTTTCAAAGATTTAAATTATTATCTTTTTTGGTGAATTTTTTGTAATGTTACTGTTTTTGCATTTTAGGAAAATGGTGGATATGGCTACTTTAGATAGATTAATCCAAAATCTTCAATTACTGAGCATCAATTTCCTGGGGTGGAATCGAGCTTAATGTATCCGTGTGATCAACTGAAGGAAAAGTTCAAAGAGGTTGAAGAAGAGAGGGACGCATTGTGTGAAAAATTGAAAGATCGTGAAGAGAAGTTGATTGCAGTGAAGTAAAAACTCGAAAAAGTTAAACTTGAAAGAGAATGTGCAAAGCTCAAATTTAATAGACTTGTTCTGTTTTTTCTCTGTGTTCTTATTGTAAAGTGGTTCTTTAGTATGGTGTAAGCTAGTAGTTACGCTTGCGTATTGAATAGATAATTGGGTATTGAGTAGTTTATCCTAGTTAGTATGTAATAGAGTTGTTTGGGCAGTCTTTATTTTGTATCATTTTAACATGTTTAATGTGAATGAACTGTCATATTTTATATCACAATCACATTGTCAATTACTTTGTGTCTAGTTGTTTGTAACTACTAAAATATTGCTAAAAAATAAACTAAAACACAAGTATTTGTAACTACTAAAACACTTTAGAAGCACATCGTCTTAACTGCGCAAAGTTGAGCTAAAATGTGCATCACATCACTAAATAAGGTGTTCAACATAAAAGTGCATAAAAAAAAATCTCAACACTGAGCATAAGAGTACTACTGCAACATACCACAAAATCATTAACTATTGTATAAACATGCCCTTTAACTTGACCTCAAATTACATTTATGACCTCCAATTTTGGATGTGCACAAGTAGACACTTAAACTTATATATAGTTGAACAAGTAGACATATATGTCCTATGTGGTATGATACACGTAGGATTCCATGTAGGACAAGAATTGGCCACACGGGATGCCACATAAGACATATGTGTCTACTTGTTTAGCTTTATACAAGTGTAAGTGCCTATTTATGCATACCCAAAGTTAGAGGTCATAGATGTGATATAAAGTCAAGTTAAAGGGCATGTTTATGTATTGTTCCTTCAAAAAATAATAACACAATTTGTTTAAAATGAGAATATAACCCTCATCATAGTATCACGCATACAAATCATTTCTAAATGAACTACTTCTTGAAAGATCCAACTGATAAAAAAGACTTGGTTGTATCCACTTTGTTTCTCTTATTTGCTTTCATTTATTGAAATTGTGTGTTGGTGACTACATATTTTCCATTCTATTTTAGGCCACGAGGTTTAAAATCAATATTTTATTGGTTGATGAAGCACTCTTTAAATTTATACCTCTATAAAGAACCCTCTCACTTGATGTACCAGGCTGCAAAATTAGAGAAAAATTGTAAGATAATGAATATTGACATGTTGAATGAAAATATAGTTATAGATAAAGAATGAGACAAAGAGAAATACATTATACACTTGGGTTCCAGTTGCTAGATCAGAGTAAATACCAAAACCAGTTGTAGGCGTTTTGTATCCAGTAGCAACAGAAAATGAGGTAGCACTGTATGGCCTCTTGTTGGTTGGTTAAGGTGGAATTTGACTAGAAAAAGCATTTCTTGTTCTTTCAAATGGGATTTCTCTTGCATTAGTTATTTTTCTCCCCAATCCCCTACCAGCCCCTATTTGACCTTTACCGATTCCTCCTTCACCTCCCCCATCAGCACCACATTGACCTCTACCAGTTCCTCCTTCACCTCTACCAGAACCATATTGACCTCTACCAAAACCACATTGATTTTACCAACCCCATCTTTACCTGTACCAGCACTACCTTGGCCTCTACCAGCCCCACTTGACACTTTTTTTAGATGCTCTTAGGAAAAGCAGTTGTGTCAGCACAAATAGATCCTGATTAGCTGAATTGTGTAGTTGCATAAGTATGAAAGGTGGAGCTTGACTGTGAATGATATCCCTCCCTGAATTATAATTCCATGATGTTGAAAGAACAATAACTGCAACACAATATTTTCAGCAGTTTCAATAATAATAATAATAATAATAATAATAATAATAATAATAATAATAATATAAAGGCAGAACATATATCACTTACTCTTGTTGCCTAACTTTCAGTGTAGGTAGCTCTTGCATTGCACTGGTGTCACCACAAATAGAACTTGATTATGGTGGATTCCATGAGGGTGCAGGCTGAGTGCTAGGTTGAGTATTGTTACTGCTCCCCATCCTATTTTAGCAGACAAACAGAAATATGAAAATATGATAACTTTACAACAATTGTTAACTATTATGAAATTGATTTAAAGCTTACTTTTTGTGCATACACAGTCTTGGTATGGCCAAATTGACTGCATTTTGAACAGGTCATCTTGATACCTTTTTTGATAGTTTGCCTCATTTTTTGGCTCATCCTTGCTCTTTTTTTTCTTTCTAGGTCTGCCTGACATCTTTCTTGGTTTTGGAGGCTTAATTGATGGGTTTGTGGTTTCAGGCCACATTCTCATGTTGGGAATTAATTGAATGAAATAGTTATAAGACATAAGAAAGGTTTCTTCCTATACCAGTGCTCTACATGCTGATCAGGATCTTTATTCAAGTAATAATAAGCACAAATAGCATGAGGACACGAAATACCTCTTAACATTCATAACCTACAATCACAATACTTCTTGTCCAAGTGAACAACAAATGTGTACCCCCATCCCTAATTTCAAAACTATTAACCCATTCCATAGTACTTTATACCTATTTGAATATTCCTTGTTATCTTCTAAAATAGTTCTTGCCATAGGTGCAATGTTAGAAATTCATGTTTCAGTAAATCCGATCATATCTACATATCTATTCATCATTTTATGCCTAATATCCTCTAACATTGTGATTATGGACTTATGTCTAGCAGCTAAGATCCAAGAATTGAAAGCCACACATGTTATTTTCTACAATATCACATTTAGAATGTGTTTTGAAATATGCCCTACACTAAAAAGAAGAAGGAGGATTAACCAACATGTCCTTAGTTATTTCCTTCTTACCTAGTCTTGACATTGCTTGCATCTTCTTTCTAAGCGTAACTTCAAAGCTTGTTTTGCATATCTCTAAAACTGTTTTCTTCTTTCTTCTCATTTCCAGTGCACATGCCAATTACTCCAAATATGTCTAGCACATATTTTTCTCTCAGTATTTGATAACAGATCCATCAAAACAGAAACAAGACCCTCTAATAAGTATAAGTATGATTAGAATAGGATTTTAATGAAAATTAAAGTCAAATAATAAGAAAAATAATTAAGTAATGGTACCTTTTGTTGGTTTGACATTACAGTCAAGCCTTCACCAGTTCCCAAATTTAGATCAACAATCAAATACCTTATGAACCAATCCTAGTTGTGTTTTGTTTTTGTCTCCACAACTACCCATGCAATAGGATATATTTGGTTGTTCTCATTTTTTACCATAGCAACTAACAACTCACCCTTACATGATCCTTTGAGAAAGCACCCATCAAAATCAATAATTTTTTTACACCCATCTAACCATCCTTGCTTAAAGACATGAAAGCACACATAGAAATAAACAAAGAGATTCTTCCCTGGTTCAGTTTCTTTATCAATTTTTATCCAACAAAAGCTTTTAGGATTTGTTTTCTTGATCATATCTGCATAGTTGTATAATCTGGCAAATTCTAGATTCCAATCACCCATATTCTCCCTCATAATAATTTGTTTATTCCTATAACAAATAGGTTTACCTACATAAAGACCCAATACCTTTTTTATCAAATACTGAATTTCCCAAATCCTTATGTGTGGTTGAGAAATAATTTTGCCCTTGAACTTTCTAGCAATCAACTTTGAATCATACATCTTGTTCTTGTTTAGAGGAACACACTTATGAATAGAGTTATAGTTCTTAATAATAAAATCACCTGAATCCCTATCAGTGGAAGCAAATAACTACCACTTGTAATTAGGTACAATGCATTTCACCCTTATTCTATGTTTTTCATTAGGTTTCAACTTTAATTGCTTTCTATACTATACAACATAATCTACAATCACATAGAAAGATGTCAGAGTCAATGAGGGCCTATTTTCCTGAAGGCGGTGTTCATGAGGTTATTGATAAGCAGACTGGTAAGATATTAGCTCAAATAGAGTTAGCTGAGCAGAGACAGGCAGCAAATCACTGCGTAGCAGTCTGTGGAAATCAAAATAGAGGCCGACCTCAGGTGATCCTGGCATATCAGTATGTTTAACCATATGTTGATGATGAAGATGATTTGGGATATGATGAGCAACTGATACAAGAGTCATTATCTCCTCTACTTTACCTCCTGATGTTGAGTTCAATATCTCTAGTGCTATGACCATCTCTTGTACTATAAAGGACATGTTTGTGGGTTTGTCCACAGATAACACAAAAATGCATTTGGGAAACTTTACTGGGATCTGCATTTCATATAACCTACCGGGGGTAGATCAGAAGGCACTGAAACTGAGGTTGTTCCTTTTTTTGCTTACTGAAGAAGCATTATTATGGACTGGAAAACTGCCAAGAGGGTTTATTACTTTATGGAATGAGCTACGCAGACAATTTCTGAATAGGTTCTTTTCTCCATCCAGGGTATGCAACTCAAGGATGAGATTTATACTTTCAGGCTACTGCAGTCCTAGTCTATGTATGAGAAATAGTTTCGGTTCAAGAAAAGGCTTAGCATGGTACCCAACCACCAGATATTAGGTATAAGCTTGTCAGAGATACTCTATAGAGCCTTGACTCCAGTTTTAGAGCAATGACAGACACTATTTTCGAAGGAGCCTTCATGAGATTGAGATGGGAGATAACTGCAGGTATTATGGATCAGATCTCATTAACTAATCGAGGGTGGCAAACTCAGAAGAATGATAGAGGTTCTGATATTTATGCTATTGGATCTTTCAGTGAACAGAGAGTAACTGAGGTGTTGTAGCTCAAGAGATTTCACAATTACGAACGGAATGTGAGTTGGTCAAATAATTTGCAACCATAAATCGTCTAAAGTGCATGACTTTGGGATATCTGAGGAAACAAAGTTGTGGATAGTCAGTTAGGGGTTTTTTAGGCCCAAGGGCAGGGGAATCAAAGTCAAAACTATTGTGATGATAGAGCTAGGTACATTCCACCTGGTAGACGAGAGGCGGAGTCTAGAATAAAAAAGATGTTCACCATGCTGATGAAGGGTTAAGAGAGTCAAGAGGCTTGCTTAAAAGTACTTAAAGCTGAAATGTCGGGATTAACCCAAAAGGTTGAATCACATGCAATTGCTATTAAGCAGATGGAGCAGCAGTATAGGCAAATCTCTATCACTGGTCGAGTGTTGATTGACATGTATTTGGAATAGATCACTTTCAAGTGGAATGATCAACAAATTATGTTAAATATATGCAACCGAATAATATAAGAGTTATGACAGTTATAGATGCAGTAGATGATGACACGATCATAGTTGATGTGCCTGCTGAGGAGAGATTAGGAGTAGAAACATTAGTTGTGGTGATTATGAACTTGAGAGTGATAGGATAGCTGACTATGATGAGATGACTAGTGATTTATATGGCGTAGGCTCTTACAAGTATGCCCCTAAGAAGCTGGATCTTGACTTGAAGAACAGAACCATACCTCTTGCAAGACTATCGATTGAAGAACCATCAATATTGGAATTGAAGACCCTACCTCTTTACTTGCAGTATACATTTTTGGGGGCCACTAATACCATATCGATAATCATTGCGGCAGATTTGGTAAGAGCATAGGTGGAGGCTTTGATAGTGGTCTTACGGAAGTTTAAGAGAGATATTATGTGGACTATTACAGATATTGTAGGGATCCCACCAGATATATGCACACATAAGATACAACTTGAGTTGAATAACATTCCTAGTATTGATCAATAGATACAACTAAACCCTTCTATGCAAGAAGTGGTGAAAAAGAAGATAATTAAGTGGTTAGATGCTGGGGTAGTTTTTACCATCGCAGACAACAAGTTGGTTAGCCCGATTTAATGCTTGCCAAAAAAAGAGGGAATCACAGTGGTTCCAAGTGAAAAGAATGAGTTAGTACCAATGAGGCCAATGATCGTATGGAGAGTGTGCACGAATTACAAAAAGCTGAACAAGTGAACACAAAAGGACCACTTCCTAATGCGTTCATGGGTCAGATGTTAGGCAGACTTACAAGCAGGGGTTGGTACTGTTTTCTTGATCGGTATTCGGGTTACAATCACATCATGATTGCTCCCAAAGACTAAGAAAAGACTATATTTACTTGTTTATATGGGACCTTTGCATTTAAGAGGATGCAGTTTGGACTTTGCAATGCACCTGCCGCTTTTTAGAGATGTACGATGTCCATATTATCAGATATGGTGAAAGATACGATCGATGTACTCATGGATAACTTTTAAGTGGTAGGAGATTCTTTTAATGATTGTTTGGCCCATCTGGCCAGTGCACTACAGAGATGTGAAGAGTGTAATTTGGTGCTAAACTGTGAAAAATGCCACTTCATGCTGAGAGAAGGTATCGTTCTAGGGCATAAAATCTCCAAATATGGTATTGAGGTGGACAAAGCAAAAATTAAGATGATTGAGAAATTGCCACCACCAGTATCAGTTAGAGGCATATAGAGCTTTTGGGGTCATCCAAGTTTCTATAGAAGATTCATCAAGGGCTTCTCTAAAATTGCAACTCCCCTGTGTAACCTTTTGAAGAAGGAGATAAAATTTGTTTTTGTTAATGAGTGTCTCAAGGCTTTCAAATGCCTGAAGGATCGGTTGATTTCGGCACCCATTATTGTGTCACCTAACTAGTCTGCACCTTTTAAGGTTATGTATGATACGAGTGGCATGGCCTTGGGTGCTGTCCTAGGATAAATAAAAGAGAAGATCATGCATCCCATCTATTATTCCAGTAAAGATTTAAACCCCGCACAAAAAAATTTACAGAACAGGAGCTGTTTGTAGTGGTTTTTGTTTTTAGATATTTGGGTCTTATTTTATTGGGACAGAGGTAAAGTTTACATTAACCATGCATCTTTAAGGTACTTAATGTCGAAGAATGATGCCAAACCACTATTGATTCATTGGGTAATCTTGCTGTAAGAGTTTGATTTTAATGTCAAGGACCAAAATGGGAAAGAGAATCAAGTTGCAGACCATTTCTCCAGACTTGAAGAGGAGACCATCCAAAAACTAGGGGATAATCTTAAGATAGATGATGATTTTCTAGATGAGCGTGTATTAGCTGCATCTCATAATTTGATTCCCTTGTTTGCTGATTTTGCCAACTACGTCGCAAACGATATCATTCCAGAAGATTTATCATTCCAACAGCGACAGAGATTTATGCATGAGGTGAAGAAATTCTTTTGGGATGATCCATATTTATTTAAGGCTTGTACCAATGGAGTAATTTGAAGATGTATATCAGAAATGAAGATGATGAGCATTCTAGAGGCTTCTCATTCATCTCTAGTTGGGGGTCATGATAGTGGTACATGGATAACCCATAAGATTCTATAGTGTGGGTTTTATTGGCCTACAATCTACAAGGATGCTCATGATTTGCACAGGCCTATGACCAATATCAGTGTTAAGGCAATATTTCTCGATGCCATGAACTCCCCGTGACACTTATTCTGGAGTTAAAACTGTTTGATGTGTGGGGGATTGATTTCATGGATTCATTTTGAGCTCCTATGGCATGAGATACATTTTAGTAGTGGTCGACTATATATCAAATGGTTGGAGGCAGTTGCCTTTCCAGACAATGAAGGCAAAAGTGTCACTATTTTTCTAAAGAGAAATATCTTTTTCAGATTTGGCACTCCACGTGCAATTATTAGTGATGGTGGTTCTTGCTTCTGCAATCGCTTGTTTAAGGCCCTTCTCGATAGATATGGTGTGAGGCATAAGGTGGAAACACCTTACCATTCTCAGACAAACAGGCAAGTGGAAGTCTCCAACAGAGAAATGAAGTCCATCTTAGCGAAGATTATGAATGCAAATTGGACTGACTAGTCTAGAAAGTTTGATGATACATCTTATAAGACTCCCATAAGTGCCTCTCCTTATCATCTTGTGTATGGAAAAGCAAGCCACTTACCGGTTGAGTTTGAGTATAAGGTACTTTTGGCATTGAAAAGGCTAAATTTTGAATGACATGATGCAACGAACTTGAGATTAAGCAAGGTGAATGAGTTGGACGAATTCTGACTCATACTTATGAGATCTCAATTATATACAAAGAGATAATAAAGTTTTACCCTGACAAGAAGATCGAGAAGAAAATATACATACTCGGTGATTTGGTCTTGTTATACAATTCAAGACTACGTTTGTTTTCCTATAATAAAAAATCAAGATAGACCAGACCATTCACTATGGTTAAGGTATTCCCATATAGTGATATTGAGGTAAAGCGCGATAGTAATGTCTTATTTAAAGTGAACAGGAATTGAGTAAAACACTACATAAGAAACCTGGAAGAAGTTAGCGTTTGTGCTGAGATAGACTTGGGAAAAGTCTGAGTAGCCTAGGGAACTGCGTCGCATCGCGATAGTAAATCAGGTGCTTCTTGGGAGGCAACCCAAGGTATTTTGTTATTTGTATTCTTATTACATGATTAACGTCGAATCTTTGTACCTATGGTGCCATAGATATGTCTAACTCTCTTGTTTTGGTTTGATGCAGTGGGGAAAATGCATGATTTTTAGTTGGGGGTGAGGCTTTTTGTAGGTCTTGATATCCTCTAAGGGTTTTTGTTGTCATTCCTCTTTTCCTCGGAGTTTTATTCCTAGTAGATCCAGCATGTTTAGGCGTATTATGTTTTGTTTCATGATGTTTTGTATAATAAGGAGATTTTTAAGTATTTAGGCCAGTAATCATGATTTGATTGATTTTTTATACCCCTCCAAAAGTTTAAGTTGTTAGAACTGTGTTGATGTATAAATGTGTGAACTTTATGGATCTCTTTATAGCATTAGGGTTAGTGACATGATAATTACTTTAACAATTGCATAAACTGGATAAGTAGTAGTTGGTGATATTGACACTATGCTACGTGTGAGTGAGATACTACCTAGTTCCCCGTGTGTGTTAAATTCGGAACTTTCCTAGTTAGTCTCTCCAAGGTTGAAGGATAGTTAGTTAGGAAAGGATCATAGGCCAATTTTTATTATAGTCTACTTTTTGCCTAAATGACCTTCTATGCGTGAATTATACCCCTTGATCTCTATTTTGATCCTTGTAAGCCTATTTTTCTTATTTTCACCATTTATCTTCCCATTTGTATTACAATTTACCTATTTTAGCCCACGTCCTCCTTGGACATTGTAAACCTCAACATAGGCAAAATACCTAAGTTGAGGTTGGCTATCATAGGGGTGCATAGTGTAAAATGGGTATGAAGAAGGGAAGTACGAAAAAGTTAGTAGGGCCGGGCGTGGTAGAAAAAAAGAAAAGAAAAAAAGAAAAATTTTGAAAAAACAAAAAAGAAAGAATAAAATACCACACCCCACTTGAATGTGCATAAAAGAATAAAAGGTAGAAATAAGGCTGAATAAGAAGGAAATTAGCTAGTAAGTGATACCCCAAAGTTAGTGTAGTGCGAAAAAGGCTTAGTTACTTTAAATGTCCATATATATATATATATATATATATATATATATATATAT
>JAPEIP010000010.1:192616948-192679197 GCA_026120095.1 Capsicum chinense
TTTAGTTATTTTACCACCATATTAACACGGGTAGTATATTTCCTCAATCGTATAATAATATCAATGAATTTTGTAAATTACGATAAATTTTTGGTTAATTAAATTTTAATTACGATTTTATACCTCATAATACAACGTGTTAATCAGATAAATTATCAATTTTAATTAGATATATATGTACCTCGTAATACAACGTGTTAATCAGATAAATTATCGATTACTAGTCTTACATTATTACAACTTCAACAATTACGTGTATCTACATTCACACAAAATAGTATATCTATTCCTTCAATAGTATGACATCATTGTATTATTCAAAATATTTTGATATATATATTCAGTTATCGAGCTTTCGATTGCTGCATATGTCACTATATGAGCTATATGTATATATACATATATTCAATTGCCTATCAACTTTCAAATATGTACTATAAATACCCCATAATAATATACAACGTAACATATTTCACAGATACTCAGTCGAATTATTGGTTGGTTTATCTTATGTCATTAATATACCTTCACTATATAATATGTATATACTATATATATACCTATACATACACACACATATACATACACACTATCGACTATATCAATACGTACTATATCTATACGTCATCACATACGTACACAAGTATATTATCCAATTATATAATGCGACGTATTTCATATACGTACTATATACATCACATACCCGATTTTACTACCCCATTGTATTTCACATATACTCAGATAAATTATCGGTTGGTTTATCTTATGTCATTAATATACCATCGCTATATAATATGTATATATTATATATATATGTTTATATACACACACTATCGACTATATCTAGTTCAAAGTATGTACTATATACATTACATGTGTACACAAGTATATTATGTGATGTGTTTCTTATACATACTAAGATTATTAGTGATCGATTAATTATATTTGATTACCTTAATATATTATGTTTTGACTACATTGTTCATCAATTGATCAGTACATGATATATATATATATATATATCTTTATATACACATATTCATTATACAAAGATTATGCATGTTTAACGTCATTTAACGTATATAGAAAGGAAAATATTTATTTTATATATTGAAACATAAGTAAAAGATAAAGATTATGTTTAACGTAATATGTTTATTATATTGGTTATTGAGTAGGTGTGATCAGTGTAATTTGAAAAAATTATATATGTATTAGATTATATTGGTTACTAAAATTTATTTGCTTTTTAAATTTTGATTTGGAAAATAAATAAATAATTTATTAAAATTACAACAAGTGGTAGGTTTTCGGTAAAAATTTTTTAAAAATAATTTATTAAAAACCGACAATAAGTAGTAGGTTTTTATAATTTTTTAATTAATTTTTTAATAAAACCGACCACAAGTGGTCGTTTTTTCCAAAAACAAATTTAAAAATAATATTTTAATAATTAATACTAAAATTATTTTAATAATTATTTTTATTTTTTAAAGTAAAAAAGCTACCACTTGTGGTAGCTTTTTTTTTTTTTAAAATTTAAATCCATCCACTTGTGGTCAGTTTTTGGAAAAAAATAATTAAAAAATAATCAAAAAATCGACCACTTGTGGTCGGTTTTTTAATATATTTTTAAATTATTTTTTTTTAAAAAAAACGTTCACAAGTGGTCGGTTTTATTGTTTTTTATTTTTTTCAGTTACAAAATAAATAATAATTAATACTAAAATTATTTTAATAATTATTTTGATTTTTTAAAATAAAAAAGCTACCACTTGTGGTCGCTTTTTAAAAAAAAATTAATTTTTTTTTTTTAAAAATTAAAATCCAACCACAAGTGGTCGATTTTTTCCGACCACAACTTGTGGTTGGTTTTTTCCTTTTTTTTAGTAGTGATATAATGAGTTACAGCCAAAACAACGAATATAACCTTGAAATTATTTATCTGATTCTGTTCTTTTCTTTTTCCTTTAGAGTAAAAATGAACTCTGAAAACTTTGAAAAGTAAGTTTGAGAATAAATTTAATTACAAGGATATTCTATCAAACAACTTTTTATATATGTAATAATAATTAAATAAATGTTAGGCTAAATATATTGCTTATCAGTAAATTTTATTTAGACACATGAACTATCACATATGTCAATTGAGTATTTTGAATGCATGATAAAATATTTATATTAGACACTTTAGTCTGAAATTTTTAATAAGTTTTTGTGCATGCTTTCAAGCTCCTATTATATAGATAAATTAACTATTTAAAATATGTAACTTACTTTAATTATAAGCATGTGGGAAGAACTTCATATAAAAAATAATAAAATAACTATATTGAAAAAAATCATATGTTGGGGAAATTAAACCCAATTTAAACATTTGAAGGCTTCTCAATTTTGAGTTTGATTTCAGCCTATCCCATGTGTTCTAGTGAATGTGCTAGTGGAATTTGGTAGTGTAATGACCTTCCAAGTTATTTTCTCAATTTTCATGCATTTTGAACATTTTGAGCCTTCCCCTAATGACTATAGGTCATTTATAACTTGCCAAAACAATTGGTTCAATCATTGGACAATTTATTTTTGTTTTAGGCTCATCTTTCTAGTTTGGAGCTTTACTATTAAAGAATTATTCTCAGATCAAAAATCCTAATAAATGTCCTCGAATAAGAATTTTGATAGCTCCATTAGCTCTAGGATGATGATTTTAGGCTAGGGGGATCCTTGGTCTAGGTCTCGAGGCTTCCAGACTCATTTTGGGCTATTGAATTGTAAATTAGAATTATAGGTGTGAGACCCATATTTATTCAAAATCATCTTGAATTAAAGTTTTAATGGTTCCATTGAGTCCAAAATGTCATATTTGGTATAGTAGCATAGTTTGTTTGTGCACACGGTGTATCGAATTAATCTCGAACACCCTGTCAGAGTCTGTTGGGACTTTGGAAAGCTACTAGTTTTCTAGAATTTAGTGCATACATCTTTATTTCTTTGCGTTCACAAAGGTTTGAGTTCTTGGTCTTTACCACACGTTCACGATACGAGTCAGCCTCGACTAGGTAAACTACCTTCTTCGCGATCGCAACTTATTGCTCATGTTCATGATGGTCCAATTTCTCTACCTTCACGTTCGCAACCCATTGGCCGCATTTAAGAAGGCTATTATTCTTGGTTTTGTTACGACCCTTAGTCCCCACATTCATGAAGGCTAAATCTCGGACAGTATAAAACTTCCTCTTCTATGATTTTTCACCTTTTTTTCGCCCATTTCTGCCATTTTAGCCTTAAGAGCTCAAGAAAATTGTGGGAAATCATTGATTAGAGCTAGGGATGTGTAGAGTATGATGAAGTGACAATTTTCCACTAATTTCTTTGTAAGATATTTGCCTAAATCCTCTATTTTATTCTTGTTTCTCTCTTATTTTTGCCATCTCTCAAGGCTGATTTGAGCCTCGATTTGTAATCTATTTATGCTCAAATTTTGAGCATATACTCCTTTTCCTTCAAGGGACCTCATGACATATTTAATTTTAAGATTCCATTAGCGAGCCCAAGAGCCCATTTGACCTAGTTTTGGGCTTGTAGTTTCATATTGCAATATGAGTATTGTTTTACTCCTATTAATGTGTAGATTATTATTTTGATAGTGCAACATCATTTTTAGGATCATGGAGCAAGGACAGGCGATTTATTGGTGATTTAAGATTACGGTTCAACATCAAGGTAGGCTTCAATCAACATTTCTCTATGAGATGGTGTGATGTATATATTACACGCTAGGTAGGGATTATAGGATATATTTATGCCTAGTGTATTATGAATTAACCTATTTAGGAAGTTTGGGATAGAAATAGAATGCGAACCTTAACATAGGACATCCGTTTGGCCATACAATCCTATTACATTTGATTATAAGCATGTTAAAAATAGATTAATGTTAAGGATCCTCTAGTATAAGACATACCATCTAACTTAGTGATTAGGATCATAGATTCTCGAACTAGGGTGATATTATCATGCTAGTTATGTATTGTTCAGTTTGAGGCCGTGGTTATAATACTCTTTGAACTCTGAGTGAGTATTTTATCCTTAAAAGGACATGATTCTAATTTATAGATGCTTAGGCACTTATAATTGTATTTTTTAGATACTGGTGATGGCTTGTATACTCATAGGCATATTTATGATCACTTAGTGGTATGATTCCAAAAGAAATCCTTGATTTTACTTTTATTTTCTAAAATAGAATTTATTCCCACTTTTCACTTTTAAAATGAATTCTTTTACAATGGGAATTGTACCACCTTATTTAATGAATTATGAACTTTTGGAACTATATATGTTATATTGGAAATTAAACCGAAGTTGATTTTGATTCATTATTAGTCCACTCTTTTGCCATTACTATTTATTTTGGTCGACGGATATTTTGGCCCTTTCTATGCTATTATGTTAATTTAGTCCCAATCTTGATCTCGGACAATAAATTTACAGATTTACTCTCTTTTTGCCTTAGTTTAGGTGCAAATACTTATTATATATATATATATATATTTAGTACTGGATGGAGAGGATTGATTATGATTATTATTGGAAGTCCTGATTTAGGACTAGATAGTGTATACGGATACCCCGAGTCCCCTATGGGCTTAATTGTCTTTGAGCCATAGTGCTGGAGAAGGATAGTCACTGGAGGTCCTGCCTTTGCGAGTTATTGAGTTAGAAGAGGTGTATACACTTGGTACATTGTGGCACTTGGATTTGGATATTACATTCATTCATTCATATGTATTGGCTATCACCAGTATAATTTTTTGGTGCTTATATGTATCTACCTTATGGGGGGTTGTATAGGTATAAGTTATGATTTTTGTTTACTGAGTGCTTGTTTTCACCTTTTGGGGTTTTGGGGCCCCGGTTAGGTTATTAATTTTTTTGAACTAGCTGGTTACTTTATTGTTGGTTATTATGGTTAGTTTGTAGCAGGATGATCATGGACTGGTTTCAAAGGTTGTCAGTACATTTTTGAACCTTTACTCCTTTTAGAGTAAAATTTAGCATTGCTAGGTTACTTTATGATTATTCACTTTGGTTAGAGGCCTTGAGTATGCTAGTATTAGCTCCCTTACTTAGCTATGATCCTCGAGATGTTAGGTTGGTTCCCTCAGGTTATTATCTTGAGTTTAGTCCTATATGGTATTATCGTATATCCCTCTCTTCCTTTGTCTATTTATATTGTATATGTATCCGTTGGTCTAGTACTACTACTATATATTCTTCCTTCACTCTTCATTTATATATTGGCTAGTGATATGCGGTATTGCACTTTAGTTCCTAACACTGTTAGAATAAAGTATTTTATCCTTATTGTTCTATTACCATTATTATGTTTAGTTTCTTAAATAACTGTATGTAATTAGTCTTCTCGCTTTACCTGTTATTTATACTTGCTTTATCTTTGGACCTAGTTGGACGATGCCTACTTAATACCACGTGTTTGGTACTCATACTACACTATAACTTGTAGATCATAGTTCGAGTTCTTGCCATTGACGTGTGCAACAGGTAGGGCAGTTATGAATCAGAGATTTGGCATGATCTCCTAACGTTTAGAGTATCCTTGCTGTCCCTTTTATTGATTAGATTGATCTCTACTTTGTATTTCAGAGACGACTTATACTTTTACTTATTTTATATGTCGCTTGTACTCTTGTTGTAATAGAAGCTCTTATACTGACTCCACCAGATTTTAGGATTGTAATAATCTCTTTATTATATTCATTCTATATTTCTTTCATTTCTCTTAATAGTCCGTTACTAGCCATTTCACACTAAGAGTTGGCTTACTATCAAGACCCGAGAATACTCCCTAATCATAACACGGTTCACAGAGTCAAAAGTGACCCAAGCTAACCCATGGCCTGACATAAGCTATGATTACTAAAGGAAAGTAACAAAATACTAAGTGGAATGCAACAGAAATATGAATAGTAATGAAGTCAATGCTGATGCTATCTGAAATACTCGATGAAACAAAAAACATGTCTAACTGTCTGACATTCTGAAAGCCTCTAAATCATGACGAGCTATTGGGATAGGTCCCCAACTAACTATAATTGACTGAAATAATGTAAAATACTGGAAATAAACAAATGATAGCTAGTCCTAGACTAATGAGGACTCACCAAGGCTGCAATTGAGTGGAACAAGAATGTGCTAAGTGCGGTTAGGGTACTGACCATTCGAGCCTATATTATGAGATAATATAGCACAAAGAATTATGTGATCAGTACTTTAAATGTACTGAGTATGTAAGATGGAACAGACTAACTAGTATATAAACTAAACATAAATGCATGAACATGTAAACTGAATGCAAGACTAAGTATAAACATATGCTGGATAGACTGAATAACTGAATACTGAATACTTGGTCAAGCAAACCTTAACTGAACATAAATTAAAACTGAACTGAGGACTATAGGAGCTAATAATAACCGACATGCACCAATTTGAGCTAATCGGGGTCCAACCTGTAACCCAGTATGAAAGATGTCAGTACCTTTCCAAGGGTACCAACACTAGATGACGTGGATCCACTAAATTGATGTCCCAAAGGACTAGGGTGTCCGTCCTGTACTGGTGGGTGACCCCTCATAACCTATGCTGGTGCCGTAGTTCTGTATAGAATTCTACTAAAGGTCTCAATCCTCAACTGGCGGGTGAGCTTTCATCCCTGGGTTTACTCGACGCTACTGCTTCCAACTAAACTGACACTGTTAACTGATAACTTCTTAGCATGATCTGATAACTGATATATGCTCAACATGATAATATTCTAAATTTAGCAACATAAACATAATTTGAATGGCTCATCACATGAAAACTGATGTATGCATGACTATAGAGGTATCAAGTGTTCATAACCCACTAACTTTGACTAATACAACTGAATATGATGACATATATGGAGCATGGTAAAGGGGATTTCACAATTTAAAACCAAAAAACTCAACAACTTATCATGATAGGAAAATTTAACATGGGGTAATCATTAATCTCAGGGAAAACACATACACATGATTTGGTTACACACATAAACTGAAGAGAGTAGGAAACTCATATTTGACCTGGAACCCAATTCAAGGGAAAGGGAATTTTTATTGAAATTTAAGAGTTCTTGAGACTCAATGGGTGGAATGTACCCACTGATGAAATCCCACATACCTAAAGTAAATTCCTTGGGGAATTACTTGAACTTGTGCTTAAAATTATAGAACCCTAGTGCTTTGGAGAAGAAGATAATCACTTTCTTTTTGCTAAGTGTAATGATTTTGGAGTTTATGGAGTGTTACGGTAACTTTAATCCCTCTATAACTTATATTGGAGTGCCCAAACGATGTGGGTTTGGGATTAAACCATAGGGAATTACCAAAAACCCCTTTTAAAATTGTGTAGGGATTTCTGGTTCCAATCGTCACGACTCACCCAACGACTTATTACGATTGGTCATGGTCATGACCTGAGGACATGAGGTCTTACATCCTTTTTATTAGTGTAATGATGATCATGATTCATTAGGAGTAGTTGTGATCTGAGACTCGATTTCTAGATTTTTTACTAGTAGGGCAATGGGTCCACACAATGACACATTATGCCTCATAACGAATCGTAAGCTGGAATCATTATCACTGGTTCAAAATTTGAGACCCTCACTGGAGTGGTAATGACTCATTACATTTGGTTACGATTCATTGCTAGAGTCGTTGTCACTGTAGTTTGATAGACCCTTAGGAAATTTTCCATAACTTTTTGCCACGACATCAGATTATGGCGATACTAGTGGCATTGGAAAGGTGATTTAATAACCTATCTTTAATGGGTCTAGAGGTTGAAAACTTGGGGTATTACAATATATCCCCCTTGGGATCGTTCATCCTTGAATAAAACTGACTAAGCTAAAATACTTGGGGAAAAACTGAGATTTTGCATTGGACGTTTATAAACTGAACCATGAGTTGATATTTGAATCTGTGACTAATGCATGGACTGAACTGAACTCATTTATGCATGCTATGAGTGAAATAGCTGGATGGATTAGATAGAAATGAAAGAATTAATTACTTAATTAAGGAAAAGTATTAAAGTTAGGTGTGAGTTTGAAAGGAAAAGGTGGGGGTACTTGGTCATCATATTTTCCTCTGCTTCCTAAGTAGCTCCCTCAACTGACTGGTTTCTCCACAGAACCTTTACCAAGGTGACCTCTTTATTCCTCAGACTATGAACTTGATGTCCAAGGAACTCAACTAGAAATTCTTCGTAAGAAATACTATTTTCCATGTCAATCCTTTCTAAAGGGACTTCTAAGGCTGGATAACCAATGAACTTCATTAATAAGGAAACATAGAACACTAGGTGTACTAATGCTAACTCTACAGGAAATTCCAACTCATAGGCTACTTTCCCATACCTACTCAAAATCTTATAGGGATTAACATAGCAGGGACTAAGATTCCCTTTCATACCAATCCTCTTTACCTCTTTCATGGGTGAAATGTTTAAGTAAACAAAATCACCAACATCAAACTTAAGCTCTATTCTACTTACATTTTCATAGGATTTCTGATGGCTTTAGGCCGTTTTCAGGCTCTCTCTATTCTACCGAACGTTCTTCATCACCTCATGCATTGAATTTGGACCTATCAATGCAGTATCACCAACCTCAAACCAATAGATAGGAGATCTACACCTCCTACCATAAAGAGCCTCAAATGGGGCCATCTCAATACAAGGGTGATAGATGTTATTGTAGGAAAACTAAATCAAAGTCAAGTGATAATTCCAACTGCCCTTGAATTCAATTACACAATCTCTCAATATGCCCTCTGAAGTCTGTATGGTCCTCTCTGCCTGACCATCTATTTGTCGGTAAAAAGTGATGCTGAGAAAAACTTGGGTACCAAGAGCCTTATGAAAAGTCTTCTAAAACTGAGCCATAAATGGGTACCTCTGTTTGAGATAATGGTCAATGGGACTCCATGCAATTTCACTAATTCTCTTAGATAAAGCCTAGCAAAGTCTTCAGTTAAGTCTGAAGTATTAACTAGCAAGAAATAAGCTGACTTAGTCATCTGGTCCACAATAACCTAAATGGAATCATCCTGATGACGAGTATGAAGCAACCCTGTAATGAAGTCCATATTTACCACTTCCCACTTCCAAGTGGGGATACTAAATTCCTGAATCATTCCACTAGGCCTTTGGTGCTTAACCTTAATTTGTCGATGATTTGGACACTTCACCACAAATTCCGCAATATCCTTCTTTATACCATTCCATATTCAACTTTTTGCAAATCACGGTACATCTTAGTGGTTCCTGGATGAGTATATTATCGGGAACCATGAGCCTTTGTTAATGTCCACTGCCTCAAATCTTCCATACTTAGTACACATAACCTTTCATGACAATGAAGCACACCATCTCCCCCTTGGGAGAAAACCTCAACCTTTTAATCCCAGTCTGCCTCTTTGAACTTAAGCAAAATAGGATCACTATATTGATTTTTATTTACCTCGGCAACCAATGAAGATCTAAACCATTCTTAACCCATACACTACCTTTAGCAAAATCAACCAACCGAACTGCCAATCTAGCCAGCTGATGACCTCACGTACTAACTCTTTATTTTTATCCTCAATGTGAGCAACATTAGCCATAGACAATATGCTAATGGCGTCGATCACATCATTGGCCTTACTCGGGTGATACAACACACTCATATCATAATCATACAACAACTCTAGCTACTTTTCTGACAAAGATTTAAATCTTTCAGACTTAAATCATATTGGAGGCTTTTGTGATAAATGAACACATCAACATGAACCCTATAGAGGTTTGAGCAGTCTAGAGGCATATGCTAGAACTTTACCTCACTGTATCAACACATAACTAAGGCTAACCCTAAAAGCATCATAATAGACAATAAAAACATCTGAACCTTCTAGCAGAGTCAAAACTAAAGAGGAAGGGAGTCGAGTCTTCAACTCCTGAAAACTCTTCTCGTAAGAATTGGACCACTATAATTTGACCTTCTTCTGAGCCAGTCTAGACATGGGAGAGGCAATAGAAGAAAATCCTTCAACAAGCCATCTATAGTAATTGGCCAAGCCTAATAAACTCCTAATATTTGATGGATAGATGGGTCTAGGACAGTTCTTTATTGCTTTGGCATTTTACGGATCAACTCGGATGCTTTCACCAAAAATAATATGACCAAGAAAAGCTATTGATTTAACCAGAATTCAAACTTATTGAACTTAGCGAATAACTTATGATCATTGAGAGACTTTAAAATAATCCTTAAATGGTTTGCGTGCTCACCCTTACTATAGGAATAAATAAGATTGTCATCTATGAAGACTATGACAAATATGTCCAAGTATTGCTTGAACACCCTATTCATCAAGTCCATAAAGGCTATAAGAATATTTGATATTCCAAAAGACATGACTAAAATTCAAAATAATTATACTGAGTTCTGAAGGCTGTCTTTAGAATGTCACATTCTCAGACTCTAAGCTGATGATAGCCGAATCTGAGGTCTATCTTAGATAAATAATTTACTTTCTGAAGTTGGTCGAGCAAGTCATCAATCCTGGGGATGGGATACTTAGTCTTAATTGTGACTTTGTTCAACTGATGGTAGTCTATGCACATTCTGAGAGAACCGTCTTTCTTGTGCACAAAGAGAATTGGAGCACCCCATGAAGAGACACTAGGCCTGATGAAACCCTTATCTAGGAGGTCTTTCAACTGTTCTTTCAATTTCTTAAGCTTGGCTGGACCCATTTGGTAAGGTGGAATTGATATAGGCTAGGTATTTGGAAGGAGATCTATTCCAAAGTCAATTTCCTTCTCGGAAGGGACTCGAGAAGATCTTCAGGAAATACTTCTGGGAATTCATTCACTACTGGAACTGACTCAAGACTCAGATTTTTATATCTTAAGTCCTTGACTTAAACGAGATAATAGATGCACCATTTTGGAATTATTTTCCCCGCCTTACGGAATAGAAACAAACCAAACTATGGGCACTAAGGTGCTACCCCTCCATTCTAAGACTGGCTCATTAGGGATCTGGACCTAAACTATTCTGTTTCTATAGTCAACTAAGGGATAACAAGAGCGGTGCCAATCCATGCTAAGAATAACATTGAAATCGGTTATCTATAACTCTATAAGATCGACTGCAGTAACCTTCTGAGATAATGTGACTAGGCAATTACTGTATACCCATCTAGATATGATAAAACTACCTACCTGAGTAGTATTTGAGAAGGTCTTTGCTAGGATTTTGTGACTGATGCCAAAGTCTACTGCTATGTAGGGAGTCACGAATAAAAATATGGCTCTGGGATCTAATAATGCATAAATATGAAGGCAAAAACCTCGTAACATACTAGGAACCACATCAGGTGAACGCTCATGATCCTGTCAAGTTTGAAGGGCATAAAGCAGATTCTAATGTTGTCCCTGGTTGTACTAGAAGTGGTACCCTACTGCATTGGGAGACCTACAAAACTCATGAGGAGTTAGCCTAACCCTGTTGACAAAAATCCTTACCCCTCTGTGTAACCACTGGGAAACCCCTTATTCTATGGCCTGATTTGTCACTCCCTAAACAAGCATCACTACTAACTATTTACTCACCCTGATGGTTCTTACCAGATCTCCTACAAACTGGGTTGGTGCAACTAATATTCATGCTACCTTGAGACTTAAAGCCTGGCACTATATCACGAGTATCCTGTCTGAACTTAGACACTAGGAACTAGCAGATGATGGGGTTGGGGCTGAGTATTTTTGGAGGAACTGAGAATGATTCTCACCATCTGACCTCCACTGAGAGAAAATAAAATAGCCAATCCCGAATCTCTTATTTTATCTTTCCTTCTCCTTGATCTTATCTTTCTCAATTTGCTGAGCATGAACTATCAATCTAGAGAGGTCCATCTCCTTAATCAACAAGCTATTCTGTACTCCTTGACTATATCCTCAGAAACACCAGACACAAGCTTGCTCATTCGGGCCCTAGAATCAACTACCATATTTAGAGAATACCTTACCACTGAGTAAACTTGAGTGAGTACTTCTTAACACTCATAGTTCCCTGCTTCAAGTTGATAAACTTTTTTACTTTTGCTTTCCTCAGCTCAAGTGGGAAGAACCTATCCATAAAAGTAGTAAAAATTTAATCACACTATACAGGCCCTACATTGGTACCTTTATCCTTCTTTCACTACTTAACCTAAGTATGAGCCACTCCTCGTAATTAGTATGCATACACACCAATACTTTTACTCGAGGTGACACCCATGATCTCAGTCACTTTTTGCGCACTATCCAAAACCTCATGTGAATCCTCCTTAGGCTTGGACCAAAAGAACATCGGGGGATTCATTTGAGTGAAGTCCTGGATCCTAATTATTGTTGTATTCACTGCTAGGTTGGCTGGTGCAATAACTTGATGATTGTTCTAAGCAACCATAGATTAGGCCAAAGCTGTGAAAGTAGCCCTAAATTTCGCATGAAAGACTTACTCATTTAGAGGGTCTTCAGGAACAGAAAGTGGTGCTGGCTATTCCCCATTACTACTTTTGTTAGCCCTTCTAGGAGTCATTTTGTATAAACAAGTAGAGGACGTGTTAGAAAAATAAACTTAATAAGGTTCACACTCTATCGCACGACATGAATCATGAAAGAGGTGAAACTTTCCCAAATTATTTTGTAACCTCTCACCCATAAGTTTGGCGTACTTCACATCCATGAAGAAGACTCTACGAATGCGACTTTCAGACACCCTAGGACACTTTACGCCTTATACTTTGATACCATATTTGTCATGATCCAGGACTACTCCCTAGTCATAGCATGGTGCTTACAGTCACTAGTGACCCCAAGCTAACTGGCCTAGCATAAGCTGTGGTTACTGAAGGAAAGTAACAAAATACAGAGCAGAAGATAACTGAAATAAACTTAAATATAAATAGTAATGAAGTCACAGCTGATGCTGTCCAAAATACTCAATGAAACTGAAAACATGTCTAACTGTAAAGCCTCTAAATCATAACTAGCTATTGGGACAGGTCCCTAACTAACTCTAACTGATTGAAATAATATAAAATACTAGAAATAAATAAATGATATCTAGTCCTCAATTGATAATGACTTACTAAGGATGCAGTCAAGTTGAAAAGAAATGTGGAAGTGCGGTCAGGGTACTGACAGTTTGAGCCTATATTATGAGACAATATAGCACAAAGAATTATGCGATAGTACTTTGAATGTACTAATTATGTGAGATGGAATACACTAACTAGTATATAAACTAAACATAAATGCATTAACATGTAAAATGAATGCAAGACCAAGTATAAACATGTGCTGGATAGGCTGAATACTGAACAGTTGGTCAAGCAAACCTTAACTGAGCATAAACCAAAACTGTATTGAGGACTATGGAGCTAACAATAAACGACATGCCCCGATCTGAGCTAAACAGGTCTAATATGTAACCCAGTTTGAAGGGTATTAGTACCTTTCCAAGGGTACCAATATTGGCTGGCGTGGATCCACTAAATTGATATCCCAAAGGACTAGGGTGACCGTTCTCTATTGGTGGGTGACCTCTCATAACCTACACTGGCGCGGTAGTTCTGTAGGGACTTCTAATAAAGGTCTCAGTCCTCAACTGGCAGGTGAGCCTTCATCCTGGGTTTACTCAGTGCTAAGTACTACTTTTAACTGAACTGACACTGTTAACTGATAAATTCTTAACATGATCTGATAACTGATATATAATCAACATGATAATATTCTGAATTTAGCAACATAAACATAATCTGAATGGCTCATCACATGAAAACTGATGTATGCATGACTATATAGGTATCAAGTGTTCATAACCTACTAACTTTGATTAATACAACTGAATATGATAACATCTATGGAGCATGGTAAAGTGGATTTCACAATTTAAAACCAACAAACTCAACAACTTTTCATGATAGGAAAATTCATGATTTTTAACATGGGGAAATCACTAATCTCAGTGAAAAAACATACTCATGATTTGGTTACACACATAAACTAAGGAGCGTAAGGAAACTCATATTTAACTTGGAACCTAATTTAAGGGGAATAGAATTTTACTTGAAATTTAAGAGTTCTTGGGACTCAATGGGTAGAAGGGACCCATTGATGAAATCTATATACCTGAAGTGAATTTCTTGGGGAATTGCTTGGAACTTGTGCTTGAACTTGGTGAAACTTAGTTTGCTTTGGAGAAGAAGAGAATCACTTTTATTACTAAGTGTAATGATTTTGGAGTTTATGAAGTGTTAGGGTAACTTTAATCCCTCAATAACTGATGTTGGAGTGCCCAAATGACGTGGGTTGGGATTAAAAGATGGGGATTTACCAAAAACCCCTATTAAAATCATGTAGGGATTTCTGGTTCCAGTCGTCATGACTCACCTAATGACTGGTCATGAGTCGTGCTTTGAGTTGTGACTTGAGGCCCTAAGGTCTTGTGTCCTTTCTATTAAGGTAACGATTCCCCTCCTAACGACTTATTAGGTATTATAATGAGTCATTAAGAGTAGTTGTGACCTGAGACTCAATTTTTAGATTTCTTATTAGTGCGACAATAGGTCCACACAATAACTCGTTATGCCTCATAACGAGTCATGAACTGGACTCGTTTTCACTGGGTCAAAATATGAGACCCTCACTAGAGTGACAACGACTCACACATAGTGACTCATTATATCTGGTAATGATTCGTTGCTAGAGTCATTGTCACCGGTAGTTTTAAAGGCCCTTAGGAATTTTTTTGTATCTTTTTTGCCACAACATCGGATTAAGGCGAGACTAGTGGCATTGGAAAGCTAATTTAATGGCCTATCATTTGATGGGTCTAGAGCTTGAAAATTTTGGGTATTACACTTACCTACTAGTGGGTTACAGTAGGTGCCATCATGACCTTAGAAATTGGGTTGTGATAAGTGCTTTGCCCTAATAACAATAATTTTAAGGATCATCAACATCTATTGCAAATAGATCCATATAAAGAACTCACAATGTATATCAACATGAAATACAATAAACTCTGGCATATTCTTCACTTTATCTCATATCACAAATTAATCAAAGAGAAAAGATATAGTCAATTATGTAAAAACATTTTGTTATGACATATTAATTTACATTTATAATATAAAATAAAAAAAATCTAAGAAAAAGAAAAATTAAAATACACATATTGAGCACTATAATAGTGTAAAGAATGCGAGGAAAAAAAAGAGAGGAGAGTAACTAACAAAGTAGCGTATCAAAAAATAAATTTCAAAGACAAGCTAGAACTGATGAGATTGAAGAAAGCGTAGAAATAAAGAAAAAACTAAAGAAATTCAAAAGTTAGATCACCAATGAGGTTAATGGATCTGAAATTGTGAAAGAACATAGAGTGAGCAAGATAATAGTATTATGGAACTTTTTCAATTAAAAAAAGCATCACTGACGTTCCCATGGAAATAAGTTGATGTCCATAAAGAAGGACAAAAAAGGGTTGAAATAAAAGAGATAGAAATAAAATTAGGTATCATGATTTGAGCCTACACCCTGAGCATAACCAACATTTAGAACCATAAATATCCCAAGATAACCACTTGGCCTAGCATGAACATAAAATAGGTATTAAAAGATAATGCGGAAGCTAAAACATAGGCTGAACTTTTGTAATAAAATAAAATGAACTTTCATTAGCTGAGACATAGAGTTATTTGAAAACTGAATACAACTATCTAACTGCATATCTATAAAGCTCTACAAACATATTGAATACGGTTAGCTATAATAAGACCCCATGCTATGTTTACGTAAATAAACCTATCTACTAATATATCTACTAGGTTGTGCCTTCCAAAAAGATGAAGGGCTTATTAATATTTTAAAAGATAAATCCTATTGTAAAGTATGATGATGCACCTAAATACCTGAATGCTGGGAGTTTCATTATATTATGTAGTTCCAAAAAGAGGAGTACGGTGTTACGACCTAAATTTTTATCAGTGGCAGTCATACTATCCTCTAGTGGGAAAATTATCTAATCCAAATCTTCACCAAGTACTTGGCTATTTTTAAAAAATAATAGGCTCAAACTATAAAAAATAATGAACTCCATAAAATAGTAAGTAGATATAAAGTGCAAAGACAAATACCTATTACATATATCTCAAGGACCTAAAAGTCACGTACAAAAATTTCTAACCAAGAACTATTGTCTAATAAAATTATTAACAAATGTATCACTATCCAAAAGGATGAACACGATCTAATAAGAATGATCCATGGTTGCCTAAAGGTAGATGCTCACCCTTGGGTCAAAAGCTAGTGGTCATGTCCGGACACAAACTATCGGATCGTGAAGGCACCTATTCTAATCTACCTAGATAAGAGAACGCCTTAACAACCCCTTAAGAAGTCAAAGGGAGGCATTTATTTAACAGAAATTACCAACTTTTATTACAATAGTTTACAAAACCACATGCAAAAAATACAGACTACCCTAAGATCTAGTCTAAATAGGTACAAGAGTAGCTAATAGATAAGTAGAACTAGACATAACTTAAACCATGAGTAAGAGAAGTGGGAGTTCATAATGAATCACTACTGCAACAATTATGAAACCAACACTAATTCCTACAAAAGATTATACCTTGAAAAGTGTATAGCAAGAGTAGTATCAGTATAACCACATGTACTGGTAAGTCTCATCAGTTGACCCAAATTATATTACATAAATATAATATCAATATTCTAAAGAAAACATGCATTTTAATAGACGCATTAATCAACCCAGCTGATCCCTTTACCCATTATTAAACTTCAAGTTATGAACTCCGAGATACCATTTGTTCCATTTCTATTCTACTACCCCGACCCCTTAAGTCTGACCTTACGCCTAGGACTAATACCATTTCTAGGAAACAACTATATTAAGGATCATCGTACCCTGAGTCAAGATCCTTATTAAGGAACCTAACATACATGTAGAAGACCCATCTAGACAAGTAACCTGTCCATCGGTCCCCAAACATTAGGCCAGATTTAACCCATAACTACAGAAATCCTTACTCAACCTTAAACACATTTACATTTCACAACTAAGACAAAATAACAAGTCAAGCAACAATAAGAATTAGTATTCAAGTTATAAGTAGTCAAGACAAACACCAAGTCAAGTCAAGTCAAACCAATCAAGACCACTTAAATAATTATCAATACATAAAAATAACTATACCACATATAAAAATATTATTTGGTTTACTCATGGTACCATCAAAATCACTTGATCCTTGTACATACATGCTATGTGTGTCATAACCACCCTCTAGACATGACTTACAAGGGACAAATTCTGTCTATATACCTAAACCCCAAACATAATATCTACCAACCTTATTCCACTAATAAGTTGTGAGAATGTCCCAAATACCAAGACATCCCACACCAATCAATAAAGTAGGTTAAATGTATATGACAAGGTGGAAATTATTTGACTTGACCACGCTAAACAACATGCACTAACAAGCCATACTATCCGCATATAATACAAATTTGATTATACTACAATACCACCACCTACCCTAGCATTTAGGTCTTAGACATGATACCTCACCCATTATTCCATTTTGAATGATGATATGAAATACCACCCTAGATTGTTTGAAAATACACCAACACTCTACATAGTAGCATCACTTTTTGTAAAGGTTTAACTAAAAATGGGTAATTTTCCCTTTCAGTGTCATTCCAAACTTTGAGTCCACAATAGTGGAATACCTAGCATATATAATAACCATAGCATAACATGATAATGTGTACAAAATAGCCTATTTCCATACTTTATCCAAACTTAAACCAATTTTAGTAAACCTAAATCCATGCCCAAAGGCCTAAACATAAAATCTCCCAACCATCTATGTTATATTCGTGCTCTCTAACTTGAATCTATACTACCCAAATAACCTTAGCTTACCTGAATGTCAACAAGTGGTAAGAAGGATAAACCAATGCAATTTCCCACCTTGTGCCAAGGTGATAGGCGTGTTACTCCTAAAAAATCCATAGGTTTTGTCATGACCTGATTTACGAGTCATAATGGACCTACTAAATCCCACCAGTAGGTAAGCAAAACCATAACCTGAAGCTAAAATAATGGGTTAATTTTTTGAAAAATGCCCAACATAGACACAAAATCAACAACACAACATATAAATAATAAGGTATTTAAAATAGATAAAGATAGACAACATATATACCATAGCACGACCTGATATATCAAGTACAAGAACATCTAGTAATAATAATAATCAAACAACCCAAGTATCTAGAATAGTTTATAACATCTATCTCAAAACAAAAGATTGAACATATAAAGGTAGAAGGAAATGGGTAAATTCGACTCCAAGATCTCTTCTTATTTCCAAATATCAATACAGAATGAACATCTATCAACGATGGTAACTAGTACTCAGATCTGCACCAAAAAGGTGCAAAAATATAGTATGAGTACCAAAACCACAGGTACTCAGTAGACATCATCGACCGACTGATCTAAATCATAATATAAATATGATAAAATGTAAGATAATATAACTAAGTCAAGGTATAGACAAACCTAAAGTAACTCCAACATTACTGCACATAAACAAGTAAATAAACTAGAATAATTGAATAACATAACATAAATCATCAACATAAGCAATCATAACTACAAAATTAGCTCCCATACGCCAATTAGTGCAGAAAAGTAAATAACCCATCGCAAGCCCCTATAATCCTGGAAGCTACAAACAAAATAGAGTAACCCACCATCGTCATTTATCAACTCTCATAATACAATTGGAATTCCTCTGAGTCATGTCACACTATAACTATCGAATGTCCATATTCATTATTTTCTAATTAATCAACATTTATCAATTAACCATAATGTAACAACTAATCCACATGTATCAATAAATCACCCTTTATCAGCTAAACATCACTTATTAACTAATCTTCATATAGTAGCTAATCATCACTTATCAATTAGTCATTATTTACCAATTAACCAATATTTATCAACTAATAATTATTTCACTAGGATCTATTTATATCATACCACACTATAAGCATTTCCTCATTTTTGGCTTAGATAGGTTGTTAATCTCACACCAGTGTCATCATATCATAATAAGTATATCATCATAGTATAATGTATATATCTAGACTTTATTTGGTATGTATATTCAACAATATTCTTATAAATATCATCATAATTATGTTTCAATCTTGTCGAGCATATATATATCATCATAAATATCCATTGGCCTTGACGGGCATATAGGTATCATCATAAACATCCTTCAATCTAACCGGACATATATATATATATATATCACCATATTCATTCTCCGGCCTTGTCGGGTATATGTATATCATCATAATCATTCTCCAGCTTTGCCGGGCATATGTACAATTAATATCATCATTAATGTGGCCAATAGCATAATCAATAGAGTACTTAATAGCATAATCATGAACATAATATATTAACATAATCAATAATCATAATCAAAATTGTGAGTTAGACCATAAATAATAGCATGATTGCTAATATAGTAAATAAGCATGATCTTTGGCATAATCAATAGAATAATCGCTAATATAATCAATAAGCATGCTCTTTAGCATAATCCGTAACGTATTTGCCAGTATAGTCATTAAACATAACCTCTAACATAATCAATATGTACTATCAAACATAGGCAATAACTTATGAATAGCCTAATTAATGGCTTATCATAGCATAATAGATAGCTTATCCTTTGTATAATCGATAGCTTAT
Organism: Capsicum chinense; assembly: GCA_026120095.1. Taxonomy (NCBI): domain Eukaryota; kingdom Viridiplantae; phylum Streptophyta; class Magnoliopsida; order Solanales; family Solanaceae; genus Capsicum; species Capsicum chinense. The sequence goes on from JAPEIP010000010.1 coordinate 192,636,906, forward strand.
CAATAGATTGATTATTAGCTAATCCATGTCTTAATATATAACTTCTTCATAGCATATTAGATTTTGCATGCAAGGTATTGTAATAGTTAGATAGTGCACGTAAGTCTACTGAGTTGAGAAGCCAAGGGGAACATAGGTCTAGTGTCCGTCTTAGATTGTTTATAACCAAAAACAACCAAGCCTTGTTACTTTAGCTAGTTACTACAAATCTCCCCTTTTTACTTTTCCACATTTCCTGGTGATTTCAACAAGTTCGAGATAGATTTTTGGCCTATTCCTTGTGGCATTGGCCCTAACCTAGTTAGGTTACTATATTTTGAAAGTAATCGCTTTATCCTTATAAGGAGGGATAGTTTGGGAGTTATAAAATTTTTGTATCGTTGTCGGGGATATAGTCTTAGAATTCTTGATTGAAGTTGTTGGAGTTATTGGGTTTTATTTTCTTTTCTTTTGTTTATTTTGTTTCCTACTCTTCTTGAGATAACAGCCTGGCCACAAAAAGTATAGAGTGATGATGACTCCTTATTTATTGATCCTTTTCCTTTTGATATGGTGTATTATTGTAAAAGTGTGGTAAATTTAGCATGTGAGCACAAGGATAGCCTGTTGGAAATAGTAACACACCTTGTCCATAATAATTATAAGCTTATTCAAGATGTTAAGAGGTTTGGCTTGGATATTTACCACCAATAAGTAGAACTAGATACAAAAGTTGCTGTGGGTAATGCCCAGCAACCTAGTTATGGGTTGTGTGAGACTAAAGGAATTTTGAAAAGCCAACTTGAGGAGCTGAAAGTGGAGGAGTTTGAACTTGATCATGCTCTTATAGATAGTGTGACTCTTTAAGAGAGCATACTCTAGTTACGTGAGGATGTAAAAAAGACTACAAATCCCGAGTTAGGGCATGTTGGACCTCATTCGATGCATTTTTCCATATTGTATTTGGATATACGGATCTTGGTTGATCCATCTGAGCCTGAAAAAGAGTGCAAGAAGGAGGAAACATATGTCTATATTCTTGAATTTGCTGAGTCTAAATCAAAGAACTACATTAGTCACGTAAGGGCCAAGAAGTACAACATGCCACATATATTTCTTGGGTCCTTTATTTTTATACCTCCCCCCTATGAGAATAATTAGAAAGAAAAAACAATTAGGGGTGAAGTTTATGAGTTCAAAGTGGTAAGAGAAATTTGAAGGCAAATTATTGGGCTACCTTGATGAAGTCTGAATAATAAAGGTACCCATGGGCTAGTTGGGGAAGTCTAAGTACCCAACCAAGTCCTGTCATGCCACAACTTGAAATCAGACACTTATTAGGAGGCAACCTAAGGTATTTTATTATTTTGTATTTGTGTTTGTGATTGACGTCAGATCTCCGTACCTATAGTGACAAAGGTATGTTCCTAACTCTCTTGTTTTGTAGAGGTTTGATGCATTGGGGACAATGCATGATTTTAAGTTGGGGGTGGGGCTGCTTGTGGATATTGATGTCCTCTTAGGGTTTTTGTTACCGTGCCTCTTTTTCTTGAAGACTTGTTCCTAGAAGAGCTGACATGTTTAGGCGTATTGTATTTTTTTTCATGATATTTGTTGTTAACTAGGAGAAAAATAAGTATCTAGGGCAGTTAACATATTTTTATTGTTAATACCTCTCTAATTATCTATTTTTGAACCGTGTGATATATATGTGTGCTTAAATATTGTGGATCTTCTTATGGCATTAGAATTATGGATATGATGATCATTGCTAACAATCGCATGAACTAAATAGGTAGTAGCTTGTGATGTGACTCTGTGCCATGTGTGTGTGAGATACTACTTAGTTTTCTTTATGTGTTGAATTTAGAACTTGCCCGATTAGTGTTGCCTAGGTTGTTGGATAGTTGGTTAGGAAAGGATCACAGGACATTTTTGATTCTAGTCTACTTTGCCTACATGACCGTTCATGTGTGAATTATATCCCTTGATCCTTTTTTTAAGCCTTATAGTCTATTTCTTTATTTTTACTTTTCACTTTTCCATTTGTGGCACAATGAACCTGTTTTAGCCCTGGTCGTTCTTGGATATTGTGCATCTCAACTCAGGCAAATCGCCTAAGCTAAGGGTGGATATCATAGGGGTGCATAATGTAAAGTAGGTATGAAGAAGAGAGAAATAAAAGAAAAAGAAACTAGGGTAGGGTGTGGTAGAAAAATAAGAAAAAAATAAAATAAAAATTATGAAAATTACAAAAAAGAAAGAATAAAGAAACCACACCCATCCTGAATGTGCATAAAAGAATAAATAGGAGAAATAAGGGTGGAATAAAAGAAAATTGGTTAATAGGTGAGAATCCATGGTTAGTGTAGTGCCAAGGTGTCTTAGTCACTTTAAAAGTCCATATGTGTCATACCAGCCCCAAGCCTACATTACAAGCCGAGAAAAGTCCTATAGTGATCCTAACTTAACAGTCTGAAGGCTAAGGTAAAGAAAATAAGGGCAATCCTATGGTATTTGACATGCATTGATTGAAACTTTTTTTGTGAGTATGAGTGTCTGTTGACCGTCCCTCCATTGACATTCTTGATTTCATATATAAGTTAGTGGGACTTCTTTAATGTGAGGGCACATAGTTTGTATTGCTAGATGCTTATTTGTTTGGTAGTATAACTTGTAAATTATCCATGGTTGTTTGTTGCTAACGTAAGTCCATATCTTGATTCCTTAGTGTCACATTGTTATGCTTCATTAATACACACAATTGATTTTAAAATGTTGAACTTAAAGAGGGTAAGGATTTTGAGCTAAAATAGATCATAGATTGCCATAGGTATCTTAGGTTTCTCTTGGTTAAGCATTGTCGTATTATTTTGTTGCCTGAGGACATGCAATGTTCTAAGTTGAGTGTGTTGATGTGCTATAGAAATATGGAACTTTCGATGCTTTAAACAATGAGAATATGTATGTACTTATGGCTATTTAGTTGGATTTAAGGTGTTTTTGGAGTGTTTTACACGAAATAATGTTTTGGATGCTAATTTCGTAAAGAAAGGAAAAAAGGTGTTTGTGGCTACTTTTTGGTGAAATTAAGGATTTTGGGACACTTTCTAACTTGTTCAAGATCAAAGCATGTTCGAGAATTGAAGAAGAGCTAAAAATATGACTCCTGCCACTTACTTAGTCAACCTACCGACCACATGTAGGATCTAATGACCACAATTAGGCAAAGCAAGTACAAAAAGTCCAAAATCCCGAGATCTGAACTTACTGGATTTTTTCATCTGCTACCCGCACCCTGTAGCTGTGCCTAGGTTCAGGACTGCTGGTAGTACCTATACCCAAGATCATACTAAGGGTGCAAACAACATGTGGCCGCCGACAGTGATTTTCCCGAATCATTCTGGAATCATTTCCTAGGGTTTCTATGGATCCTAATTACACTCCTATAATGCTTTTAAGTCCTATTATGTATGGGTATTAGGTTTTCATATTTTAGTTAGGATTTGAAGACTAGTGTTTCTTGTAACTTATAAATACCCTTTAGGCTTTGTATTCATAAATTTATACATTTACATATCCAGGGGTAGGCCCTTAGGGGCTATCTTATACTCTCATTGTTCCTGGTTTGTTTTTGGTTTGTTATTCAATTTAAGACTTTGCTATTTCTTCTTTCATTATTGTGAGATTGATTTTTTAATTTTATTTGTGGATTCCATGATTGATCTTATAACTATGAGTGACTAATTCCTTTAGCTAGGGTTGTGGGAACCCTGGTGGATTAACGAGGTAGAGAAAGTGCCAAATCGTTCTAGATTAAGATTCTTGCATGTATTGGGTTTTCTTCATTCTTATTGATTTCTTAGTGGTGGCAAACATTAAGATCCCGCCTAGAATACTACTACTTACTCCAAAAGAGGAGTAGTGACTAGGAATACAAGATCACAACAGTAATTTGAAGACAAACAGTCGAACCATTCTACTAGGAATCATCTAAGTATGATCGTTAACTATCATCTAATAACAAGAAACCCAAAAGGTAATAGTTAACTAGGATCCAAAATAAGGGTTAGTAAGATGACACCCTAAAACTCAAAAGGAATAGGGTGAAATCCATCTGCTTGTCCAAAAAACTGTTGATGGTACATAACTTATCAGATTCTGCATGCAAGGTATTGGAATAGTTCGATAATGCACGCTAAGTCTACTAAGTTGAGAAGCCATGGAGAATACAAGACCAATGTTCATCTTAGATTGTTTACAACCGAAAGAAACCAAGTGTTATTACTTTTAGCTAGTTACTACAAATCCCCCTTTTTTTTCTTTTTCGCACTGCCTTGTGATTTTGACAAGTTCGAGATAGATTTCCTACCTATTCTTCGTGGGATCGACCCCAACCTAGTTGGGTTACTACATTTTGATAGCGATTGATTTATCTTTCTAAGGAGGGGTAGTTTGGGCATTTTCACTCATCAATAACCTAAGTTTAATCAATAAATCATTCATGGCATACTCGTTAAGCATTACCTTCAATGTCATCCATAGATGTACACAAACGTATCAAAGGGTCTTCAATAACTATCGTAAGTCTTGGCCTAAGGTGGGTCAAAGATCCCACTTCTAAATCCTAGAAATAATTTACCAAGAAATGTCTACCTCGGACTAGGCTACAGGAACCTAAATCCACTACTAGGTATTGAACAAGCCACAAAAAGTCCTAGGATATCAATTCCTCCTAATATAGAGTAAGTAAGTCCCTTCCGCCTAATATATTGGAAATTTAGGTAAGTTTTATACTAGACTCAAGTGACTAAGGAAATCTTCTCATTATTTTAGTAAATAAAGCATTTCCGATCTAAACATAAACCTACAAGTTCAACTTCACCTAAGGTATGATTAACCAGGGTAATTATGCCCAAAATAGTATCCAAAATAGCCTAATTGGTCCAACTAACCAAAGTATTGCAATATAGCACACCAATACCTAAAACCTATCCTAAATCTAGCACAATATCATAAGCATACTACGAATTAGCTCAATCTAACAAGGGGTAAAACCTATCCTACCTAGATGCCGAAACAAGCTTACAAGATATGCTAAGTCACTGCTTTTCCCTTCCAAGAAGCTTTTTCTAGACAAAAAGCTATCAAAATCACATTCTACTCATCAATACATGAATAATGATATCTATATTATACTATTTTGATTTGGGTTCAAAATCACATTAAAATCTCATGTGGGTCCTATTTATGAAAAATCATATTTCCAAAACCAACCCAATGTTTCCACATGTTCAAGGAAGAATTACCCTAAAAATGAGTGAATTTCGAGCTAATTTGGGGCTAAAGTAAAGCCTCTGAGGTTTTAGGATTTTTGAACAAGAAATGGAAATTTCTACCATGAAAAGGGTGAAATCCTACCACAAATTGGAAGATAATTGCATAAACAAGTATAGACAAACTCCCAAATCACCCACAACCTCCAATTTTAAGTTATCTCTCTAATTAGGGTTTTAGCTCTCTTGGAATGGGAAAAATTATGTAAAGTGGGTCTATTTATACCCATACCAATTGATCGGGTCTTGCTATCATGACCCAATGTTCACGATCGCAGTATATTGGGGCTGTCCAAGTAAATCGCATCTCAAGTGACGCCCAAGATACACCTCCACTCTAAAGATGAAATGGTTTCTTCCAAACATAGTAACCCAACAAAGATTGGGGTTGAGTGCTAAGGGAATATGTGGAATCATGGATCTTAGTAGTTGTAATCAACGGGCAGAACTGAAAAAGTAAATAGGGGTTTTTGAATAGCAATATCGAACAAGTGGCAAATATCAACATCGATTATAATCAATCATAGGTGAACACTGGGATTATGTTCCCTCTGGTATATCAACTCTGTAGACTTATCGTTTTTTGTTGAACCAAACCGATACCTTGCATGTAGAATTGATAAGTTATATCCCTTCTACAGTCTTTTGGACGAGTAATAGGATTTCACCTTTTACCTTTTGAGTCTTAGGATGCCGCCTTACTAACACTTATCTTGATCCCTATTTGCTATTACCTTTTAAGTCACTAGTTATTAAATGAAACTAACCATCTTACTTAGATAAAACCTAGTAGTGTGGATCAACAATTAAACTCCAAATTACGATTGTCATTATCTTTTCCTAGTCGCTACTCCTCTTTTAGAGTAAGTAGTAATAATCTAGGAAGGTTCCTAATGTTTGCAACCACTAAGATAACTATTAAAGTGATGATAATATAATACATGCATGGGTATCGATTCAGAACAACAATAGCACTTCCCCTACCTTGTCAATCCACCAAGGTTTCCACAACCCTAGCTAAGGGTTTTAGTCGCTCGTGCTTGTGAAGTAATCAACAACATTCATGATTGAAAGTATAAGATGAAATTACAATAATCAAAAGTAAAAACCCAAACACATAGCTGAATTAATCAAGCAAAATATATATAAGAGAATTCCAAGACCAAAATCGAATCTCGAAATCAAAATATATTTGTGAGTATCAAGAGTGCGTAACTACTACTAAAAACACATAAAAGGTTATAGTATATGAGAAAACCCTAAAATCAAAGCCTGAATGAAATCAAAGAAAAAAGGGTCGGTGGCTACATGTGGTGTCCACATGCGGCCTAGCCTTGGGCGCATGTGGTACTTGCGACCTGAGGATGGGCGCATGTGGCAACCACATGTTCCCAGACCAAAAATTCCTGTAGGTCTGCTCTTAGGATTTTGGACTTTTGATACATATTTTTCCCACATGCGGTCCACATTTGCTTTATGCAGTCCACATGTTGACTTAGAAAGTGCTAGAGGTTATTTTTTTAGCTCTTCTTCAATTCCCGCACATGTTTTGGTCATGAACCATCCATAAAGTGTCATAAACACCAATTATTGATCACATAAGTAGCCAAATTAGCCTTTTCCTCTTTTTCACAAACTTAGCATCTAAAATCTTATTTTCTACAAAATATACACAAAATACATCATGTATAACAAAACAACCTCAAAAACTTGTATATTTTCATAATTTTAATCATCGAAAGTGCTATATTTCTATAGCACATAAATACCCTTAACTTAGAATGTTTGTATGTCCTCAATCAACAAAACACAACAAAATAAAAGAAAACAACACACGACGCTTAACTAGGAGATTCTAAGATATTCAAGGTAGTCAATCAATACTTTATGCTTAAATCACAATACCCCCTCCTATTTACCTTTTCAAAATCAACTGTGTATAAAAATGAAGCATAGCAATGTGACACAATGGGATCAAGGTATGACATTACATTAGCAACAAACAACCATACATATATACAAGTTACACTACCCAAATAAGTAAGCAGCTATCGATACAACCCATGTGACCTCACATTAAAGAAGTCCCACTCACTCTTATATAAAATCAAGCGTGTTAAGAAGGGATGGCAAGAGATACTCACACTCATAAGAGAAGTTTCAATCAATGTGCAATCAAATAACATTGGCTTGCCCTTATTTTCTTTACCTTAGCATTCGGACAGTCAAGTTAGGATCACTATAGGACTTTTCTCGACTTATAATGTAGGCCTGGGGATGGTATGGTACATCTGGACATATTAAATGACTAAGACTCTTTGACGCTATACTAACCTTGGGGTCTCACTTATTAACTAATTTCCATTTTATTCCACCCTAATTTCTCTCTTTTTATTTTAAAGCACATTCAGGTTGGGTGTGGTCTTTTATTCTTTATTTTTCACTTTTTTTTCACAATTATTCTTTTTTTTTTCTTTTTTAGCTTTTTCTACCACACCCAACCCTACTTTTTTTTATTTTTCCTTCTTCATACCCACTTTACATCACGCACCCGTATGATCACCACCCTCAAATTATGCAATTTGCCTGAGTTAAGGTGCATAATGTCCAAGGAGGACCATGGCAAAAATAGGTTCATTGTAACACAAAATGAGAAGGTGACAGGTGAAAATAAGAAAAATCAGCTATAAGGCTTAAACTTAGGGATCAAGAGATACAATTCATGCATGGAAGGTCATTTAGGCTAAAAGTGGACTAAAATAAAAAATAGTCTATGATTCTTTCCTAACCGACTATCCTTCAATCTAGGCAAGACAACCGGGCATGTTTTGAATTCAATATACAAAGGGAACTAAGAAGAATCTAACACACACATAGCACATAGTCAATATTAAAAACTATTACTTATCTGGTTTATGCAATTGTTAGTAAGTAATTGTCATGACCCAAATACTAATGCTATAACAAGATCCATAATGTTCACACATATATACATTCACACAGTTTTGAAGCAAAATTTTGGAGGGGTATCATTTTTCTAAAAAATTAATAAAAACTAGCCTTTTTAACAGCCTATCATATAGTATATCAGGATCCAACAAGTCTCCTATATGACCTCTTTTGTCTTCAACTATCGGGACCTCCTCATCATTCTTCATAAAGAAATCAAAATATCTAGGTGTGTACGGAGGTGATATCTAAACCACTAGAGGTATGACTGAAGGAGTGGCAACTACCTAGATCTCTGTGAGAGAGCATACCTCTTCTTTCAATATGTCTATTTCATCCCTTATCTGGGCTAGATACAGAACCTCTATCTTTGTAAATCAGACTGTAACCCATCTCTCAAACTTATCAAGATATGCTAGTAAGTTAGTACATAGCTTAGATAGGGCAACTCTTCGTATAACCTTCTATCTAGCCTCTGTACTCTTGAATCTAGTTCAAACCCCTAAATATATATGCTCATATAGAGTAGTCATATCTATCTTAATGAACTACAATCGAGCATTAGTGGACCTCTGACTATCTACTAACCTTTGAAATAAACCTCAAGATATAGTAATCATACTTGTAGCAGGAGTTGTAATATATGGGTAAGTAGTCTCTAAAAATATTCCAACTGGCTCTAAAGTTGAAGCTGGGGTTGATGAAGAAGTGGCTGGTGTCCCCTTGCCCTGAGTATTCATATCTGAGCCTCTCTCTGCTCCTCTATCTCTATATCAACACTAACTTTCACACAACCTCCATGTGCATCAGCAGACTCTGTGGAAATTAATGGGACCTTAATTTGGGATCAAGGTACTTTGATAAGCTTACTAGATCTCCTGAGAAGGCCAGACGTTCTAGATCCTTCATACTTTTTGTCTACGCAGTATCTATCATAAGTACCTTGTCATCTACTACCGATATCTTAGGTACACCAGCCTCATCACATAACCTTTGAATCAGGCAGGGGAATGACATATTCGTCGTCTTCCCAAATGCTCTATCATGGATCTCATACCAGAGAATGGATACAAAGTCAATAGCATATTCTGGTATAAAACTAGAAACCAAGAATGCTCCCTCCCAAGTCAACACCTTATCTAAAGTAGTAGGGAATAGTTAGTATCGAATGAGCAACCTCTAAAAGTTAGAATCAAAGGTTAACAAACCCTTTTTTATCATGCCATGACTCTAGATCGATGGGGTCTCATCAGCCAAAAAAAATATAGCTGGCTATCTAACTAGCCATCTCAACTCTCTCCTTTGTGCTCAGCCTCTTACATAATGTTTTGATCTCATGTGACTCTTAGTCTATAGGAGTTAGATAATCTGGAATAAAATTGACCCGACGGATAGTCTCTATTGAAAGATCAACCCTGACTGCTTTCACAAGGGTCTCATCAAGCTGTGGATACTCTATGTATCTCATCAAGCTTAGATATATGTGCATAGGAAGAACTACTATAGTATCGTATGATGCATAAAACTCATGTACCATAGCCGAGCTATAAGAATCGAGTGGTCTAGTCATCGACTCAATCTAGTAACGATCAAATAAAGCCCATAACTACAGTACTCTGCTAAGCCCAGATATATCAATATAGCACTTTTTATAAATAAGCCTCTTAGGCCTGCCTGCCTTCGAAATGTGACTGTCTATATCATAACTCTCCTACACCCCCTACACACCACCTTCGATTCTCCTCTCCAAGAGGTTCCTCATGGGTAGCTTGCTCTGTACCTTTATTAGACTAGGTACATCTAACTGTTATACATAAGTGGCAGTACCTTATTGAGACCGTGGTACTGCTGATGAATCCTCTTTCTTTACATCCTCAGATGAATCCTCGGACCCCTCCTCAAACTAGAGGTCCTGAGCTAATCTTTGTGAAGCTGACTAAGAATCTACTACATATTCATCATCATGATCACTCGGTTGGGTAGCATGTACAGGTGATCTCTGTGCTGACTTTATCCTCGGTCGGGCTATATGAGCCTTTACAATCTAGACAATCTGAGAAGCCTCAGCCCGAGACCTAAGCTGAGTAAAAATTGGCTGTCTACCATACTATGACTGATCAGGTAGTGGCTGCCACATAGTGCTAAATATAATAGTCTTAGATTCCTGGTGCACCTGTCCTCTAGTGTAATACCCTATACTTTTCTTAGATCAGTTCAACTTATAGTGCTTGTATAAGAGGCTTAGAACCTAAAAATTCCACTAAGTATTGGATACTTAGTCTTATTTTTGGTATGTTAACTCCGAGAATTTTTAAACTGGACTTCTTGACCTTGAGGTGTAAGTTTTTGAGTTAATTCATGTTCAGGGGTGTAAGGAGCTTGTCTCGGGGATGTTTTGAATTTTTTGGATGAGGATTAGGGCATGTTTGGATTTTATTTCTAGCACCTCATAGCGATAGTGGTGCATCATGGTGGGTATTACGATATGGCCCTTGGCGCATTGCGGTGCTCCTCCAAAATGTGTTCCAATTATAAATTTAAACATATGAGGGGCAGTTGCATCTTTTTCCCTCAATCCAAGTCATCATAACCCGACTTATATCAAAACTTTGGGCGTTATTTTCCCATTCTTCTCTAATTTTATATCAAACAAACCCTAACCCTCTCCCAAGAATATCAAATTCAATTACATTCTTTTCAAGAAAAATTAAGAATTCAAGTCTCCTAATCCAAGAACTTCAAAAAGACTTTCAAGACTGTGTTTCCCTTTCAAGCTTAAGGATTTAAGGTATGTGTGATGTTCATCCATGGTTTTCTTTCACCACGGAGTCCAAGAATCCCCTTTTAAATGTTAAATTATGAGTTTTCCATGTTTTAAATGAGTTATCTCCATGAATTACTTATTATTTTGATTTGAAGTTAAGATTACAATTGTCTTCAATTGGAATGGATTATAATATGTTTTGGATGTTGAAGATTCCATGTCATGTTCATGCAATTTATGATAAACCATTAATTTATGATTTTTTTCATGTAATCATACTATCTCATCATGTTTAAAATCATCCCTATGTTAAAGTCTTAATCTCCATGTGTTTGATGAAATGCGAAATAGAATAATTTTATAGAATGATTCCCCATTATGGTTTTTTGAAGTTTTTACATGCCTTTGTTGTTATTTACATTCAATGCTGAGGGTTATGAATACCTGATGTTTCCGTAGTTTTAGTATTTTTAGAATGGATTTTGATAAACCATGAGCATTGTCATCTAGTTAGTTACGATGATCAGTTGTATTGCTCAATTAAGCTTAGCTCAGTCTAATAATCAGTGTCAATTTAGATGGGAGTAGGATTTAGCACCGAGAGAACCAAGGGATGGGGGATCATCCATCAGTTAGAACTGGGTCCTTAGAAATATATCCTAAGTTCCAAAACTACATAGCCAGTGTAGGAATATGAGGGTTCACCTGCCAGTGCAGGACTGACATGATGTAACCCGCCAGTTTAGGACTGACATTCTCTTAGGGGTTACCCACCAGTTTAGGATTGACTCCCTAGTCCTTTGGGACACCAATTGATTGGATCCATACAACAAGTGTTAGTACCCGTGGCACAGTACTGACACCCTTCCCACTAGGGTTCAAGTTAGACCCAACTTAGCTTAGATTGGGGCATGTCAGTTAGATAATACCTCCCACGTCTTAGTTCAGTATTTATTACATAATTCAGTTCACATTTTCTTGCCCATAACATATAGTTTATTAGTTATTTAGTTACCAAATTTTCGTATTTCAGTTTAGAGACTATTTCAGTATCATGTTATATGCTTGGTCATGTATTCTTAGATTTTATAGCTTGCACTTATTTATGCATCAATTATCTCATGCTATTCATCCTGTCAGTATTTCATGCATAGTTAACCCATGCATTATAGCCTAGCCTCATCTCATATACCAATACATTCAAAGTACTGACTGCATACTTTATTTATGCTATGATGTCTTATATCATAGGTTCGGATGCTCAGTTTCCTAATCGTGCTTAGATAGTTCAGCTTATCAAAAGTAACAATTATGGTGAATCCTCATATGTTGAGGACCTGTAATGTTATTTCAGTATTTTTGCATTTTTTTGTTAGTTCAATTTGAAGTTAGTTGGGGCCTGTCCCATTAACTCTTCAGTCGGTTTAAAGGCTATCAGACTTTTTTAGTCATTCAAACAATAGTCAGTTCACCAGTTAATTGTTTTATCAAACTTTTAAATATGTCATCAGGCGTTCAGATTTATGATTTAAATCATAGATTATTAGTATTTAAACCTTATGGATGTATGTAGTTATTTTTCATACATGTTCATTATCAGTATATTATTTAATACTCACAGCAGGTACCAGACCATGGGTTAGCTTATGGTCACTATTTACCATAAGCACCATTGTTGCGAATAGGGGGTAGCCTTGGGTCATGACAAAACTTGGTATAAGATCCTAACATTTTATAGTGTTCTAGAAAGTCTGAAAGACGCATTGAGTAGAGTCTTGTGTGTGGGTGTGAAGCGTGCAACACTTATAGGCAAGAGTCTACAAGATGTCTTAGGAAAATTTTCCCTTCTTTCAATATTCATGTCGTCTGAGTGAGCATGAGATATATTTAAACTCTCTTTCTAATCCATCCTTTATTCCGTTATAGAAAATGACTCCCAGAAAGAATAACGAAAGAAGAAATGGAAATTAGCCCGCACCTCCGCCTATTCAGGAAGATCCCCTGAACGAGTATGTATCTCACACTGAGTTCAAAGCTGCATTCAGTACCTTAGCCCACTCAGTAGCTGTTCAAAATAATTAGTAGGCTGATACCCTATCCAACCCAGTCGCTAACACAATTACAACTAGGACTTGGGACTTTACCTGAATAAACCCTCCTTTGTTTTTGGGATCTAAGTGTATTAAGGATCTATAAGAATTTATGGTTCAGAAGGTGACTGATATTATAGGTTTCACCTCAAGTGAAAGTGCAGATTTGGCTTCTTACCATTTGCAGGATGTAGCTCACACCTGATTTAAGTAGTGGAAGAAGGATAGAGGTGTTGAGGCAGGGCCTATAGAGTGGGAGGAGTTTTCCATAACCTTCTTAGAGAGGTTCTTTCCTTTAGAGTTAAAGGAATCTAAGGTGTTGGAGTTTATTAATTTGAAGCAGGGTAATATGAGTGTGAAGGAATACTCGCTTAAGTTTACTCAGTTAGCGAGGTATGCTCCTTCAATGGTGGCTGATAATAGATCTAGAATAAGTAAGTTTGTTTTTGGTATAGCTGATAGTGTGGCCAAGGAGTGTAGAACTGCTATGTTGATTAAAGAGATAGACATATCTAGGCTGATGGTCCATGCTCAGCAGATTGAAGAGTAAAAACTTACGGAGAAAGTGACAGAATAAGAGGGCCAGAATAGATAGCTTTAATTTTTCTCAGCCTAGGTCAGAGGCTGGTAACCGTTCTCAGTTCTATTAGAAGTCTTGATCCCTAATTCCATATTTATCTTGTACGACAGTGCCAAAGTTCTAGAATAATAATTGGGATATAGCGCCAGGCTCTAAGTCTCAGGGTAGTCTAAAAAGTGGTCATACTAACCCTCTTTGATAGAAGTGTGGTAAAAATCATCAGGGTATGTACGAGGATGGTGGTGATGTATGTTTTAGGTATGGAAAGCTAGGCTACAGGGTTAGAGAGTGTCCAATAGTTGGTCATAGGGGAAAGGATTTATGCCAGTAGGGCCAGTCCAATCTGTCATCAGCTCTAGCAGGTCACCGAACTCAGTAGGGATCTACTTCCAGTGCCACTAGTGGACAATGCCAGAATAGGATATATGCACTTCAGTCCCAACAAGATCAAGAAAGTTCTCCTGATATGGTTACTAGTATGTTACAAGTCTTTCATCTTTATGTTTATACTTTGTTAGACCCCAGAGCTTTGCTCTTCTTTGTAACCCCCTATATAGCTATTAATTTTGTTGTAAGTCCCAAATATTTAGTAGAACCTTTCTCAGTGTCTACTCCACTAGGTGTCTCCATTGTAGCTAGACAGGTATACAGAAACTGTACTGTCATAATATCCTAGAAAGTCACCTCAGTTAACCTTGTGGTGTTAGAGATGACTGATTTTAATGTCATTCTTGGCATAAATTGGTTCCTCTTGTATTATGCCTCAATTGATTGTAGAAATAGAGTTGTTCAGTTTCAGTTCCCTAACGAACCAGTCATTGAATAAAGGGGTAGTACTTCAGTGCTTAGGGGTCAGATTATTTCATATCTTAAGGAAAGAAAAATAATTTCCAAGGTTTGTGTTTACCATTTTGTTTAAGTCATAGAATCTAGTTCTGAGACTCTAATTCTCGAGTCAGTTTTAGTAGTAAGGGAATTTTTAGATGTGTTCCCTGTAGATCTTCCTGAAATTCCTCCTGAAAGAGAAATTGACTTCAAAATAGATCTCCTTCCAAATACCCAACCTATCTCTATTTTACCCTATAGAATAGATCCAGCTGAGATAAAAGAGTTAAAAGAGCAGTTAAAAGATCTCTTAGATAAGGAATTCATCAGTCACATTATGTTCCCATGGGGTGCTCCAGTCTTTTTTGTGCATAAGAAAGATATTTCTCTTAGAATGTGTATGAATTATTGTCAGTTGAACTACGTCACAATTAAGAATAAGTATCCAGTCCCTAGGATTGGTGACTTGTTCGACCAACTTTAGGGTGCCAGTTATTTCTCTAAGACAGACCTCAGATCCGGCTATCATCAACTCATATTTAGAGAATGTGACATTCCAAAAATAGCTTTTAGAACTCGATATGGTCACTTCGAATTTCTTGTTAGCTCTTTTGGACTAACGAATGCCCCAGTAGCTTTTATGGACTTGATGAATAGAGTGTTCAAATAGTACTGGGACATGTTCATTATAGTCTTCATTGATGATATAATCGTCTATTCCCGTAGTGAAATTAATTATGCATACTATCTCAGAATTATATTGCAGACTCTTAGAACCCATCAGTTGTTTGTCAAATTCAGTAAGTATAAGTTTTGGATAAAATTAGTACATTTTCTTGGCCATATTATTCTCGGTGATGGCATTAGAGTTGATACATAAAACACCAAAGTAGTGAGAAACTAGCCCATACCCATCTCTCTATTAGATATAAGGAGTTTCTTGGGTTTGGCTGGCTATTATAGGCGGTTTATTGAAGGGTTTTCATCCATTGAATTCCCCATGTGTCAATTAACTCAGAAGAAAGTCAAGTTTCAGTGTTCAGATTCTTGCAAGAAGATTTTTCAGGAGTTGAAGACTCGATTCACCTCAGCCCCAGTCTTGACTTAGATAGATACTTCAAATGGGTTCATTGTTTAATGTGATGCTTCTAGAGTTGGCCTTGGTTGTGTGTTGATGTAGAGAGGTAAGGTCATAGCCTATGCCTCTAGATATCTTAAACCCCATGAAATAAATTACCCTACCCATGATCTTGAGTTGGCAGCAATAGTTTTTGCTTTGAAAATTTAGAGGAACTATTTGTATGGGGTTCATGTTGATGTGTTCATAGATCATAAAAGTTTGCAGTATGTATTTTCACAAAAAGATTTAAATCTTTATCAGAGAAGGTAGTTAGAGTTATTGAAGGATTATGATATGAGTGTGTTGTATCGTCTGGCAAGGCCAATATAGTGGCAGATGCCCTTAGTAGATTGTCTATGGGTAGTGTTGCTCATGTTGAGAATGATAATAAGAGGTTAGTTTAAGAGGTTCACCAGCTTTCTAGATTAGGTGTTCGGTTAGTTGATTCAGCTGAAGTTAGTGTATGGGTTCAGAATAGTTTGAAATCTTCTTTTGTTGATAAAGTGAAGGAGAAGCCAGATAGGGATTCTAGTTTGGTTAAGTTGAAGGAATTAGTTAGAGATCAGAAAGTAAAGGTTTTCTCCCAAGGAAAAGATGGTGTGTTGCATTGTTAGGGTAGGCTGTATGTGCTGTGTGTTGATGGTTTGAGATAATGGATTTTAGCCAAAGCATATAGTGTGCGTTATTCTATTCACCCAGGATCCACTAAGATATACTGTGACTTATAGGAAATCTATTGGTGGAGTGGTATGAAGAGGGATATTGCAGAGTTTGTAGCTAAGTATTCTAATTATCAGTAGGTTAAAGTTAAACACAAGAGGCCAAGTGGTACAATGCAGAAGTTCAGCATTCTTACTTGGAAGTGGTACAATATAGGAGTTCAGTATTCCTACTTGGAAATGGGCAGAAGTGAATATGGATTTTGTGATGGGTATGCCTCGTATGAGTCGTCAAAATGATTTGATATGGATCATTGTAGATAGAATTACCAAATCAGCCTATTTCTTGCCAGTTCATACTTCTTATTCATCAGAGGATTATGCCAAGCTCTATATTAGAGAGTTGGTTAGGTTGCATGGAGTCCCATTGTCTATTATTTCAGATAGAGGTACTCAGTTTACCTCTAACTTTTGAAAAGCTTTTTAGAAGGGTCTTGGTTCCCAATTTCATCTCTGTATAACTTTTCACCCCTAGATAGATGGTCAGGCAGAGAGGACTATTCAAACCCTAGATGATATGTTGAGGGTGTATGTTCTTGATTTTTAGGGTAGTTGGGATGATCACTTACCTTTGATCGAGTTTGCCTACAATAATAGTTATCACTCCAGTATTCGAATGGCTTCATTTGAGGCTCTCTCTGGGAGAAGATGTAGATCTCCTATCAATTGGTTTGAGGCAAGTGAGGCTGCTTTGGTAGGGCTAGATTCAGTGTTTAATATGATAGAGAAAGTTCAGTTGATTACAGAGAGGCTTAAGACAGCCCAAAGCCATCAGAAATCTTATGTAGATATGAGGAGAAGAGATCTTGAGTTTGAAATTAGGGATTTGGTGTAGTTGAAAATCTCGCCCATGAAGAGAGTGAAAAGATTTGGCAAGAAAAGGAAGCTTAGTCCCCGATATGTTGGCCCTTACAGGATTTTGAATCGTTTCGAAAAGGTAGCTTTTGAGCCTGAGTTGCCTGCAGACTTGGCGTCAGTGCATCCAGTGTTTTATGTTTCCCTGTTAAAGAAGTGTATTGGCAATCCAACTGTTGTAGTCACTTTAGAAAGCACAGATTTTTAGGATAGAATTTCTTACGAAGAAATACCAGATGAGATCCTTGATCATAAGATTCATAGATTAAGGAACAAAGAGGTTCCCTTGGTCAAAGTTCTTTGGAGGAATCAGTCCGTTGAGAAAGCCACTAGGGAAGTAGAAGCAAATATGCATACCAAGTATCCTCATCTTTTCTATGCAAATTCAGACTCAACCTAAGGTAATAGTTTTTCATAGATTGACTTTTTTCCATTATCAGTCCCATCTATATAATCATTCTCATGTCTTTGCATGCATTCACAAGTTTAGTTCAGTCAGGTATTATATTTTAGGCTCAGTCATGAAATCATGTTTTCAGTTATGTATGTTCAGTATGTAATCTTAGTTTCTCAGTATTCTCAGCATAATCAATCTCATTTGAGGATGAATATTCCCAAGGGGGAGATATTGTAATACCCCATACTTTTCTTAGATCAGTTCAACTCACAATGCTTACATAAGAGGCTTAGTACCTAAAAATTTCACTAAGTGTTGGGATCTTAGTCTTATTTTTGGCCTCTTAACTCTGTGTATTTTTAAACTGGCCTTCCTGACCCCGAGGCATAAGTTTTTGAGTTAATTCATGTTTAGGGGTGTAAGGAGCATGTCTCAGAGAAGTTTTAGATTTTTTGGATGAGGATTGGGGCATTTTGGATTTTGTTTCCAACACCTCATTGAGATAATAACGCGTCACAGTGGGTATAGGATGAGGCCCTTGGCACTTCGCAGTGATCCTCTAATACGCATTCCAGTTACGAATTTAAATGTCTGAGAGGCAGTAGCATTTTTTCCCCTTAATCCAAGTCATCATAACCTGACTTATATCAATAATTTGGGCATTATTTGCCAAATCTTCTCAAATTTTCTATCAAATAAATCCTAACCCTCTCCTAAGAACATCAAATTCAATAATATTCTTTTAAAGAAAACCCAAGAATTCAAGTCTCCAATCCAAGGACTTCAAGAAAGCTTTCAAGATTGTATTTCCCTTTCAAGATTAAGGATTTAAGGTACGTGTGGTGTTCATCCATGGTTTTCTTTCACCATAGAGTCCAAGAATCCCCTTTTAAATGTTAAATTATGAGTTTTCCTTGTTTTAAATGAGTTATCTCCATGGGTTACTTTCACCATGAGTTTTCCTTGTTTTAGGTTAATATCTTGGTTGTTGATTCACAAGGTTGATTTTATGATCATGGTCTTTCAAGCCTCTAATCACCTATCTAACTTAGCCCTACAACTACATTATTGAGTGGGGATATGAGAAATAAGTTAAATGCATTCATATTTTATCTCATAAGTGAATCAAAAAGGGCACATAGGTATATTCTTAACTTAAATGCAAA
The DNA here is from genome assembly GCA_026120095.1 of Capsicum chinense. NCBI lineage: Eukaryota > Viridiplantae > Streptophyta > Magnoliopsida > Solanales > Solanaceae > Capsicum > Capsicum chinense. The sequence goes on from JAPEIP010000010.1 coordinate 192,655,686, forward strand.
TTATAACTTCGTTCAATTAGAAGAGTACAATCCCAATCTATCTATCCCACATTCTATCTTCTTGTTCCTCCTTTTGAGTCTACAAGATGACTATGAATATATTATAAGGATTGAGAATACTTAAAATAGTAATATAAAGGATAAATAAACAACCAATAATGATAAAAAACCATAATAAAATCAATTCATAACAATAATACTAAAGTTCTTGGCCTTAACCCTGAAAAAGGGTGTTTAGCCACTCATGAAAATAACCGTAATCACAATGATTGAATACATGTTAAAATACATAAAAAACCAAAATAATTGAATAAAACCCCTAATTTAAGTGTTATCCATCCTCCATCAAGGTAACAAGGACGTCCAAGGTGTGTAACATAACAACAAAGTGTCCTATTTATACTTGGACCAAAGCTGCTGATTTTGACATGGCAGTGCGCCACACCCATGTCGCGGTGACTAGGTCTCGTGGAATGATCTTATCATGGTGATATGATGGAATAGACTTATTAGTATTCCCAAAATTCTGTGTCATGTCCCTAAAGTAGTGCGTAAGGTCCGTGGCATGCCCATGATTCCAAAACATCCGTTTTTTGGTCTAATCTGGTCTCATGTGTTTGTCCATCCTTTCCAAGCCCGGTATTGTTGTTTACACTTGATTTACAGCTTGTGTATCATACATATATCATAATTATAAACTAAACAAGAATAATGTAGCATAAAACACCACATATTATAGAAAAAATGACATACAATTCAAGACGATGAACTAGAAACTTAAACTAAGAATACTAGTTTTGTCCTTTTGATCTTTGACTTATTGTTTTGTCTCTTGACTTGTTTAATTGAACGTTAAACACTATAAAAAAGTTATTCCATAAATAATTTCACAATAATATCCTTATTAACTCATTATGAACACTAAAATCTATCGAGATCAACTAGAACAACACATAGCTCAAGCTAGTAACTCTAGTTTTCTCGTCTAAACTGTAAGTGACCAAATTAATTTCAAACTTGTTTGGAACACACTTTAAACCTTATAATCAAGTATTTTAATACTTATATTATCAATATACAAATATTAACTCATTAATCAGACAATAAGTCCTCAAAATAAGGCTAAATAAATCCATATAACAACAATGAGGTGCATAAATCCACCTCAGATCATCACCCCATACTTAAACCCTTGTTTATCCTTGAACAACTCTTCACTCTAAGAATTATAATCAGAGAAGAATCCACACTTCTATAAAAATAAAGAAATTCAAGCTATCACTGCAATGACTAACAGAATGCAAGTTTTTAGACTACGCATGTTATATACACGAGTGAAAGCTCAAGAATATTACTTCAAAACATCCTTGCCTCAAGAATTAACTCACAAAGTTGGCACACTCATGCTTACTACTTAATAATAGAAATCATACAAGTTAGCCAACTATCATCAAAATGTGCCCTTACAACAAGAGATTTACCCATAATCACTCACATAAATGCAATTTATTACCACATGGGTACAAGAATCAAATTAAACTCACTCTCACAAAGAATTCACAAGTTACACAAGATGAAACATAGGATTGCCCTTAGTGTAGTACTCTACTAATATAAGAATATTAAAGATCAGGATCAAGTAAGTCTTTAAGGGTTGTAATATAGGCTAAGGGATGGGTAATAACTATTCTGTACAGTGATAGTGACAATATTCCCTAAGAGATTTAATACATAATACTTTTTGTTCAATCTACTTCTAACAACCAACTTTCACCACTTCTATCTACATATATCTTTTGTTTTACCCCATCTCATTAATGTCACTCACATACAATACATAAGGGAGTATTGTCTATTAATTCATGATTCAATTTTTATCATAAATTTCTTTCACTCCCAACCACAACACATCAATTGTACAACCCAATAACTATTACTTTGGGGCTTCAATTTCACCTTTATCCTTCCTATATTTTTACTCCTTAAATCATTAATTTTTTACTGAAGTGCTTAGGAGCTTTGAATAAAATTAAGTTCAAACAAAGAAAGGGATTAAGGTACATTTGGGTCTGCCAAAGAAGAAGCTAAAGGCTCAAAGAGGTTAACTAGGATTATGCACAAGGGTAGGTAAAAGAGGGTATGAAACAAGTCTATTAAAGAATTGTCTATATCATCTCCTAAACCCACACTCTTTATTTCACTTTGCACACACACTAGGCAAGTTCTGGACATCAAATGCAGCAAGGAATACACAACAACCTTACACACACGACACATGCTCAAATAAAAAAGGATCATAATAGACTCTCAACCACGTAATAAAATGAATTCAACATTAAGCCAATAATATTTAAGAGTCATAAACTAGAGCCTAGGAGTCTCAAAAGTAGTAATCCATATAATCAACATGCTCTTACAAATAAAGCACTTGCATCATGTAATCATATATAGTGCCAAAAAGAACATCTTACTCTTTCCTAGCACAAAAATTTAAAAATTACTTCTAAAAAAAGGATATGGGGTTCAAGGGGCGCCCGCATGGAAAAGAACCAAAATGAACAACCATGGGTTGGGTGAAGTGTGCACTTACTAGATTAACCCAAAATACTAAAAACTAAAAATAGAAAATCTTTTTGTATTTTTTTTCAAATTTACATAAAAACTTAAAAACAACTAGAAATTAAGATCCTACAACATCACATCACCCAAAACATTGGACTTTCGCCAGACCACTCTTAAAAATCTACTTTGTCCTTAAAGTTAAATTTAAAAGCAGATATAAAAATACTTCCTGAGGCCTTTAGGACTATCTAGCATCAACCTCAAATATTAGGAGTGTCTGAGGACCCCATACTTAGTCTTCACCATGCTTTTTAGCTTAAATTTCTGGCACTTAGACTTTCCATCAACCTGTGACTACAAAAAACAAAAACTATGTGAAGTAAGAACTACAAATACTAAAAATAAACCTACCTTAACTTGGGTTACCTCCCAATCTGCGCCTAATTTAGTGCGCGACACAACCCAACATCACTACTTATCCATTTTCTTTCATCCTCTTCTTTCTACTTGGAGGCCATTTTCCCACTCTTTTTTGACCTGTTTAATGTGAACTCTTAAGGTCAACATATGTTCTAATTTCAAAATTTTTTGGATAATCAATAATCATCACTTTGGGCTTAGATATTGGTGGCTTGGGCAACTTAGTAAGAAAGTTTGAAGAGGTCTTTGGTGGATTAGGCTCCACCACCCTACACTTATCCACTTTTATCACTGTAATCATGCATAAATATTTGTAATAAGACAGTGTGTTAAGTGGTTTATAAACTTTGAAGACCACCTCTTCATTAGCCAACCTCATTGTGAGAGTGCCCTCTCTCATACTATAAATTCTCCTCCTATCACTAAGAATAGATGTCCCAAGATAATCGACACCCTATCACCTGCTTTATAATACAAAATATTAAAATCAATAGAAATATTAAACCAACCTTGATGAGAATGTCCTTAATAATTCCTTTAGGATGGACTATGGTTTGATTTGCCATTTGGTGTAGCAGAAAGCACGATCTCTACTTTATCAAACCAAAAGTGCTGAACAATGATAGGGGTAACAAATTGATACTTTCCCCTAAATTACTCAGTGTGTGGACCACCTCGCTATTACTAATATTAATAGAGAGAGTGAACCTCTTAAGGCGATAAGCTTTTTGGGTATCTTCTGCATCACCACAGAGCTACACTCCTTAGTGAGTGCTACCATCTTGATATCCTACAACTTAATTTTATTAGTTACTATATATTTTAAGTACAATGAGTACCAACATACTACAAGGACAAAATAGTTCTTCAGTAGCACCAAAAAGTTTCCCTATTCAGTTGGGTGCTACTTCTAGTGCAACCAGTGGACAGTGCAATAATGGACTCTTTGCCCTTCAAACTCAACAGGATTAGGTGGGTTCTCCTGATGTGGTTACTAGTATGTTATAAGTCTTCCACCTTCATATTTATGTATTATTAGATACCAGAGCCACATTGTCCTTTGTGAGTCCTTATATATCCATAGACTTTGGCACCAGCCCAAGAAGTCTTGCAGAGCCCTTCTCAGTGTCTACCCTAGTTGGTAATCCCATCCTATCTAGGCAAGTATATAAAAATTTCCCGGTCACAGTATCTCAGAAAATCACGTTACTTGATCTTGTAGAATTAGAGATGACCAATTTCTATACTATCCCTGGCATAGATTGGCTCCACTCTTTCTATGCCTCCATTGCCTGTAGAATTAGGATTGTTCAGTTTTAGTTCCCTAATGAACCAGTCTTAAAATAGAGGGTAGTACCTTAGTCCCAATAGGCTAATTCCTCTCCTACCTTAAAGAAAGGAAGATGATATCCAAAGGTTGCATCTATCATCTTGTCTGATTTAAGGACTCAAAATATGATATTCCAAGTCTTGAATCAGTTCCAGTAGTTAACGAGTTTTTTGAAGGATTACCTAAAGATTTTCTTGAAGTTCCTCCTGAGAGGGAAATTGACTTTGGAATACCTATTTCCAAACACCCAAACTATGTCAATCCCACATTAACGAATGGCTTTATATGAGCTTAAGGAATTGAATAACAACTGAAAGATCTCTTAGATAAGGGTTTCACATAAGACCCTGCAAAGTTTCCTCGTAGTCTGAGCCTTAGAGCGTGTCAAGTGAAGTGTAATTCCAGCCCTAAAAGATTAAGAAGTGACTTCCCAATTGATTGGTGTTTAAACCATATATAATTTTCTTATATTTGACTTTTTTTCATCTATAGAATTGAATTATCTTTCCAACGATACCAATTTCGTCTAAATTTGGTATCGGGGTAAGAAGTTATGGCCATTTTACTAAGAATTATCAGAACCGCCCAGGTACGATGGATGATCCGATGGATCATTGAGTTTGCAATGGACCGTCGCAACTAAGGTAGTAACTCTCTTTTCTGGCCCAAGTGCGATAGCCAGGATGACGGACTGTTAAGCCTACGATGAACCATCGCTGAGACCGTCGCCACTGAGGTAGTGTGGTCTCATCCTGGCCAACGTGCGATGGGCGATCGGATGGAATTTCAAGACTGTAATGAACTGTCGCTTCGATCATCATATCAAGATAGTGTGTTATTTTTCCAACCTGCGTGCGATGGACGATCCGACGAACCATCAGACATCGATGGACCGTTGCTTCAACCGTCGCAGCCTCGGTTCAGTATTTTTAAATCAGTATTAAAAGGATATTTTAGGTATTTTCCCTTTTTATACCCTGATATATTCCAAACGAAGCAAATGGCTTCATTCATCATCCAAAATACAAGAGAGCTAGGATTTCTCCCCCAAGATCAAATCTAAAACCCTTCTCCAAGAATTCTAAGAACTCACCATAGATTCTACAAATTGAGTTGAGATTTAAGTTTCCCAAGTTCAAGGGTTGCAAGAACCCTCTCTCAAGAGTAAGAAAAAGAGTTTAAAGCAATTTTGTTCACCCAATTTCATAATCTAAGGTATGTGGGGTTTTGAACAAGGGTAATCCTTTCACCCTTGTACCCAAAGGCTTATTTAAACTATAATTTTTTGCAATCTATGAGATTTTACATGATATTGAATTAGGGTTTTTCACCCATTGTTATTGATTGAAATATCTTGATGGTTCCCATGAATTGAAAGTCAAATAGCATGATATTTACATATTTTCTTAAGAAATCGAAGATGGGTATATACCCTATGTTTTTACTCCTTGAGAATTTAAGAGTTCCAATGTTCTAGAAATTGAAGTATGTGAGTATGTTGATATTTTGAGACAAATTGTTGTAACTTCCAGATTTCTACATGAATTATGATTCTATATGCTATCTATTATGCATTATGATGAGTTTTAACTTGAGATTGAATTATGGGTCATTAAGCCCTACATGAGACTTGAAATTTTATGAACTATTGTGCTATAAGCACCCATGATTTGAGTATTTTGAGATTATTAAGAAATGTTTTGACCTAATGGTCATAGAGTTTTGAAATCCACTCTACCACATGAGATTACAAATTTGAATGTTGTGTTCTTATGAACCCTGAGATTATTTTGAAAGAATATTTCCATGAGATGAGTAAGATAAACTAAAGGGAATAGTATTTAGCATCGAGTTGGGTAATTTACCAAGGTTTCTTACCCCAAAACTATGTGCCACCATAGGTTTGAGATTTTGGGCCTGAGGCCGAGATGATTGGGCTCAAGGCTGATATAAGTGATCACTGAGTTGAGGTTATACTCCTCGGTAAAAGTATGACATCTCTCCCTAATGTGAGGTTTTTTTTAGGAGGGCAAGATGTTGGACTCCATGTAGCTCGCATGGTTTATGTCAGTTAAGAAAACCTCCCTAAAATAAAGGTATTTTCCTTTGAGATAGAATATTTTTCGTAAATTTTGAGATAAGATATTTTCTAAAATGAATGAACTGCTTTTGAGTATTTTCCAAAGAAGGAAGTAGTTTTCTCTACTAATACGAGTTGATCACCAGATTTTAAACTAAAGTTACATGATTTCGTGTTCCAAGTATTTGAGTTCAAAGGAGTTATAAGTCCTTGAGCATTAAAATATCTTTACCTCCATGAGATATATGCATGAGTTGAAAGTATTGCCAAAAGTATCCTTCATCCTATGAGTAATGAGAATAAGAGAAGAGCACAAATTTTAAATAAAGTATAATGACTCACAAGATTTGTGTTACATGCTTCATTCTACATGATTTATGAGCTTTACATTTTGACTTATTCAAGCCATATGAGTCATTCCTAATTGTATGCATAATTTAATTGAAGAGTATTGATACTATTTTTATATAAATGCATACACCCCCACATACTCAGTACATTCCCAAGTACTAATCCATGTATACGTCTATGTGATACATTTTCTTATAATGTAGGTTCAAGTGCTCAGTCCCAGCCTCATCAGTGATTCTCGAGTAACTTTGTCTATATTTCTCCAGTGGTGAGTCCTCATGATTTGAGGGCGTATCTTCAGATATTTCACTACTTGAGTGTTTTTGTCATTATTTTTAGTTTAGTTTGAGTCAGTTGGGGACCTGTCCCAATAGCTCTCTAGTTTATGGAGTAATAGAGGCTTTGTCAGGCTAGTTATCAGACTGTGGTTGTATTGAGATTTCTAGTATTGTGGTCATTTGGACCGAGTATTACCTTTGTATTTTCTTTCATTTGATATGACAGTGCCAGTGTTTTGTATATTCCTTCTTGAATGAGTTATTATGAGAATTGATAGGCTCAAAGGGTTATCTTGGGGATACTTATAGCCCTAAGCACCATGTGATGTCCTGGTAGGTGATTTTGGGTCGTTACATTTCATCAGGACTAGTGTCTCTCCATGGGGCACTCCAGTTCTCTTTATGCGCAAGAAGAACAGTTCTCTTAAAATATGAATCGACTACCATAAGTTGAACAAAGTCACAATCAAGAATAATATCCTCTCCCCAGGATTGCTTACTTATTTGACCAACTTCAAGGTGCAAATTATTTCTCTAAGATCGACCTCAGATCTGACTATCATTAGCTCAGAGTCAGAGAATGGACATTCTGAAGACAACCCTTAAAACTCGATATGGTCATTTTGAATTTATAGTTATGTCTTTTGGACTGACAAATGCTCCTATAACTTTTATGGACTTGATGAATAGAGTGTTTAAGTAGTATATGGACATATTCATCATAGTCTTTGTAAATGACATTCTCGTCTACTCTTATGGTGAAGGTGATCATGCAGACCACCTGAGGATTGTTTTGTAGACCCTGATGGATCATACGTTGTTTGATAAGTTTAGTAAGTGGGAATTCTAGTTAAGATCAGTAGCTTTTCTTTGTTACATCATTTTTGGTGATCATATTTGAGTTCATCCCCAAAATACCAAAGTAGTAAAAAATTGGCCCAGACTCGTCTTTCCATCATATATTAGGACTTTTATAGGTTTAGATTATTACTACTAACAGTTTGTTAAGGGATTTTCTTCTATTGCCTCTCTAATGTCTCTACTGACTTACAAGAAAGTCAAGTTTTAGCGGTCAGATTCTTGCAAGAAAAGTTTTCAGGAGTTGAAGACTCGACTCAATTTTGCTCTAGTATTGACTCTACCTGAGGGTTCTGATGGGTTTGTAGTTTATTGTGATGCTTTCTGTGTTGGCCTTGGGTGGGTGTTAATGGAGCAATTTAAGGTAATATCCTATGGATCTAATTAGCTTAAAACTCAAGAGAAGATTTACCTGACTCAAGATCTCGAGTTTGTTGAGGTTGTCTTTGCCTTACAAATTTGGAGGCATTACTTCTATGGTGTTCATGTTGATATGTTTACTGATCACAAGAGTTTACAGTATGTGTTCATATAGAAAGACGTAAATCTTCATTAGAGAAGGTGGCTTATATTGTTGAAATACTATGATATGAGTGTGTTATATCACTCGGGTAAGGACAATATTGTGGCCGATGCCCTTAGCAAGTTGTATATGGGAAGTGTTGCTGATGATGAAGATTATAAGGAGTTAGTATGCTAGGTCCATCCGCTGGCTAGATTGGATGTTTGGTTGGTTGATTCAGTTGAAGACAGTATTTAAGTTCAGAATGGTTCAAAATCTTCCTTGTTTTATTTAGGTAAAGGAAAAGCAAGATAGAGATCCTATCTTGGTTAAGTTAAAACGAAACAGTTTGAGATTAGAAGGTTAAGGTTTTCGACCAAGGGGAGATGGTGTGCTTCGTTAACAAAGTAGGTTGTGTGTTTGCGATATTCTATTCATTCTAGAGCTCCTAAGATGTACCGCAATTTTGCAGAAAGTATATTGGTGTAATGGTATGAATTTATAGCTAAGTATTCAAATTGTTAGCAGGTTAAAGTTGAGCATCAGAGACCTAGTGTATAATTCAGGAGTTCAACATTCCCACTTGGAAGTGGGAAATGGTGAAAATGGATTTTGTTATAGGGTTTCCACCTATGCACCATTAGCATGATTCAATTTGTGTCATTATTGATAGGATGACCAAGTCAGCCCACTTCTTGCCAGTTCATAATTCATATTTAGTTAAGCACTATGCGAGACTCTATCTTAGGGAGTAAGTGAGGTTACATGGAGTCTCCTTAATCATCATTTTAGATAGAGGTACCTAGTTCACCTCTCATTTTTGGAAGGCTTTTCAGAAAGATCTTGGTACCCAAGTTTATCTCAGCACAACTTTTCATCCTCAAGTAGATGATCAGGAAAAGAGGACAATTCAAACCTTAGAGGACATGTTGAGGGCTCGTATTATCGATTTCAATGGTAGTTGGGATGATCATTTACCTTTGATTGAGTTTGCTTACAATAACAGTTATCACTCTAGTATTCAGATGGCTCTATTTGAAGCTCTCCACGGTAGGGGGTATAGATCGCTTATTAGTTGGTTTGAAGTTTGTGAAGCTGCTTTAATAGGGAAAAATCTTAGCATGAGGTAATGAAGAAAGATCAAATGATTAGACAAAGGCTGCAGATGGACCAGAGTTAACTAAAATCTCATGTGGATGTGAGAAGAAAGGAACATGAGTTCGAAGTTAGAGATTTTGCTTGCTTGAAAATTTTTCCCATAAAGGGGGTGAAGAGGTTTGGTAAGAAAGGAAAGATTAGGCCCTGCTATGTTGGACCATATTAGATTTTGAGTCGCTTTGGGAATGTAGCCTACGAGTTAGAGCTGCTTGCAAAGTTAGCATCAGTGCACCTAGTGTTCCATGTCTCTTTGCTAAAGAAATGCATTGGTGATCCAACTTTAGTCATTCCTTTAGAAAATTATAGGCGCGTAAGATAACCTCTCTTATGAAGAAGTCCTAGTTGAAATCCTTGACTACCAGATCTGTATGTTGAGGAACAAAAAAGTTGCCCTAGTAAAAGTTTTGTGGAGAAATTAGTCTGTTGAGCGAGCAACTTAGGAAGTAGAAGCTGATATGCGAGCCAAGTGTCCCTATCTCTTCTCTACAAATTCAAATTTAGCATGAGGTACTGGCTTTCTTAAAGTAATCCTCTCTTTTTCTATCTCATCTATTCAACCATCCTCATGTCATAGCATACATTCATGAATTTAGTTCAGTTTATGCATTATGTTTCATATTCAAGTATTTAACCATGATTCAACTCATAAGTATTTAGTTCATGATCTAAGTCTTCCTATTATCCCCGCTCAGATAGTTTTCATTCGAGATGAATGAACCCAAAGGGGAGATATTGTAATACCCCAAGTTTTTATGTTCTAAACCTCTCAAAAGATATCCCCTAAAGTTAGCCTTCTAACTCCACAAGTCTCGCCCAAATCCAACATCATGGTAAAAATTTATGAAAATTTTCTTCTAGGAATCTATCAGCTAACCAGTGACCATGACTCACTTGATTATCAGTAACCTGACCTTATGAGCTGTTACAAGGAATAGAAGTCATAACAGTAAAGGTACCAAGTTTCAACTTAGTGACCCCGACTCTACTCCACGATTCGTAATTTGACATTACAAGTCATTGGGTGGGATTCGTAGTCACAATAGTGTTCAACCAAGAATCCCTTCCAGTGGTTACGAGTCCAGCACACGACTTGTAGTCAGACCTTATGGGTTGTTACATGGAATAGTATCCTGAACAAAAAAGGATATAGGAATTAAGCCTCAGATTACGACTTCACCCAACGACTCATAGTTAGTAGTAAAGAGTCGTGAGGTGTGTCATAATATTTGTGAGCGTGTTTTTCCTGAATGTTTTTCAGGGACTTTTATGTTTTCCCTTAAAAGACAAACCCATGTTGTTTTGGCTTCCCAAAGGGTGATATAAAATACCTAAATCCCTAATTCATAACATAATCTTTATTTCCACCCAAGAGAATTCAAAGAGGCTATTCCTTTCTTCCTCAAGAGGAAATTAGGGTTCTTCAAGCAAGTCCAACTTTTAAGAAGATTTCTTCGAGGATTCTACTTTAGGTATGCGGGATATTAATCAGTGGGTCCCTTCCAGCCATTGATCCCCAAGCATTCTCTAAATTTTTTTCTCTTTTATGGGGTTCCAAGTTAACCATGAATTTTATGAATCTCCTCTCAATTGTAGTGATTCTAAACCATAAAAATATATTCCCCCATGATAATTGTGTTTTCATATGTTTGATAATGCAAATGTCTACATCATGATGAGTTATTGAAACATGGGGTGTTATTCATGATGTTTTTCCATACCATGGATTGTTCAATATTTTCCCAGATTAGTTTGTAATAGATAGTGCTGGTGGGTTATGAATGCCCAATACCTAGATATTCACACATGTCACAGTTTTCAAGTTATAAGACATCCATACCATGCTTGTATCATCAAATTAATAACATTATAATAATGAGAACTTATTAGTACCAGATCATTTTAAATGAATAATAATACCAATGTTATTCAGTTGGGAGTAATACTTAGCACCGAGTGAACGCCAGGATGGTGGCTCCCCCGTCTGTTAGGCATGATTCATTAGTAACAGTACCTAAGTTTCAGAGCTACAACGCCACTGTAGAGTTTGAGGGGTTCCCTGTCAGTATAGGCATGACACCCTCTTCCTTTGGGACATCATATTAGTAGATCCACACCAGCTAGTGTTGGTACCCTTAGCAAAATACTAAGACCCATCCAACTGGGGTTACTAGTTGGACCCCCGTTTTGCTCAGATTGGGGTATTTCAGTTGTAGTTAGATCCCACAGTCTCAGTTTAGTATTCAGATTATACCAGTTCAGGTTTGCATGACCAAGTGTCCAGTCTATCAGTTATTCAGTTAATTAGCTTCACAGATTATTTCAGTGCATGCTTTACTTGGTCTTGCGTTCGATTTACATGTTCATGCATTTATGTTTAGTACTATATATATATATATATATATGAATGTATGTATACACACACACGCACATCATCTAGTCCTTATCTAGAATACCAATAAATTCAAATTATTGATCGCATACTCTCTTTTGAGCTATGTTATGTAATAACATAGGTTCGAATGCTCAGTTTCTCGATCATACTTAGACAGTTCATGTGCCACTCTATAGCAGTTGTGTTGAGTCCTCATCCTTTGAGGACAAGTTATCTATAGTTATTTTGTTTACTTTTCATTACCGTCAGTCAGAGTTAGTTGGGGGTTTGTACCATCAACTCATTATGTTAGAGGCTTTCAGATAGTAAGACTTGATTTCAGTTTTATCAGATGTTCAGATATATATATATATTGAGTATTATTTTCGTATTATATCTTATTAGTTTTCCCCAATTTAGCTTCTGTATATTATAATATGTTATTATTATCTTCAACGCTCACAGCAGGTACCAGGCCATGGGTTAGCTTGGTGTCACTTGTGACTCTAAGCATTGTGTTATGACTAGGGGGTAGTCTCGGGTCGTGACAAGCTTTTACACTTTTTAGGGTTCAATGCTCTTAAAAATAGGTGGTAAATGGGATAAATCAGGCTACGTGGGGAATTTATAGGGTTCCAAGGTGTTCAGGAGTCACTTAATCGGACAGTGGGTCGCTTATGTAGTCATCGGTTAAGTAATACTGGCTAATCCCTGAGTATGTCTCTTAAGCGACATTTGGCCTCTTAAGAGGCTATCGCTGACACACTAAAGGCATCACTTAAGAGATACCTGCTGGCATGCCAGGTCTCTTAAGCAACCCAATGGGTTCTTAAGCGATGGCACCAACACCAGCTGAGACATTGAAATTTCTAAGTCTCTACCAACCCCTCGGGATTCATCCAAAATCCCGTAATCATAAACAAACTATGCTACCCTATTAAATTTGATTTTATGGACTCAATGGCAGAATCAAAATTTCCATCCGAGGTTGTTTTGATGAAAAGTGGGTCCCACACCCTTGTGCCATTTTTCTTAACTTTAAGCCAATAGCCTAAAATGAGCCCGAAAGCCTCGGGACCCAAAACAAGGGTTTTCTTAGCCTAAAATCAATGTTTCAGAGCTATTGGAACAATCAAAACTGGCATACGAGGTCCTTTGGCTGAAGTTTTTATTCGATAGACAATTTTAACTAAAAAAGACTTCAAAATAAAGAATTGGCTCTAAAACCAAACGACTGCTCAGTAACTAAACTTTTAGCTCCAACAAGTCATGAATGACTTAGGACAGCTATAAGAAAGCCCTAAATGGCGAAAATGATCTAGAGGGTCATTAAAATATACACTACTAAAAGAACTTTGATTCACAAAAGTAAAGGGTTGGGATGTACCTGAAGTCTTGAACAGGTGAGAATATTGGGTCCGTATATCACTCTCGATCTCCCAAGTAGATTCTTCTACTAGGCGGTGCCTCCACTAAACCTCAACTACCAGAATCTCTCCAATGCGAAGCCGCCTGACATCACTGGCTAAATAAGCATTAGCTTCTCCACGAAGGTCAACCGCTCATCCAACTGAACCGAATCCCATCCGAGCACATGAGATGTATCTAAAATGTATCGTCGCAACATATAAACATATAGGACTAGATAGATAGCAACAAAATCTGTGGGTAAGGCTAAATCATAAGCCAACTCTCCAACTATGCGAAGGATCTCAAAAGGTCCAATATATCTAGGGCTGAGCTTTCCTTTCCTCCCGATCCTCATCACACCTTTCATGGGCGATTCTTGAAGGAATACTTGGTCACCATCTCTAAATCTCAAGGCATGAAGTTTACGACCTACGTAAGCCTTCTGCCTACTTTGAGCTGCCCTCACCTATCCTGAATTATCCAGAATCTTTCAAACAACTCCTGAAGTAAGTCAATACTATAGGGTCTAACCTCAGAGGTCTCAAACCATCCAATCAGATAATGACATTGCCTACCATATAAAGCCTCAAATGGTGCCATATAAATATTTGAATGGTAGCTTTTATTATACGTGAACTCAGCTAATGCTAAGTGCTACTCCCATTGACCTTTAAAATCCATAACACAGGCTCGGAGAATATCCTTGAGAACTTAAATAGACCTCTCCGACTGCCCATCGGTTTGAGGGTGGAAGGCTATGCTAAGATACACCTGAGTACCCAACTCCTCCTAAAAAACTATCTAAAAGCTTGAAGTAAACACTGAGCCCTAGTTTGAAATAATAGATATAGGCAAACCATGCAGACGGAATACCTCACACACATAGATACGAGCTAACCTCTCAGCACTGAAGGGCATCTGAATATAAATGAAATGTGCTGATTTGGTCAACTAATCCACAATGACCCAACTACTATTATAACCATATAAAGTAAGAGGCAAACCACTAATGAAGTCCATGGTGATCTGCTCCCACTGCTCCTCAGGAATGGGCAATCTTTGAGTCAAGCCACTGGGTCTTTGATATTTGGCCTTCATATGTTGATAACATATGCAACGATCTACAAAGTATACCACAACTCTCTTTATATCGCTCCACCAATAATGCCACCTCAAATCTGTACACATCTTAGCCATGTCCAGGTGAATAGAGTATTTAGAGTTGTAAGAATAATGCAAAATTGATTGAATCAAATATCTAACGTCAAAAGACAAATACGGTTATCGAATCTCAAAAACCCTTAGAATCAATAGTAGCCCTCTTAGACTCACCAGTCAACACCTGATTATAGATGATGCAAAGTATCATATCCTAAAACTGGCGACTCTGAATATGCTCAAATAAAATAGACCTCACCTCAACACTAGCAAGAATCCTCTTGGGGCCTGAAATATATAATCACACCATCAAGTTGGCTAAGGATCGGATGTCCCATGTTAATGACCTCTTAGAAACTAAAGTAGAAGCCAAACTACCCATTCTCATTGCCTTTTAGCTCAATGCGTTCGCTACTACTTTCACCTTGCTAGGATGGTACAAGATAGAGATGTCATAATCATTCAGTGATTCAATCCATCTACGTTGCCTGAAATTAAGATCTCTTTGGGTCATAAGATACTGAAGACTATGATGATCCATGAAGATCTCACAATGCACGCCATAAAGATAATACCTCCAAATCTTAAGTACAAAATCTATTGTTGCCAACTCTAAAACATGAGTGGGGTAATTATGCCCATTCTCCTTTAACTACCTCAATTGGTAAGCAATAACTTGACACTGCTGCACCAAAACACAACCCATGACAACACCAAAAGTATCATGATGTACGGTGAATCACTCGCCCTCAATAGTAAGATCTAATATAGGGGTTGAAGTGAGAAATCCCTTGAGCTTCCCAAAGATCAACTCACACTCCTCGGATCATTGGAAAAGAACCTCCTTCCTAGACAATCTAGTCATTGGTACTGTAGTAGTAGCAAAACCCTCAATGAACTACCTATAATAACCGGCCAAATCAATGAAGCTGCAAACCTTAGACAGAGATGTAGGCTTGGCCTAATCACGAATAGCCTCAATATTTCCTGGATCCATTATAATCCCATCCTTAGACACCATATGTCCTATAAATGTCACTGACTCCAACCAAAACTCACACTTAGAGAATTTAGCAAAGAGTCTGTGATCTCTCAAAGTCTGGAGCACAATCCTCAAATGCTGCATATGCTCCTTTTTACTTATCGAATATGCAAGGATATCATTGATGAACACAATAACGAAGGGATCCAAATAACACCTGAACACACGGTTCATCAAATCCATGAATGTGTTTGCATTAGTCAATCCAAAAGACATCACCAGCAACTCATAATGGCCATAATAGGTCCTAGAAGATGTCTTTGGGATATCCTTAACCCAAATTCTCAACTGATGGTAATCGGACCTCAAATTAATCTTATAGAACACCGCTTCTCCCTAAAACTAGTAAAACAAAGCATCAATGCGAGGCATAGGATACTGGTTCTTCACTGTCACCTTTTAAGATTTCTATAGTCAATATACATACACAAGGAACCATCATTTTTCTTCACGAACAAGACAGGAGCACCCCAAGGAGACACACCCAGTCTAATAAAACACTTACCAAGAAGATCCTGAAGTTAATAATTTAGCTCCTTAAGCTCGACAGGTCCATAAGGTAAGGTGCCATAGAAATAGGTCGGGTTCCTAACTCATGATCAATTTCAAACTCAATATCACGCTCAGGTAAAAGACCAGGTAGATCAGTTCGAAAAACATCATAAAACTTACAAACTATAGGAGCAAAGTCATGACGGACTCTCTATATTAGCATCATGAATATAAGCGAGATAATACTAGCTACCCCTCAAAATAAGTCTCCTAGCCTGAATATAAGAAATAATCCCTGTCGCCTCACAACTAATAGCTCTCTACCACATAATTGGGGGGTATGCTGGGAATAGCTAAGTAAAGGTCTTGGAAAAATAATCCAAGACTGCGTGATATTAGGATAACTAGTCCAAGACCAGAATAACATCAAATGCACCATATCTAACATAATCAGATCAACCTGAGTATCAAACTCTCGAGCAGTTACAATAAATAGTCTATAAACCCTATACACTACTAAAGAATCACCCATTGAAGTAGATACACATAATGAAATAGATAAAGAATCCTAAGATAACTCTAACCTCGTGGCATAATTAGCAGACACAAAAGAGTAAGTGGATCCTGAATCAAATAAAGCAAAAGTTGGCTGATGCACACAGAAATTGTACCTGTGGTATCAATATTTGAAGACTCATCCTCGGGTATGAAAGTTATGACATACAACTGACCATACCAGCCACCAGTTTGGGCTCGTAACCAATCTCCTAGCCTACTTTCCTAAGGACCTCCAAGAGCACTCTAGGGACAATCCCAATGACTATGCACACCACCTCTAGATGGGGTTAGAACTGCCTTAATTGGTGGAACACTCTGAACTGAAGGACCCATTGATCCACGATAGGGACACTCGCATAAGAAATGGTCAAAGGCCCTACAAACATAACATGCTCTTGGTGTTGTAAACCCAAAAAATTCGGTTGACCTAGAATAACCACCATGACTAGCATAACTAGAAAATGAACCCCTCTAAGGCTGACCACTACTCAAGCCACAATGATTACTGAAACTAGATCGGCCTCCATCGGTGATCTAAAGAGTGGCATAATCAATCCTACTAGACTCACACTAATAATGATATGGTGATACACAGGGTACCTTTCCTGATATTGTAGCCTCTTATTGCTGTCCCCTTAGGTTTTGTGATGCATCCCCTTCATAACCAGAGCATGATCAGAAACCTCAACAAAAGACCTACCAGCAACAACCAAACTCCGTGTAGATATGTAAAGAGGGAGTCTTAATCCCCAAATAAAGCACCAAACCCTCTCATACTCGGTAGTCAGAATAAATATGGCACGCCTATCCAATTTATGAAATCAAACCTCATACTCCATAAAAGTCATGGAGCCTATTCCAACCTCAAGAAATGATCCCTCAAATGATCCTTAAGGCTATGAGGCATATACTTCTCCATAAATACCTTGGAGAACTAAGCCTATGTCATAAGAGGTAAACCAATAGGCCTGAAATCAAGATGACCTTCTCACTAATGTTGAGCCGCTAAATCCAACTGAAAAGTAGTTTAATTCACACCACGAGTCTTAACTAGGCCCAAAGTAAGGAGTCTAGCCTCATAAGCAATCAAGCATTATAAGCATCCTCATCCGGTGCACCAACCTAGGTGAAGCAAACCTCAAGAATCTACCTAATATTTTTTGCTCCTCAATAGACATAGCAGGTTGGGCAATCACTACTTGAGCAACTACCGGCTAAGTAACCACCGATGCAGGAGGGACCTCAACTCTCCGAGTTGTAGTTACAAGCTATGTGGCATGACCAGAACCAGGGACTAGTCGTTCGGGTAACTTAAGTCCAACCAGGACTAGATACCACCCCAGTACCCTACCATAAACTACCCTATGCCCCAA
This sequence comes from Capsicum chinense, assembly GCA_026120095.1. Classification (NCBI taxonomy): domain Eukaryota; kingdom Viridiplantae; phylum Streptophyta; class Magnoliopsida; order Solanales; family Solanaceae; genus Capsicum; species Capsicum chinense. The sequence continues at coordinate 192,673,629 of JAPEIP010000010.1, forward strand.
GTCGAATGAATTTCGAACATATAATAAGATAAAACAATAATATTCAAAAGACAATAAAGTAAGTCTATAACCATAAGCTACTAACCACAACCAAATGTTCAACCAATACCAATCCCAATGCCAATACCAATTCTAACACTAATACCGATACCGCCCGTGCCCATAATAGTTTGATAAAGCCTTTAAATAGAATCAAAGAATATTTGGTTGGGATATGTCCTTGACCATAGACAAAACCATAACCAAAGAAATAATAATATTAAAAAGAAGACCACACATGAAATGGGGTCTTTCAGAGTATGGAAGATCACCACTTTAATTTGACTTAAAAGTTGTCCCTAAATCTAAGTCACTGAGAAGAAGGAATAACAGTATGGCTAGTTTCTGCATCATGTGGGGATACAATGCCTGAAGATGGTTAGAAGAGTGAAAGCTAGCATATAACTCCAGGGATAAAGATAAGATAATGCCATCAATTCAAAACCAATAAAATAACCATATGCAATCACATATATACATAAATATTGTGCCATGATAGGGAATGAGGTTTAGCATCCATTTAAAACCTTAACCTGGGTTGGGTAGCTTGACCATCCTAAAACCACCCACGGGCTATATTGGGTCAGCTCCCCCTGCTTAAAGGACCCAAGTGCGTGTTTACCACATGATCAAAGAAAAGAACCTGAGATGAATAGTGCATCCCAAAAGTATAAAGTATCACATCATGCACACGGTCACCAAGACCACCCTCACAACGGTAAACATGAGTTTCCAGTATTGGTCCACTCGGGACCTCTACCTTCCACGACTTTGCTACTCAACCCCCTTTAACCCCATATAAAATCATATACACATTCCCAACTACTTACCAAGGAGTCTTTTAAATAGGAATTAACCGTTGGTATTGTCATAACAAAATTAGACCTTAAAAGTCTATTACCTTATGCCATATAAACCACTTAACCAAATTAGGCTCTATTATTTCCAATTAAACCAAAACCATTTATAGTCAAACCATGACCACCAAGGCCTTTCCAAAACCATATGAAACCAACTAAAATCAGTTCATGTTTCTGTAACCATTTGTGCAATGTAAAGATTCCAAGAATAGTCAAACTATGTGACAAAGTCATTCTCATTGACAATTTCACAAACAAGATGAGGGCATGCCATTATCAAAGCCAAAATCATCCTATCTGGGGCTCAACTATGATCCTTCAATTAAATCACCATTCCCATGCACCCACATATGGAAAATCTTAATTAAAACATGAAAACCATAACTAAATCATAAGAAATATTAATCAACCATAAACATCCATAACCCCAACCTTTATTTCAAAATCATAACAATACCATGAAAACCCATGTATTAAATTGTATGCCTTTAGTAAAATAACAATAAGGGAAGAGTCACATGCCTAAATTACCAAGATTCACGAAAAGAAATTGATCTTTAAGCCTTTAGATGACCACATTAGAGAAACCCTTGAGAATTTTGAGAGAGTAAAAAGGATGTTTAATCTTCTAAAGTGTTTAATGAGTGATTAAAATATGTTATAGAGATGTGGGGTCTTAAGGGTTTTAAGTGAGAAATGTCTAAAGTGCCTCAAACTAAAAACTATGAAAAGACCGCAGGTGGTTACGAGTCGACTCCTTGACCCATGACCACAACATATGAGTTGAGTTGTCATCAAGATAGTAAGTTGGACACCTATACACTATCCACTATATAACTCGATGATATCTAATTGTGACCTGACCATATGACTCATTTGGTCTAATCTTATCTAAGATAAAACCCAATGGATTGGACACTGGACAATATATAACTCAACCTTACCACTCATAACCTATCCTCACGGCTCTTAGTGAGCCACTCGTACTCAGAGCCAAGTCAAGTCACTAAGTTTCTGATTTGGTTCAGGATTGTCCAAACGACTCGTCACCACCCCTAACGACTCGTACCACCAAATCGTAGCCATTACAGAACCCCAATCACCATCCACTGGATACCTAATGAATAGGGTCACCTGACCCATACCTACACCATATGACTCATATGATAAATTGTTACTAGGATAGTGAGCTCAAGGCTCAAGAATTTCCAAGGGTCGAAACCCAGGGTGTTTCAATTCTCTCCCACTTGGAGCATTCATCCCCAAATAATGGGACAAGGCATAGACTAGTACGATCAAACCCCAAATGCCTCTACTGTTACCTTTAACTAAGTTAGAAAATAATGATGCAAAGGAAATCAATCTTTCCTTTAACAAAGTTAGAAAATAAAGATGGCAAGATCAAAACATACCTTACGCATGATCTTTCAGAGCAAAAAATAAGAATGGATACTTGGATTTCATGTCCTCTTCAGTTTCCCAAGCAGCCTCTTCAACCTTGTGGTTCCTTCATAAAACCTTTATCGAAGCTACGTCTTTGGTCCACAACCGATGAACCTGCCGATCCAAGATTTCAATTGAGAATACCTCATAAGATAGGGAATCTGAAATACTAATATCCTTGGTAGGCATAATTTGTGACGAATTACCCACACACTTTCTAAATATAGACACATTGAACACCGAGTGAATGGAGCTCAAACTAGAAGGCAACTCCAACTCATACGCAATATTGCCAACCCTTATTAAACCAAGTATGGACCAATATATGACTAAACTTCCCCAAATTCCCAAACTACATCACTCCCTTCATGGGAGACACCTTCAAGAACACCCTATCCCCAACCTCAAACTCCAACCTCTTACGCCCCACCCTACATAGGACTTTTGGTGACTTTAGGAAGCTTTAAGCCTATCCCAAATTAACTTTACCTTCTCCATGGCTTGGTGAACCAAATTTATGCCAAATATCTCCGCCTCACCAACCTCAAATAACCTAATAGGAAACCTACACCTCCTACCACACAGAGCTTCAAATGGAGCCACCCAATACTATATCGATAGCTATTATTATATGCAAACTCTATAAGAGGTAAAAGCTCAACCCAACTACCACATAGTAATCACGCAAGCTCAAAGCATATCTTCCAATGTCTGAATAGTTTTTTCTCCTTGCCCATCCTACTATGGATGAAAAGTCATACTAAGACTCAGTTTAGTCCCCAAACCTTTTTGAAATAACTACCAAAAGTGTAATAAAATTGCATACCACGATCTGAGATGATAGAAACAGCCCCCATGCAACTTTACAATCTCTTGGAGGTACAACATCACATAATCCTCTGCCAAAAAATTTGTCCTCACTTTAAAAAATAAGCAAATTTCATTATCCTATCCGTGATAAACCAAACCAAATCAAACTAATTCTGAGATCGAGGAAGGCTGGCAATGAAATCTGTATTGATCACCTCCCACTTCTACATAGGTAACTCAATTTCATAACATAATACTTTGGGCCTCATGTCCTCAACTTTTTCTTCTTGGCATACCATGCACTTAGCCAGAAAAATAGCCATATCCCACTTTATATTGCTCCGCCAATATATTTCCTTAAGGTTATGATATATTTTATTCTAATCAGGATGAATAGCATAGCATGACTTATGCACCTCAGCCAAGATCCTCTATCGCAATCCATCTATGTTTGGAACACATAACCTCCTTTGGTACCGCAAGGTACATTACCACTAATCTCGAAGGCTATCACCTTTTTCCCACCTACATTACCCTTGATCCTTATTAAGACAGGATCTAACTCTTTGCTTTTCCTTTATCTCCGTACCAAGAGAATACTGCTCCACCTTCTGCACAAATACACAACCATCCTCAGAGTCTAAGAGACGAACTCCAAGGTTAGACAAATGGTGAATATCTTTCACTAACTTCCACTGCCCTTCAGCCATATGAGCTAGAATCCCCATGGATAACCTGCTAAGAGAATCTGCAACCATGTTAGCTTTACCTGGATGGTAATGAAGACTCATGTCATAATCTTTGTGCAGCTCAAGCTATCTCCTTTGCTTGAGGTTCAACTTTTTCTGAGTAAACACATATTGTAGGATTTTATTATCAAAAAAGATATCCATATGCACTCTATTCAAATAGTGATGCCAAATTTTTAATGAGAATACCACAACCAATAATTCTAAGTCAAGAGTCAGATAATTCTTCTTATGCACCTTCAACTGTCTAGAGGCATAATCTATTACCTTGCCATGTTACATTAAAATGTAACCAAGTCCCACACGGGGCGCATCATAATAGACCACAAACCCATCAGTGCCTTTAGAAAAAAGTTAAGACCGGAGCTGAAGTCAGCTTATCCTTCAGCTTCTCAAAACTTCCCTCACAAGCAGTAGACCATAAGAACTTCACCTTCTTCTGAGTCAACTTAGTCAATAAAGCAGCTATAGAGAAGACACTTTCCACAAACCTTCTGTAATAATTGTCTAAACCCAAGAAGCTTCGAATATCAATTGGAGTCATGGGTATCGGCCACCTCTTAACCACTATAACTTTTTGTAGATCTACCATGGCCCTTTTAGTAGAAATGACATAACCTATAAAAGTTACAACGTTCAACTAGAATTCATATTTAAAATATTTGACATACAACTACCCATCTTTCAGGGTCTGTAACACAATGCGGAGGTGATCGACATGATCCATCTCGCTTTTAGAGTACACTAGAATATCGTCAATGAATATGATGATGAACGAATCTAGAAAATGATGATAGACTCTTTTCATCAAGTCCATGAACGCCGCTGGGGCAATAGACAACCCAAAATACGCGACTAAGAACTCAAAATGCCCATATCCGGTATGGAAGGCAGTCTTAGGGATATCCGACTCCCTAATACTTAATTGATGATACCTAGATCGAAGATCAATCTTGGAGAAAAACTTATGATAATGCTCAAATTACACTTTTGAATGGGTGTAAGAGATCGTTGTCAATATAAAACCCAACTAGGTTGGGGTCAAATCCCACAGGGAACAATAAAAGTGGCGCTTAAACTAGTTTGAAACTAAAGCTACAAGTTAAATTCAAACAAACAATATAAACAAATAAAATGGAGAGGGGGGGGGGAGGGTTTGGAGATTAGCAACTAATTTTTGGTCACTTTAATTTTAGTGTTTGTCAATCAAGAGTTTATGAAATAACCAAGATTATGTTTCCTACGGCTTACAGTACATGACAGATGCTAAAATTTACTCAAGACTCTCACGATGGTTAGGATCACAAGCTATCTTTATCGATGATATGATCAAATGTCTCTCGACCTATTCAAGCGTCTAATTTCCTAATCCTCTCGGACTTAGGGAATTGTTATGCACTGTCCAGATTTTACCTCAGGTTAATCAACTTTGTTACAACGCTGATTATTAAACGAAGCCTTTCTGAGTCCCTATTGATAATTCACTTCCTACTGTTTATGATTTCTTTCTCAAGTAAATGAAAGTAGGTACGCCTACTGTTTGCAACCAACAAACGTAAATTATAATCTCAGAATTACCAAGAAATCCTAACACCTATTAAATCTTGAGTATTTAACACCTTATCATGACCTAACCCTAGATCCCATGATCCAGGTTACAAGTGTTTA